>QLTV01004222.1:100375-122402 GCA_003457575.1 Thermophis baileyi
TGCCCTTCCTCTCCTTCCTCCCCTTCTTCTTTCCCTCCCTTCTTTCCTTTCTTTCTCTTCCCTTTCCTCCCTCTCTCCCCTTCCCCTTTCCTCTTCTTCCTTTCCTTTCCTCTTCTTCCTTTCCTTTCTTTCTTTCCTTTCCTTCTCTTTCCTTTCCTTTCCTTTCCTCTTCTTTCCTTCTTTCCTTTCCGGGCCAAAGCGGGGGTTGCGATGGCTGGAAGCTGCGGGAGCAAAGCGCTACTTGCATTTGCGCGGCATCAGCATTCTGCCTCGGTATATTTGCGCCAGCCGGTGGCGCAAGGCAGCCCTCATCTCCTGTCGCTTGGGACTCAGAGAGGTAAACGGCATCCGATCTGGGGAACAGCCAGAGTTTGCTGTCCATTGCTGTCCGCTAGCTCGGCCCCCTGCTAACTCTCGTCTCTCGAGGAGCGCTTGCTGAAGCGGCACAGGAAACTTCGGCCGGGCTCGAGGGCTGCCTTGCGCCACTGGCTGGTGCAAATATACCAAGGTGGAATGCTGATGCTGCACTACAGCAGAGAGAAGCAGCCAGAGAGAATCCAGCAGGCGCTTTCTCTCGGGCCTCCCACCCGGAGGCCTCGCAGAAGGAGAGATGTAGGCCCGAAAGGCAGCTGAACCTCCCCCCACCCAGGCAGCCATTCGGCTGAGCGTGGCGAGTTCTTGGTCTTACCTTCCTGTTCTAGCTCATGTGGCTCGCACTGCTATACTCAAGGTGAGGTTTGAGCTCGGCCTTAAGAGTGGGAGCTGGCATGTGGGTGGGGTGATGTTGGGTGGTGCAGCCTTGTGTTCCCGCGCGCGGGCTGGATTAATTGCTCTCGGCCATATCCGGCCCAGGGGCCAAGATTTCACCGCAGACCACCAAAATTTTCTCGCGGACCACCAGTGGTCCGCAGACCACTGGTTGGTGACCTGTGTTCTAGTCCAACCTTTTCCTCAAGAAGGAGGCTCTGTCTATACCATTCCAGACAAAGAGCTGTCCAATATCTTCATACAAACCTCCAGTGTTGGAGCAGCCACAACTTCTGGATGCAAGCTGTTCCACTGGTTAATTGTTCTCACTGTCAGGAAATTTCTCCTTAGTTGTAGGTTGCTTTTCTTCTTGATGAGTTTCTACCCATTGCTTCTTGTCCTGCCTTCAGGGGCTTTGCAGATGGTTTTGAGCAGCTTTGGAGAAGCAAATGGTGAAGACGGCAGAACTTGCTGAGATGCCTACATTGGATTTGATTTCCAACAAAAGCACTTTGGAGGGGATTGTGTGGGAGAGGGAAATATAGTCGTCTGCAACTGTTTAAAGCCACTATGTCCTGTTTAGGGAACCACACGACCCCAAGAAAAGACACAGCTGCTTTAAACAGCTGCAAACTCAAGCTAACTTCGTACCTATTTTGGAACTGAACATGACGTAGCTTTCCTGGAGATTAATCATATTCGTTTAAAAAATAGTAATACATTGTAAATGACATCCAATGTAACTCTTGTCCTGCCCTAACCCTACTTAACAAAAACCAAATTCAGTCCTCCAACTGAAAAAAAAAATTACAGGTAGTTCTCGACCTACGACCAAAATTGAGCCCGAAATTTCTGTTGCTAAGCGAGACAGTTGTTAAGTGAATTTTGCCCCATTTTACGATCTTTCTTGCCACAGTTGTTAAGTGAATTGCTGCAGTTGTTAAGTTAGTCACATGGTTGTTAAGAGAATCTGGCTTCCCCATTGACTTTGCTTGTCAGGAGGTCTCGAAAGGGGATCACGTGACCCCGGGACACTGCAACCGTTATAAATATGAGTCAGTTGCCAAGCAAATTTTGATTGAGTGGCCATGGGAATGCCACAATGATTGTAAGTGTGAAAAAAGGGTCATGAGGCACTTTTTTCAGTGCTGTTGTAACTTTAAACGGTCAATAAACGAACTGTTGTAAGTCAAGGACTACCTGTATAATCCTGGACATTGACAAAAAAAAAATAGTTTTTCTTGGCTATCCTTAGTTACGCTACTGAATGTATCTACATTTTACAGCAGCATCAAGATACAAAGCGCTTAGAAAATGGAAGATTTAATCTATTACTCTGCATTATGCTTTATCTGTCAGAGTGTGAATGCATCTAACTATCTGTTTAATGAATACATTCTGAAAGCATTCAGATCCCACCGAAGTGCATATTATTATGAACCCATCCGACAATGATAAATTGAAATGATACAGCATATTATCAATTAAAATCAAAAGATCAAGCAAAGCTAGAGTTGGCTCTTTCGGCACACTATTCGTTCCTCCAAGTTATTTTTTCTGTCTTGGGAGTGAATGGCTGGGATTTCTGTAGATCGGTTTTATTGTCGTTATTCAGCGATGCATTTGAATTGATCCATTTTAAATATGCATGTAGGAAAGTGTTTTATTATGAAGATGGAGGAGGAGGAGGAGGAGGAGGAGAGGTCAAGCAATTAATCTGAAATATTCCCCCGTGGAAGCTACTTATTCATTGGGCTCTGGAAACAGTCAGATTGAAATTATTTTCCTTTACTTAGGTGAGGAAAATTATCATACTGCTGAAAGATAATCAGTTAGGCAAAGCATAAGCTTCACTTATATGCAGCTTTGCAACATTTAAATGTGAAGCAGGGGACTCAGTACCCCTTTCCAGTAGGGGTGAAATCCTCTGAAGTCTGCTACCGGTTCGCTTCGCGTGCGCATGCGCACCGCAGGCACTACCGTGCAGCGCTGAAAAAGGAGCATTTTGAAGCCATCAGAGTCTGCAAAGGTAAGTAGAACAGTGAGGGGGGGGGATCAGCTGTGCCGCGCGATTTAGATTAGCTAGAAAGCAGGAAATCCTGCTTTCTAGCTAATCTAGATCGCACGGCACAGCTGATTGTCGCACAGCTGATCGTCGGATATACCGGTTCGCCCGAACCAGTAGCATTTTTTACTACCGGTTCAGGTGAACCGGTCCAAACCGGTAGCATTTCACCTCTGCTTTCCAGCCAATATTATCACAATGCCTTCTAACCATCTCAGTCTAGATTAGTGTTTTTTTAACTAGCAATTTTTAAGATATCTGGACGTCAATTCCCAGAATTCTACTGGCTGGGGAATTCTGGGAGTTGAAGTCCATACCTCTTAAAGTTGCCAAGGTTGAAAAACTCTGGTCCAGATAAGGGCCTTGGAATCTCCATCAAATACTAATTAAGAGCCTTGGGGTCTACCAAGTTTGGCTCAAGACTGACATCTGCTGCTAGATGGGCCCCTTAAACTTGTCTTTAAAATGGAGGAAAGGAAAAACACTAAAAAAATTATTTTACAAGACTAACCAAATAAAAAAGATACCTCCCCTCCCCCCAAAAAAAACAGAGCAGAAAGACATTCTCTGCTCTCCAAATGCTAATATTTGACAGCAGGGTGTGTGTGGAATCCACATGATTTTCAAATACAAAATTAGCATCAGCCTCTCACCTTTATGGCCATCGCTTTTCTCAATATTTCTTAGGGGGGATTATTCTTTGTACCCCAAACAACAAACAGAAACCTAATGCAAAGATGTTGACTTTGGGTGCCGAATTAATAATCCGTTGCCCTGAAAGAAAAGCCCCCCTTTTCAAAACATGAGATTGGAGGCAGGAGTGGAAATTATATTCAATTAATTCAGCAACTTGCTGGAGACATTTTGCACTCATTGGCTACCTTTGCAGCACACTGTTCGTTTCTTGGAAGAAAGGGGTACAACTTTCTTCTCTGATCTCATCTTTGTAAGCGTTTGGTGAGATACATGCAATTGGAGAACTGGGGATTGATCCAAGATCATTCAGATTTGTAAAATGCAGTGACAGTTTGAACACTGGTTCATCTTGTTGGAAGAAATACCCATCTGGTTCAGTTCCAAGCCGGGAGAAAGATACTGGAGACAAAATGGAGGCTGGAGGCTGATTGGAAAGAGGGCCCATTTATTGATGAAGCAGAACCACCAAGCATGTGTGATTCTGGGCAGCTGAAAAAATGGAGTTGAGAGTGGGGGATATTTATACTTTCTCTTGGGGCTTTGAACTTGAGCTTCCTGTTCCTGTGCAAGAACATGTATTCTATTGGCTGTTGTAGGGGTCATAGCTAACCCTGTAGGTTGTCTGAGAAGTTTGGTTGGAGCATGGAGGGTGATGCACTGTCCCCAGGTGATTTTGCAATGCGGTGAGCTCGGCTGATAGATAATCCTATTATGTCCTGGAGGGTCATGTCTTAATCCCTTCACCCTGGAGCTGAAGGTCTTTTGTCTTGTAGATAGGCTGGCCCAGTCTTTCTTAATGGGCACCAAATATCTGCTGGGGGCAGGGAGCTGGTTTCTGTCTTTAGAAACATGTTTCTCCTTTAGGGAAATATAGCAATAGCAATAGCACTTAGACTTATATACCGCTTCATAGTGCTTTTACAGCCCTCTCTGAGCGGTTTACAGAGTCAGCACATTGCCCCCAACAATCCGGGTCCTCATTTTACCCACCTCGGAAGGAGGGAAGGCTGAGCCAACCTTGAGCCTGGTGAGAATCGAACTGCCAAATTGCAGCTAGCAGTCAGCTGAAGTAGCCTGCAGTACTGCACTCTAACCACTGCGCCACCTAATATTCTGACTTTTTAAATATTTCTCAAAATATTTCATTCTTCTAGAAGCGGTGACTTCCCTCAATCTGCTTTTAATCTGACTTGTGAACATGCCTAATGACAAGCCAGATCTGGAACCAGATTTAGAAACTGCAGGTAATATAAGCTAGAGAAAGTATTTAGGAATTGCATTGAGTTAGGTAGGTAGGTAGGTAGATGTAATACGGATCTTCCTGAAATCTGGGCACGAGAGTTGACAGATCAGATGCTAATCTCTTGGGGCAGCTGCTCCGATGTGCACAATTATAGAGTTTCCTTATTTTTGAAACTTACTTTCCTCCTGTAATGACTTCCTTTCTCCCCTCCTTCTTTCCTGTCGGCCCAAATTTTATTTTGTCCGGGAGCAAAAAATTGTTTCTCATTTTCCTTCCCCGCTCAAAGGACTTCCTTTGATTTTCTTTAAGTGAAGGTGACTAATTGGGATGCATTTGAGGCCAAAAGGTTGCTGGAATTTGCTGCATTTTTTTTTTTTCATTTCTGCAGATTAAAACATCTTTCCCTTGTCTGTCTGTCTGTCTGTCTATCTCTGAAATTCTCGTGTTTATTTGTTTGTCCCCTCAAGTTTATTCCTGAATATCTCCTGTCTAATCAGCTTTTTTTAACCCTTGGAATGATGCAGCCTGACTCACTCCCAATCTAGAATCCAATCTCCTCTCTTTAGAAGCTGTGGACTTGTAGATGTTGTGAATTACAATATTCAGAAGCTTGGATCAGTTCTGTTTTAAGGCAATACAATGGCTTTACAACAGGCTCCAAATGGCAACAGCACCACCTAGTGGCCAGTCTGTGGTGCTGGTTTTGCATTGCTGAATTATTACAATTTCTCTCAAAGTTACGGTAAATACGCTCCCTGTTCTGAAAAATGCCTTGTCAATGGCCACACTTACTCAAGGCGCACCTCAAACGTACATTTCGGCTGCTTGCTTTTAGAAGCAGAAGTGAAATCATCAAGATATCACACCAGCAGCTCCAAAATGTTGCCATTAACTACTATCAGGAATTCATTTAGTCTATTACTGTATAGCACTTCTGGATGTCAGCAACTTGCAAGATGTGAGGACTTCAACTCCCAGAATTCCCCGAGTCAGCCGTGGAATTCTGAGAGTTGATGTCTGCACAACTTAAAACACCATCCTATTAAAACAAAAAAAATAGTTATCTCAATAGGGTTGTGGGCATCCTTGATATGTGAAAAAGAATATGATGTCTCTAGATTTTAAATCATAACAGTGCAAACCTATAGGGAATAGAAAATGTATAGAGCAACATTTTCCAACCTGAGCCATTTAAAGATGTGTGGACTTCAACTCCCAGAATACCCCAGCCAGCTTGGCTAGTTGGGGTATTCTGGGAATTGAAGTCCACACATCTTAAACTGGCTAAGGTTGGGAAACACTAGTATACAGGAACCCCCTGCCAATTGTTTGTGAAACTTATTTCAACTAGTTATTACTCAATTTGGATGGCAGAGAATTCCCTTTTGAAATGTATTACAAAGGAAGAGCATTTGAAACAATGTGACTTGGCACTTACCGGTATATATTCAGAATAAACTCTCTTCATCTTCTCAAAAATAAGGATTTCACAGAGGTTCCAAACTTTTGTGGGCAATGCTGGACAGACACCCACCATTCTCTAATTTTTTTCTTTTGATGCGTGAGAGGACATCACCTCTTCTTGCATTCAAGAACTGACTGTAGGGAGGGACTCTGTTTGGATGCTGGACATCAATAGATGGGTCAAGATGGCATTTCAAAGCACTGCAATTTGTTAGATGGGAACTTTTCTGTTGCTTTGAGAGAGGTAGATTAAAGCTAGCAGGAAGAAAATCTCTTAAAGTCCAGAATCAAACAGGAAAGTCATACATTCTCTCATTGGGAAGATTGAGTGGACCTTTGATCATGTAGTTATCTGTTCTGCAGGATCCATCAACAGGACAGAATCCCTGGATGAGACTTAAGCCGATTAGATGGCACTGAAATCCAAAGTTTGGGCCAGTTTTGAGTTCTCCCAAAATTCTTCAACAAATGAGATATTATCCTAAAAAAGGAAAAGAAAGGAAAGGACAGAAGAAATAGTTACTTCCCCTCAATTCCAAAAAGATAAAAGTTCACTCTGTTATCCATTATTGGGAAATCTACACTGGTACCCTGGTCAACCAGATAAAAAGAAACACCAATCTTTAAATCTGATTAAGAGTCTTGGACAACTTAAAAGTCTGTGTCATGCCCCCGTCGGAGTCTGACTCTGCGGTGGAAGATGAGCTGGAACAAGAACTGACAGTGAGTGAGAGGGCAGCTCCGTTGGCCTTGGAGGAAATGGGGAAGGGCAGAGTCAGTCCAGGCAAGGCTGTTCGGAATTAGCAAGGCCTGCAGGCAGGCAGGAACAGAGCTCAGCCGAGGAGCACGAACCACCCCCTTCCCATGCAAGGGCTTGGAGAGTGCAGAGAAGGCGGGATCAGCTCAGACAGAGGAGGCCACTCATGAGGAGAGTGCCCCGCCCAGCTTCACCAGGCACACCTGGGGAATGAAACTTAAGGAGATGCTGTGGGGAGGGGCATTTGTCGGGAACAATCGCTGAGTTCCTGGAGTGTTGTGTACCGACGTTTGAACTTGCCAAGAATCCTTGCATTCCTATGTGGAGTTCTGGACTGATTACCTTGATCTTTTGCTCCCTGAACTCCTTGCTTTGTTCTTGTTCTGCTAAATAAATTTGGGATTTATTGCCGTGCAGCCTTGGTGCAGACAGCGCTGGGCTGGACTAATTGCGACCAGAGGATGTATGAGGTTTGTTTGGGGGATATTTAGAGCACTAAAAGGGCCGGTTTGAACTGCCAGATGTTAGTGTTATCTCTGTGCCGTGCCCTGGGTCATCTCATATGGTATATGCATATTGTAAAGTGCTCAGTTTGGCAAGATTTTATCTATTGGTATGAAAGAATAAACAACTCAGCTTGGAGGAATCATCATGTGTCATTCTTGGACTCGACAAAAGGCATTCCAATTTAAAACAAAACCAAGAAGTGGTCATGTGGCCGGCATGACTAAATGCCAAAGGCGCACGGAACGCTGTTACCTTCCCACCAAAGGTGGTCCCTATTTTTCTACTTGCATTTTTTACGTGCTTTCAAACTGCTAAGTTGGCAGAAGCTGGGACAAGAAACGGGAGCTCACTCCGTTACGCGGCACTAGGGATTCGAACCGCTGAACTGCCGACCTTTTGATCAACAAGCTCAGCTTTAATATCTAAATTTAATTTAATCTAAATTTAATATAAATTAATATAAATCTAAATTTAATTATAATATAAATTAATATAATATAAATTATATTAATTTATATTAAATATAAATTTAATATAAATTAATATAAATATAATATAAATTTATTTAATATAAATCATTGGCTTTAATAGAGGTTTATTATGGATGGTTGAAAACAAGCCATCTATTGATTGATTTCCTGTTCTGGGCTCGGATAATATGGAAAACTCTGATTTAGTTAAACTGATTTAAAATGGGAAAATTGTGGTTAAAGTTAACCAGGATCTCAACTATTATATGATCTAAACATGTAAGATAAATGACATGGCTTAGCGTGGCTTATGTGAATGTCCAGAGAATGTCCAGCAAAGGCAAGCTTTAGCAGGAAAATATGGCCTTGATCCAACCTCAGACAAACTTCCTTTGTTCTTTCAATTAATTTAGCTTCCACTTAGCGTGTGGCAAATCTACAATTAGCTCTGAAATGAGACCTAAAAAAAGGTTCTTCTCGAATAAACGAAGGGAAGATCCCAAAGACACCATCCAGCTGGCTTTGCCAATGTGCTTTCCGTTGTATCAGTTTCCGTTTAATTACTCCAGAGCTAGCTTGTTTAAAGCAATTCTGTGGGTCTGGTATTCCCCACTGGGGTAGGGAAACACTGGGGCAGAAAAAGTTGCCAAACAGGTATTTTCTGCAGAGGGAAGGGATGCAAAACTGCCATAAAGTTTGACATTTGAGCCACATCTCGTGGGTTTTTAACATTTGGAGAAAATGGGAGTTATAAATCAACTGGAAACGCCTTTTTAGAAGAGCGTAACACCAGAAAACAATTAAAATGCATCAGGAGTCACATTTTCCTTTTGGAGGACAAAGGCTTCCTAACTTCCCATTTTTTTAAAAAAGAAGAAGAAGAAGAAGAAGTAAGGAATCAATTCAACCAAGTTGAAGAGGAGAAATCCTTCAGATATTGAAGGGTTCCAAAACTCAGATCTTTCTTCCATGTGCCTCCCTCCTCTTGGCACTTTCTTAAAACAGCTTTGAGAAGGAATGGGGAAAAAACCCCAAAAATTTCTTAGACCTCATCACCATATTTTTATTATTAAATTAATTTGCTGCCCATCTCAGCGTAAGGGTACTTAGGCAGCTTACAACAATAATATCCTACTAAGATATGAGTTATCCTGGCTGGAATATCTGCTTTGGTTCGTCCAACACACTAACCAATAAACAGAGCTACAATGGGTGGGTTTATGCAACTTGCTAAGCCCAAAATAAACCAGGACAATGAAAGTTCAACCTCACACCTGCCAGTACCAATCAAGTGACTGCTTCAAAATCTGGTTTCCCCACATCCTTCATTCAAAAGGATCAAACATTGTTCATTTGGGCACTTCACTTATACGATTCTGTGTGAACAGGCTCCAGACAGGTGTGACTTTTTTGCAGAATGAATTCTGCAGAACTATAGACAGACCGGTTTTGTAGGAAGAACTGTATGTGGTTAATCCTTATCCTACAATCAGAATTGAGTCCGAAATCTCTATTCCTAAGGCAGTTATTAAGTGAGTCTTGCCTCATTTTACGACCTTTCTTGCCACAAGGTGTTAAGTGCATCCCTCAGGTGTTAAGTTAGTGACATGGTTGCTAAGTGAATCCAGCTTCCCCACTGACTTTGCTTATCAGGAAGTCACAAAAGGGGATCACATGATCCCAGGATGCTCATAAATATGAGCCAGTTATAAGCTGTTACATATAAGTTGGGTTGACAAGATCAGAAATGAGGAGGTGATAAGCCGCCTGGGAAAGCCAAGGGAAATCATCAAAACCATAAAAAAGCGAAAGTTAGAATATTTCAGACATGGGATGCGACACCTGGAAAAATACATCATACTTCACTTAATCCTCCAGGGAAAAATTGAAGGCAAACGAGATCCAGGCAGAAAAAGAACATCATGGCTTCAAAATCTAAGGGACCGGTTTGGACAAAACTCAGCAGCACTTTTTCGTGCGGCTGTTGATAAAAATAGGATCGCCAACATGATCGCCAATGCCCGATGACGGATATGGCACCACAAGAAGAAGTTGTGAGTCATAAATATGAACCAGTTGCAAGTGTCTGGATTTTGATCACGTAACCACGGGGATGTTGCAACGGTCGTTAAGTGTGAAAAACGGTCATAAGTCACTTTTTTCAATGCTGTTGTAACTTCAGTCACTAAATGAATGGTTGTAAGTCGAAAACTACCTTTACAGGAAACAGAAGTCTGCTTTGCTATGTCATAGCGTTAATGTTAGCAAAGTTTTGTTCTTCTTTTTCTAGTTCTCTTCAAAAACTGCAAAAGAATGGTATCTAAGTCAACTGTGGAAGACTTTCTTGGGCATTAAAGAAGCCTCAGGGAACATAATGGAGAGCAGTAAGATTCCTTCATGAAGCTTCGCATCCCAAGAGGTTCTATTATATACTTCCTAGCTCTTTCCACTTCCTTAAAACACAACCACTCCTGAGATTTAAGCCTCGTTGTTCAAATTCCCAAATCATTTACAAGCCTATGTGTTTTTAGCTTGCTCTTGGGAATGTAAGCATATAAGTTAAGAGCTAAATTGCAGAATGAGCTGATAATTAATCCCTGGTAACTTTTTTTTTAAACAGCAGGCTGCACAACATGATGGATGAGGGGCTGGTAATAAAAACACAAGGACGGCATGTTGACCAGTAGCAAATTGTCCATTGCTGGAAAGCAGGATGATTGCCTGCTAGGAGTTTCCATTGTGAGTTGATGCCGAGATAGGATCTCTTGCTTGAGCAAGGGGGCTGGACCAGCGGTGAAATCTACTTACCTTTCCTACCGGTTCGGAAGCACGCTTTGCGCGCGCTTTTTCACCCTCTGTGCATGCGCAGAACGCTTTGCACATGCGCAGAGGGTTAAAAACAAATGGCAACGTCCAGTCGGGTGGACGGAGCCTCGCGCTGCCACCGCTACCGGTTCTCTGAACCACTAGTGGCCGCCGCTACCAGGAAGCCCAGACCGGGCCGAACCGGTAGCATTTCACCCCTGGGCTGGACTAGAAGACCTCCAAGGTCCCTTCCAGCTCTATTCCGATTCTAATTTTTTAAGGATGTATTTCAGCACCATGGATAGCACCCTGGTTAGGAGACGTGCTGCTCCATTGGGTCATAAGTGAATCTTTCACCCAGTCAGTCACCTCTTTAAATTGGATTTGGCATATTTATCCACCTATCGAGTCCTTCTCAAGGACTGTCTGGGAAAGGCAGGCTTTGTCATTGGAGAGGGGTTAAAGGTTGTAGATTGTAAGCAAGTAAAGCTGCCTTATTGTTATTATAGTGTGGCACAGATTCCCAGTCTGACAGTAAGATTCTCCAGCCATCTCAGGCAGCCAATGGGAAGCCAAGTTGCTGCCAGGAAAGTAATGGCACACAAATCTTAGTATAAATAAGATACAAAAATAAGTTAAAATTCAGGGCCTACATTCTGTAATTGTAGACAACTGTGCACTAGAGGGCAGTATATGATCTACGAGTGGATTTAGATTTAAATTTCCAAAAGTTGAGAAGCACCAAGGTCAGTCAAGGAGAAAGCAGTTGACTCTTTCTGCTGACCAAGTAATCACCTTAGTTACTAACTAATGGAGAGAGAGAGACGCAGAATAGACCTGGTTGAACTTCCAAATCAAAAGTGCTTGTGATAGTATCCATAAAGAGGAAAACCCTACAGCCTACAGAACATGACCTCTGTTTTCTCTCTCATAAGAGAGAGGAAGGGGGAAAAAAATAACCTGTCGAGCTAGGAATCAGCATGAAGGAAAGGTTAAACTTTTCTCTGAATGCTCTGAATACTGAAGACCTGATGCAAATCAGGGGATCTATATAGACGGATGGATTTATAATTGCCTTTTGGAAGCAGCGACATGATGGGGATTTTATTGGATGGGGATTTTATTCTTCCTCTTTGGCTCTACGGTGTCCATGAGATGCCTTAGCAAGCTGAATGCTAACGAAGCCGTTAGCTTGCTGACATTTAAAAATGAAATTAGAAAGGATAAATCTCCCAAGTATCTTTTGACAGGGAATACGGCACCTTCTCTGCCGCGGAGGGAAAAGAACACAATCTAAGAGTTGTATTAATATCTAGGCCTGATATCTACTTTATCCAATGCCTGTGTGTTTCCTAAGAGGAGGGGGGACTAGGAATCGGAGAGGGGGGATAAATCAGTGGGAATATTTCAGAAATGAAGAGGTGGAAGGAGCAGGCTTCCTGCTACGAATCCTCTAGCACCGTGATGGCGAACCTATGGCACGCGTGCCAGAGGTGGCACGCAGAGCCCTCTCTGTGGGCACGCGAGCTGGTTGTCAGGTTTCCAATGCACACATGCATGCCGGCCAGCTGGTCGTCCGGTTTCCGAGGCGCGCATGCGCACCAGCCAGCTGGTCATCGGGTTTCCGGTGCTCTGGGGTGGGCGCATGCGCACAGGCGGGCGCACACCTTCTGGTTTGGGCACTCTGTGCCTAAAAGGTTCGCCATCACTGACCTATACCATTTCATATAACTGACTGTCTAGTCTCTTCTTAAAAACCTCCAGGGATGGAGCGCACATGATTTCTGAAAACAAGCTGTTCCACACGCGCATGTGCACACCGGCCAGCTGATTTTCGGCTCGCGTAGAGCCTCTGGGAGGGCGTTTTTGGCCTCCGGAGAGCCTCTGGGGGGCGGGAGAGGACGTTTTTGCCCTCCCCAGGCTCCAGGGAAGCCTCTGGAGCCTGGGGAGGGTGAAAAACGGGCCTACCGGACCCACCAGAAGTTGGGAAACGGGCCATTTCTGGCCTCCAGAGGGCCTCTGGGGGGCCGTTTTCGCCCTCCCCAGGCATTGAATTATGGGTGTGGGCACTCGTGCATGTGCGATAGCACGCACGCGCGCGCTTTCGGCACCCGACGAAAAAAAGGTTCGCCATCACTGCTCTAGCATCATCGATCTGTAAAGCTTTGTAAAAATATGCAAAACTGCACCCATGTTCCTAGGATACCGATGTCAGTCCATTGCTACTGCACACAAGCAATTTTTTTGCTGAAAATTGTAAAAACTATGCTTTGTGGTCCCCCATGGTTTTTAAACAGAAAACCTATACCCTTAAGATCGAACCATGTTGGGTTTTCTTTAACCCTTGGGGAGAAAAGTTTTCTCTTAACATCTTTTCTTTGGAGAAAGAGCTTTTCTGTTCAGAGAATAAATCATTATTATTATTTTTTTGGAGCAGAACACTTGCAGTAAATTGCTTGGGATATGCAAAATATCCATTAGTAACAAATAAGTGATTAATTGGGCAGCCTTTGAATGCAAATCCCTATCCGTGCAGCACTTAATCTTTATACAGGTTTCTGGAGTCCCCAAAATATCCTGCAATATTTCATCTTGTCATAATATCACCCGAGGAAGGTCATTCGGGGGCTGAAGAAGTATTCTTTAAATCCTGTGTGTTTGGATATAAAAAGGAGATTCAGGTAAAAAGTGCAACTGTGGCTTTTGCTCGCGAGTCTTTAGCTATTAATAAAACTTTCTGTGCATCAGCTGTTTAGCGTAAACAAAGGCTCAAGATTCTGCTGATGAAAAAGTATATTGGGGTTATTTTTCTCCTTGTTGGGGAAAATTTTGGATAACTTTATACTGTCTGTTGGAACAAATTACAGGTAGTCCTTGATTTACGAATGGTCACTTAGCAAGCATTCAAAGTTACGACAGACCCAAAAAAAGGGGACTTACAACCAACATCCAAAGTTTGATGGTTGTCCACCCAGTCATATCACCATACTTCGGGCGCTTGGCAATGTGGCCATATTTATGGACGACAGCAGTGCTCTGTGGTCACATGACAGCAATTTATGACAGTTTTGCCCCAAACTGTTACTCGTTTCTGGTTTTTGACAAAACTGCATCCCTAGTCAATCATGGGTTTGATTAAAAACTCCGGTGTTTGCTTTATGGCCAGCACACCCACACACAAAAAGGTCAAAAAATCGGGTTGATCACACGTCCAACTCGTTTTGCAACTATTGCAACTTACAACTGTAGTGGGCAGGCTCCATTATGATCGTAACTCGAGGATTTCCTGTAATTTAAATTTGAGCGATTCGGTATTTAAACTTCCAGCTTTCCAAGAAAAGATGCAGAAAATTTGATTGGAATACCAACACTCCGCTGTTTCTGAAAATACTCTTAGGGAGGAAGAGTGTTTACTGCTCCTTACATCCAGTTTACTGCTTCTTTTTAAAGCCGAGCGCCCTTCTTGAGAACTTCTGCTCCGGACTCATCTCCTGGAAAATGTTCCTGAAGCTCTCCAATTTCTCAGCAAAACCTTTAGCGAGGTTGTCCCAAAGGAGCTTTTCCCAAAAGCCACCCGGGCTTTCTTGATTTCTTTTTTCCCCTTGAAAACTTTTCGCTTCTCATCCGAGGAGCTTCTTCAGTTTTGCAGAATGAACGGAATTCTGTAAAATGAACTGCAGAACTGAAGAAGCATCTCGGACGAGAAGCAAAACGTTTTCAAGGAAAAAAAGAACAAAGAAACGCTCAGTTTGCCTTTTGGAGGGGGGAGGGGAAAGCCCCTTTGGGACAACCATGACTTGGATGACTGAGAATCTCCATAAACCTTTAGCTAGGCTATCCGGACAGAAACCGAATTGCAACAGGATAGCAAGCAGCTGCCGTAAGTTTCATTGCCACACATGGACATATAGGAATGCTTTTCAACCCACACACTTTAAAAACCCTCCAAAAAAAATCAAAACTAAGAAAAATAACTTGCCAGAAACTCTACTTTGCAAGTCAGCATTGGCCATGCAGATGCTTCGGGGAAGCTCAGAAGCAGATGGAAAAGCAAAATCCTCCTGTTGTTCGTCCAGAGTCGGTAACATTAAGTGCCTCTAAAGTTTTGATAGATCCTGAAGGTGCCAATTCCCCTTTCGCAGCCATTAAAGCCCGCAATGATTGGTCCGGAGGGAAATAGAACTTCATTGCGCAGTAAATAAAGTGCTTTTATTTTCTCAGCCCAAAACCTGCCTCCAAACCACCACTGTGCATCAAGGAAACTGGAAAAGAGGCTCCAATTACATCATCTACGGGATAGAGAAATATTTAGTGCCATTTCAGCATTTTATTTAGACATGGTTAACAGCAGGGTCAGAAAGATCTAAGGCTGGTTATACAGGGTGTTATTTCAAACCGTCTCCCTCTGCTTTTCTTATAACACAACTAGGATGACTTCACTGACAGGTTGAAAAACGATTATTCCGATGTCACCAACCATCACAAGTGTCATGATTGTTTAAAAATAGTAATAAATGGATCCTGTGGTTAAAGTGCCACTCTTCAGCTGTGACTGAATGTGATCATTTCCACTAACTCTAAGAATACCAGAGAACGGTCTTTCTCTTTCTACTCTGCTCCATGAAGAAATATTCAGCAGAAATCTTCCAGGGAGAGAGAGAAAAGGATTGTTTTCCAAACAGCTGCTTCCGGCCCTATCGGCAGAGTGCCTTCTTAAAAGCCAAATTGGCACATAGGGTGGGCCAATTATCCCTGTAACATTTTTCCCATGCAACCCAGGAAATTTGCTGTTCA
The DNA here is from genome assembly GCA_003457575.1 of Thermophis baileyi. Taxonomy (NCBI): domain Eukaryota; kingdom Metazoa; phylum Chordata; class Lepidosauria; order Squamata; family Dipsadidae; genus Thermophis; species Thermophis baileyi. The sequence goes on from QLTV01004222.1 coordinate 115,924, forward strand.
CATTTTTCTCAGAGCAGACCCATAACTACCTATTAAAGGAACAGGAATCAAGGAGAGAAGCAACCTGGAACTAAGGAGAAATTTCCTGACAGAACAATTAATCAGTGGAACAACTTGCCTCCAGAAGTTGTAAATGCTCCAACACTGGATGTTTTTAAGAAGAGATTGGATAACCAGTTGTCTGAAGTGGTGTAGGGTTTCCTGCCTAAGCAGGGGGTTGGACTAGAAGACCTCCAAGGTCCCTTCCAACTCTGTTATTCTATTCTATTTTATGGGGATACAGTTTCCTTTCCGTATTTTTGTGGGATCGAGCACAAAATATGACAAACCTTTTTGTTCAGCTGTTGCCAGTGTACAAGGGAACAAACACACACACCAGAGGGCATAAAAGAACTAAAGACCCAAACTTGGAAGGAGGAACAGAGTCCCAAATCAAGGAAAATGTCTATTTCCACCCCAGCGAGATCTACACAATCGAGCAAAGGACCACCGTTCTTTTTTTTTTTAATGCTCCTATTTCTGAAACAAACACACCCAGGAGAGAGTCCCTTCTGAGCTCTGGCAAGTTTATTCTGCAGCTTTAGGAGCTAGGCAGTAATGCTCTAATCCCCTCATGTCCTCAACAGCTTAGCACTCCGAACACAAGACTTTTCTGTAAGAAGGCTGCAACAGAGAAATTTGAGAATTTTAGCAGGTTTACAATTGTCCACGTTTACCTTGAGCTAACAAACTATCCATGTTCCCGAGGTTTAGGATTGCAACCCCAGCGGGATCGACCTCAATTGCTGCACACACTTATCACAATTCCATCTGAACTCTGAATTAAAATACTAGCCCTCCTCTACAACGATTTCTAAAGCCATCAATCAGAGGGAGACTTTATTTGGACACTGCAGAACCAAAAGCGCATTTTCAGCCGTGATTTTATAAAGTCTCATTTTGGGCATTAGAACAGCTTCAATATTAGATGCACCTAAGCAGTCATTTTGCAACTACCGAGATGTTAAGGCCAACTGGCACTCCAAGGACAGAAGTCTATTGGTCATCCTTGAAAGAAAACGTGCATTTTATTATAAATCCAAGGAACTGGTCTCCATACTTAGAACTATCAAGTGTCCTGCTTAAGGGGTACTCACCCAATAACAAAATACTGTTACCATGCCAATATTATTGACAGTTTACTTTAAAAAGATTAACTGTTCAATTTTTTCAATTATCAACTTCCTCAAATCAATAATAGAAAACGAAGAAGAGTTACAGCTCAAGGGATCCAAAATGGATCGTTTCCTACGTTAAACTTATTACTAATAGAGTAAGAGATCTGTAAATGACTCACAACACGTTTTCATCCTTGTGCACAAAATAGGCTGACAGAAAGCACAACACTTTCGACCCACTAAGTAAAAGGAATTACAAAAAAAAGGAACCAGGAAAAGGGAAGTTTTTACATCCAAATTCACAAAAGTCCACTTGTATAGCATTAGCACTGTAGTTGACTCATCAAGCTATCAAATTATGTTTTAATAATTGAAATTAGTATAGAACATGTCAATTCCAAAAAGTGCGTGAAACTCACAATGCACAAGAAGTCAGAATAGAAACTGTTCCAAATCTAGTTATACAAGGTACATTAAGAACACAAGTTCTACAACTGTAGAAAAATGCTTTTACACACTAGTCATTGGAAAAATAAAAGAAAACAAAAAATGGTGTCTGGAAACCAGTGTAGGCTTGTAAAAATGTCTCTTTTCTGTGACCATCGTAGATTATTGGCAGGCTGTTGAGAGAAAGGCAGAACAATTAGTAAAGATTGTCAGAAGAAAAACCAGTCACATTCCTAAGTGAAATTTTAAAAGGTTGCATCCTGTACACTCCTAAAAAGATATAAGTGGGACATTTACCTCATTCAGGCACTTAAAAAGCCCGGTCAGTACTTATTGACATTTCTAGACCAATTTTTGTTCACTTTTAAGTGTGCGCAACTCTCTATTTTTCCCTCCTCTTATAAGCAAATAAAACAAATAGATAACCCTTGACTTACGAGTGTAATTGAGCCTGGCAATTATGGTCATAATTTGTGACGACCTGACCGGATGTGTTTTTACTCTTTTCTGCAACGGTTGTTAAGCGAACGCCACCGTCCTTAAATGAACCCATTGCAAGGTGTTGCAAACGGTCATAAATGAGGGTCAATTGTTGAGCACCCAAAATGCAGTCAGTCATATGACCACAGAGGAGGAGGGGGCAACGTCATAACTTTGAAACCAGGTTGCAAGTAGCTTTTGTGGGGTCTGTTGTAACTTACAGCTGTAAGTTGAGGACTATCTGTATTATATCACATGCAGGCTGGGAACCTATGTATTTATTAAAGTCCTGTGCCGTCCATGTCTCCTACAAAGTGTGCGGTGGCAGCCAAAAAAGCCAATGCGATCATAAACTGCATTAACAGAGGGATACAATCAAGATCAAGGGAGGTACTAATACCACTCTATAAAGCCTTAGTAAGACCACACCTAGAGTACTGCATCCAGTTTTGGTCACCACACTATAAAAAAGATGTTGAGACTCTAGAACAGTGGTTCTCAACCTTTCTAATGCCGCGACCCCCCGCGACCCCCACCCCGCTGCCGCGACCCTGCGCATGATGAGGTGACAAAGGGGGCGTGGCACCAGGGGTGAAATGCTCCCAGTGTGGCCGTGCCTGCGGGTCGCCGGACAGCCGGTAGCGATGGAAGCGGGAGACTTCGCCCGGACGCCGCCATTTGGGTTCTTTTACCCTCATGTGAGTTCTTTTACCCTCTGCGCATGCGCAAAGCGTTCTGCGCATGCACAGAGGGTAAAAGAACCCAAATGGCGGCGTCCGGCCGGGTGGGCGAAGTCTCCTGCTTCTGTGGCTACCAGCTGTCTGGCGACCCGCAGGCACGGCCGAACCAGGAGCATTTCCAAGATGGCGGGCTAGCGCGCACGGCAACCCCTGTGAAAAGGTCGTTCGACCCCCAAATTTGCGACCCACAGGTTGAGAACCGCTGCTCTAGAAAGAGTGCAGAGAAGAGCAACCAGGATGATTAGGGGACTGGAGGCTAAAACATACGATGAACAGTTGCAGGAACTGGACCTGGCTAGTCTAGTGAGAGAAGAGAAGGACCAGGGGAGACATGATAGTAGTCTTCCGATATTTGAGGGGCTGCCACAGAGAGGAGGGGGTCAAGCTATTTTCCAAGGCACCTGTAGGCCAGACAAGGAATAATGGATGGAAACTGATCAAGAAGAGATTTAACCTAGAAATAAGGAGAAATTTTCTGACAGTGAGAGCAATCAACTCATGGAACAGCTTGCCTTCGGAGGTTGTGACAGCTTCATCACTGGAGGCTTTCAAGAGGAGATTGGACTGCCATTTGTCAGAAATGATGTAGGGTCTCCTGCTTGGGCGGAGGGTTGGACTAGATGACCTACAAGGTCCATTCCAACTCTGTTAATCTGTTAATGTGACTCCAGGCAGCTTACAAATTATTAAAGTAGGTGAAAAATAATTTAAGAGATTGGTGATCCCAATCCAGCAGTTGAGAGCCATCTCAGTCCTCCCACCCCATTTAATCTGCAGGAACATCGAATCATTTCAGAGTCAAGCTCACTTGAAGTCTTGGTGGTGGCCGCCTTGTTTTCTCCTCCTTCCAGTTCCTCCACTCCAGCCTGGGTCATGAGATCCGCGATGTTCTTCTCCAGGTCGTCAATGCGGCAGCTCATGTCGTCAAGTGAACCCGAGTTAAGGAAAAACCACCTAAAGAAATGCAACTGAAGGGAAACCCTCCCTTTTGACCCTAGATCACGGCATCCCCCCCCCCCAACCACACAATTGCCATTTTGGCAAGTCAATGGGGAAGCCGGCAGGAAGTCACAAGTCACGCGGCGTTGCACTTAATGACACACAGTGATCCGCTTAACAACCGCAAGCAGAAGTGACGTAGAAAGTCAGTGTGGTCACGATCTCAAACTTTTAATGACCACACTGCTTAGTGATGGATTTGCAACTGTTAAGCGAGGAGCACCTGTACATACATATAGCAAACTTCTTTGGTTTATGTGCATTATTTAAAGGGAGAAAGTGTCCGACATTGGTCCCAAAGGTGCTTTATTTTTCAAGAGGCAACTAGACTTTCTGGTTTTTCTTTGAAGACGTTTCTCTAGAATAGAATAGAATAGAATAGAATAGAATAGAATAGAATAGAATAGAATAGAATAGAATAGAATAGAATAGAATAGAATAGAATAGAATAGAATAGAATAGAATGGAATGGAATGCAAAAGAATAGAATAGAATAGAATAGAATAGAATAGAATAGAATAGAATAGAATAGAATAGAATAGAATAGAATAGAATAGAATAGGAATAGGAATAGGAATAGAATAGAACAGAATAGAATAGAATAGAATAGAATAGAATAGAATAGAATAGAATAGAATAGAATAGAATAGAATAGAATAGAAAAGAATAGAATAGAATAGGCTCTCAGTGTACATAAAAGAAAAGATACGTTCGTCAAGAATCATAAGGAAAATAAACTATACTATAAATCCTTCCATTCCCCACCATCCGGTCAGAGCTGAAGAAGCTTCTTGCACAAGAAGTGAAACGTCTTCAAAGAAAAACCAGAAAGTCCAGTTGTCTCTTGAAAAAAAAAGCACCTTTGGGACAACCGTGACCTGGATGACTGAGAATCTCCATGTCCGACATTTGCACACGGAGTGCTAAAGTTGTACAAACTTTGAACAGCACGTTTGGAAAATGAGACGGGGGACACTCATCCTCTCCTAACGCTGGAGAGGACTTTTTTAAAAGAGAGGCAGAATGAAACAGAGGCACAAGCGTGATATTATTCCCATGCAATTGTCACAGGGCTGTGCGGCTTTGCTTCAGTGGCGTCTCCCCCACACATGGGGGTCTGGCTCAAGGAAACTACGTGGTGAAAATCTTCCCGGTCTTGGCTTCCTCTTATTTCCACGCTCAAAGGATATTCCTGCCAATGATTTGGTCCGACATGATCTGGAACTTGTCCTGCATTTGCTGCAGGAGGGTCTGCACCTGATGGGGGGAAAAGAAAGAATTTGGTTTTTAAACAAGGAGGTACCTTCACACACACACACCCCAAAATGCAACTGGGTCTAAGTGTTCCCAACTAATGGCTTCCCTTGCAAGTGGCAGGCCTGACCCAAACTCTGGGGCAAAAAAAGCCCCCTCCCAGGCGAAGGACAACCTTGGAGAAAGACAAGGGCCGCATATTCACAACCCGCATCAACCCGGGAGTCTCTTAACCCGAGTTGGTCGTGTGAACGCAAACCCTGGCTAAATGGAAACGCTCTTTTGAGCATCCCCCCTCCGTTTCCACGGCAACAGACACCGCCCGCCCCCGAAGCGCATCGCCACCTGCCGTATCCAGGGCGATCCCAACGGCCGCGCCCGGTTCCCTAGCAACGCTGCCACCGCCCTCACCCGTCTCCATGGCAACTCCTCCCTCTCCCCAACCCCACCCCAGGCTCCCCGGCAACCGGGCGCTCCGCTTTTCCGCCCCCGCCGAGGCCGCTCACCACGGCCGTGAGGTCCTGCACGGTCTTGGGGTCGGTCTCCGCCATGTCGGTCCGCTACGGCTGCCTCGCCTCCCGGTCACCCGTCCAGGCCCGACTCCCAGCCGCTTCTGGCCTCCTCCGCGAGAACGCCGGCTCAACCGCGGACCTCTCGCCAAGTCTCGCGAGAACGAGGCGCGAGAGTTGCATTGTGGGAAATGAAGTGCTTTTCCCGGGCGGGGACGTTCGCAGGCCTTTTATGCTTTCTTCACTGACCCGGGGGTTGGGGAGCATAAGGACCTGAACCCCGCACCGCTGTGTCTCTGGGGATGATGTGAATTGTAATCCCAGCGAGGGGTTCCGCCTTGAGCCAAGAGGCGGGGGCATTCTAGCCCTTGCGTCTCTATTGCACTGGCCCAGAGACCGGAAATGTCCTTTCAGAAGCTCGATTGGGAGTACTTGGCCAGTCAGCAGCGCTGTCACGTGACTAGACAGTTGCAGGAGCATTCTGGGAAATGTAGTTTCAGTTTGGGCAGAGTGCATGAAGAGGGGTTTTCTGTCCCATCAAACTTGCAAAGGGAGGTGTTAGATAGTGGGTAGAGATGACAGGAGACAGACTTCCAAAGCAGCTCTTTATTTCAGCTCTTGTGTAAGCAACCAGCAAAGAGCAGTCTGACAGCTTGCCCTTTTATAGGGAGCTGTCAGACAGACCAGCCAATAGCGTTTGAGCTTTTTCCCGCTCAAACGCTGGACCTGGTTGGAACCATGCAACACAGTTGAAACAGTTAGAACATAACACCCCTCCCCTCCTGGATGGAGCTGTCCAGCATACGTAATCACGCAGGTAGGCGGGGCGTTATGAAGCCCTACTAGACCTGCGCAATTCAGATGGCGGTGAGGCAGCGGACTGTGCGGCCAGG
>QLTV01004222.1:197012-221669 GCA_003457575.1 Thermophis baileyi
GAGAAGAGAAGAGAAGAGAAGAGAAGAGAAGAGAAGAGAAGAGAAGAGAAGAGAAGAGAAGAGAAGAGAAGAGAAGAGAAGAGAAGAGAAGAGAAGAGAAGAGAAGAGAAGAGAAAATTAGGAAGAAGAAAAGGCCCTTCACAGCTGTGATGGACTTGCCTGGAAAAGCTGTTTGCTCAAACATGTCCTTCCAATTCCTTGGAGAGCTTTTTTTTAATCACATCCTTATTATTATTTTCCCAGCTTTCTCCTTTTTCTTCGCTCCCAGCGGCTGACATCCGATCCTTTCTTCCACTCCTAATTTGAATGACCTCCCCCCACCACCACCTCTCTCTCTTGCTCTCATTCTCTGTGGGTCCGTTTTAGGAGAGCCAGATGTTGAGACAAAGGTCTAAAAATAATCTTTTCATCTATCTTTCCTTGGAAAGCTGGGTGGCCAGTGAGAGGTGGGGAGACCCCCGCTTGGGAGCAATCGCAAGATCGGGAGCAACGGCTCCAACTTGGAGCAAGGAACTTATTGGCAACGCCACAGCATCCTTTCTGGACCCAGACTTGAACCCTTTTAAGGACAAACCGTCTGGGAGAGAACAGAATTTGACTTTGGCAGATTAGCTAACTTCCATTCCTGCCTTTCTCTTTTCTCCTGCAAAGAAATCTGAAGCAAATTCCATCTTCCACGGGGTTTGCAATTTTCATTTTCATTTATTTTATTTTTTGATAGGGCCCACAAAGACAGCTGGAGGAGGACATAGAATGGGGAGCAAGCTTCATTTTTGCACCAGGTTCTTTACAACTACTTTATGCCTGGTGTTTCTGCTCTACCCGTCCTGGAACTATGCAAAGAGGCGCTGGAGAAGACAACTGAAGGCTTCGCCATTGAAGCTGGTGGAGAATTACAATGTAAGTAACAGCTGCAGTCAAGAAAAGGGAAGGGTAGAACTGCAATGTGTTGCAGGAATCCTCCGAGGTCACTTAGTCTGACCTTCTGCTGAAGGTGTAACAACATGTATGGGATGCAGTGGTTAGAGTGCAGCACTGCAGGCTACTTCAGCTGACTGCTACTTGCAGTTCAGCGGTTCAAATCTCACTGGCTCAAGGTTGACTCAGCCTTCCATCCATCTGAGGTGGGTAAAATGAGGACTCAGATTGTTGGGGGCAATATGCTAACTCTGTAAACCGCTTAGAGAGGGCTGTAAAGCACTGTAAGGTGGTATATAAGTCTAAGTGCTATTGCTATGTAGGGTTTATAGTTAGGCTTCAGGTGGTTTGCTGGCCTTTGAAGGAAAAAAAAGTCACAAGCCTTTCGGTTTTCTCTCCAGACAATCCAGTGACTAGAAACTTCCACACTTGGCTAAGTTCTGCCAACATCTGTCTTCAAAAATTCAGATTTTTGCCATGGTTTCATTAGAGTTTCCATCCCCATCAAGTCTTTGCTCATCGTACATTTTCTCTGTGCTAAATCCCCCAAACCCAGAGAGTTTAACAAAACTTAAGTGCTTCTGGCTTGTGTTGAGTTTTGTTGCTTGGCACACATCTGGAGAAATATTCCTTGCCAAAAGGGATGTGGGCTAATCAAGCAAAGACCCCCTTAAGGAAGCGCATGTTTTTTCTTTTTATTTCACTTCTGTTTCCGCAAAGGGACAAGGTGCCGGTTTGATATGGTTAATCTATCCACTTATGTACTTATACCTAACTTCGGAGCAGGGAGGTAACTTCTCTGCTGTGATACTTTACATTTCTTTCTTTTTTTTAATTAACTGTGGGATCTTTGCGCTGTTAATTATCTTAGCCTATTGAATTGAAAAAAGAAGTAATAATTGTGGAATTTAGAGTGATAAATTGTGATTTCTTTTCCTTACTTGCCCATGGTGAGTTATAGTTGAATTTACGCTGGGTTTAGGTGTGTTTGTTGTGCTTTTAATTTATGGGTGGGTGTTTTGATAGTTCCAATAACTGAAATCTTAGTTATATATGCTTTCTGGACTGTTTTAATGTTTGCAGAAGTTAAATATGTAGGAACACTACGTATTTCTTCAAATATAAGTCCTAAGAGAATCAGAGAGAAACGTATTCTGAATTACGTGTTCATTCTGATTCTGAAACTGCAGAATAGAACAGAATTCTTCTTAGGAAAACAGCTTATTAATATTGGCAAAGAGGTAGCCAATAATCCATCCATCCAAAAGTTTTGTGACGCCTAAAATCCTAACTCATTTTATTATTACATGTGGTTTGTGGCTGCCATCCACTTTGCAAACACACATATCTTCTTAATATGGGTCAGATTTTAAGGGACCACAATAACCCTTTGGTTAGTGAGATGTAGGAAACCAGCTAAATTCATGAATTAATTGTTTTCAAACACTGGCATCCTTCAAAAATAAATAATGGGGGTGGAAGCAGAATGAAAACAGAGAATTAACTCTGGAATACTTTTTTAGGAAATAAAACCTTTCAGGCATAATGAGACAACACATTTAAGATCAAATGTTTTATTAATTTACTGGATGGCTGCCTTACAAATCTTGATTACTGATATGAAACACTTATAATGCACTTGGTCGTCCCAAAGGTGCTTTTCAAAAGACAACTGGACTTTCTTGTGGGTTTTTTTTCCTTGAAAACATTTTACTTCTCTAGGTTTTCAAGGAAAAAACTCCCAAGAAAGTCCAGTTGTCTTTTGAAAAGCACCTTTGGGACAACCATGACCTGGATGATTGAGGCTCTCCATACACAATGCATGTGGTCAGAAGGCCAAAGAGAAGATTAAGCAGCTAGTTCCCGAATTAATATATATATATACCGGTATATATCATACAGATTTCATACAGCCCCAGAGAAATTTTCTCCCACATCTGGCAACATGAAATATTGGTATATACCTGGCAAATATGATTGTCAAGAGATTCATGATCATAAAAAAAATATCTTTCCACCATGTGAATCTTTCTCCTTAACCAAGGAGAGAAGCAACCTAGAACTAAGGAAAAATTTCCTGACAGTGGAAGCAATTAATCAGTGGAATAGCTTGCCTTCAGAAGTTGTGGGTGCTCCATCAATGAAGGCTTTCAAAAAGAGAATGGACAACTATTTGTCTGAAATGATACAGGGTCTTCTGCTCAAGCAGGGGGTTGGACTAGAAGATATCCGAGGTCCCTTCCAATCCTATTATTCTATGTTCTAAGATATTCTCTTCTATTGGAGTTCTGTGGTTCTGATCACAGATGAGCCTGGCTTATCCATCATTCCTGCTGATTCTAATAGCAGTCAAAAAAATCCTTTTGGTCTTTAAGGTACTTCTGTTGATCCTTGGCCAATAGTGTTTTGAGATAAGCTATCTCTGATCCTTGCATGGTCGCGCCTCGGGGGCGCGTGCACGCTTCATGCATGCGCGCATACGCAGTAAAAAAAATTTTTTTAAAAAAAGCCAAAAACAAGATGGCAATGCATGCGCACTGCTGGAAACTTGGCTTCTGCGCATGTGCAGAAGAAAAAAAAATAAAAAAAATAAAACAAATTCAAAACAAATTCAAAAAAAAGATGGCGGCACCCACGGACCGGCACCGACCGAAGCGGATCAGTGACATCATCGTGATGTCACCAGCGGGTTGCTACGGGTTCGGGCAAACCGGTCCGAACTGGTAGCAACCCACCTCTGGGAAGGATACTGCAAAATCCCCATTCCCTCCCCACTCCTGGAGGAAGGATATTGCAAAATCTCCATTCCCATCCCACTCTGGGGCCAGCCAGAGGTGGTATTTGCTGGTTCTCCGAACTACTCAAAATTTCCGCTACCGGTTCTCCAGAACCTGTCAGAACCTGCTGGATTTCACCCCTGATCCCATCCCATCCCACCCCACCCGACTCCATTCCATTCCATTCCATTCCATTCCATTCCATTCTGTCATAGCCCACATCCATGTCTGCTGATAAAATTGTACCAAAATGTACATACTTTTCCAAATGCTGTTCTGAATACGTCCAGGGATTTCGGCCTGGAATTTCCCCAGTGATTTATTTGGCCTCATTCAAATAAATCAAACCTTCTTGGAGGGTTCCAGGCAAGACTCTCCCATTGTGTGTTGGGATACAACTCGGCTCCAAGACCCAATCTCAAAGACGCTCCAACCTGATTCTGGGGGACCATAAAGGAAGCCATGGCACCAACCCAGAACTGTGGAATGTTGGGTGGAGTTGGCTTCCCAAGGGAGGAAACCAACCCTGCGGCAGGTGGAAGTCCCAAAGGGCCTGGAGAATTGTCCGAGGTTAAAATGCCAAGGTGTTTTTATCGCTGTTTCTTTGAAAGGCCGTTTCCTCTCTTTGTCACAAAAAGCCCTGAGAATGATCAGGAATGAAAACTTTAAAAAAAAAGAGAGAGAGTGGGGGGGTGGAAAGTGGAGGAATGGTGTTTTCCACTGAACTCAAGAACACTGGAGAGGATTTTGCTGGAGAATCTAGTTTATTTTAGATCTGTATGTATAAATAAAAGAAATTCTATTGAATGAGTGAGACCATGGATGCCTTTTGAAGGTGCATGGATTAGACCTGGTTATTCCTCGCCCGCTTAATTTCCCCAATATTAACAAATATGCAAAGGGAGACCCCTAGTGGCCGACTCTAGGATTAACTCTCATAAATTAATCAAGTTATTAGTTTAGTTTACTTTATTGTCATTGCACCTCGTACAACGAAATTAAATGCCATCCTCAGTGTACATTATAACTATAAAAATAAAACACAAACACACGTCCTTCACATTCTATGCAATTGAATCGAAAACCCCTGAAATTGCATTAATATCTACTTTAGTGGATTAATATCTACTATACAGTAGAATTCAATATGGTTACTGCCCTGGGATAGAAGCTGTTTTTCAGCCTATTTGTCCTTGTTTTTATTATCCTGTACCGTCTGCCAGATGGTAATAGTTCAAAAAAAGGGTGCCCAGGATGAGATGGATCTTTAAGGATGTTTTGAACTTTCTTAAGGCAGCGGGAGCTATAAAGCTCTTCCAAGGAGGGGAGAGGGCAACCAATGATCCTCTGGGCAATGACGTTAACCCTCTGGAGTGCTGTCCTATCTGCCACTGTGCAATTGGCAAACCATACGCAGGTGCAGTAAGTTAAAATACTCTCTATGGTGCAGCAGTAGAAGGCCACCAGCAGTTTTCCATTCAGTTGTTGTTTCCTGAGAAGTCTCAGGTAGTATAATCTCTGCTGGGCCCTTTTGACCAGGGCTGCAATGTGAGTGCCCCAGGTCAGGTCCTCTTTTATGATAACACCCAGAAACTTAAGACTGGCCACTTGCTCCACTCGGTCTCCATTGATAAGCAAGGGCTGGATGTCTGATCTATTCCTTCTATAGGTAGTCTTCCCCTTATTGGGGCCAGAAAATTCATTGTTAAATGATAGGGTTGTGAATTGAAGCACCATATGATCACACCCAAGTGATGACCTTTTGTCCTTTGTCATTAAGCGAATCGCTGCAGTTGTTAAGCGAGACTTGTGACCCCCCACCCCCCCCCCACTTGCAACCTTCCCTGCCGCCTTTCCCTATTGACTTTGCTTGTCGGGAGCCGGCTGGGAACAATGAAAATGGCAATCCTGTGGTTGCAGGATACTGCAACTGTCCTAAATGCAAGCCAGTTTGCCAATAGCCCAAATTGCATTCACAAGACTCCAGGGACCCTGGGACAATCTTAAGCGTGAGCGTTGGTCATAAGTCACTTTTTTCAGCACTGTCGTAACTTTGAAAAGTCATTAAACAAATAGTCGTGACCAGGGGTGGGCTTCAAAAATTTTAGCAAGGGGTTCTCTGCCCAGTTGCTGGGTGGGTGTAGCCATGGTGGGCGTGGCCTAGTCGGCCTCCTGCACCACGGGGGGGGGGAAGTGTTTTTGCCCTCCCTGGGCTCCGGAGGCTTTCCTCAATCCTACTTCCGGTAGGCCCGTTTTTCACCCTCCCCGAGCCTCCGCGCACGCCCTGCACTTACCTGCATCCAAAACGGGCCACGTGGGGACTCCTGGGAGGGGAGGGGCAGGGTGGGCGGGGCCATCCAGGAGTGGGATTTGGGGGTTCTCCGAACTGCACATAATCTTAGCTAGAGGTTCTCCCGAACCCCTGCAAACCCCCAGCAGCTCACCCCTGCCTGTGACACTTAATTATAGACCGGGGTTTTCCAAACTTGGCAATTTCAAGACTTGTGGACTTCAACTTCAATGGCTGGCTAAGGAATTCTGGGAGTTGAAGTCCACAAGTCTTGAAATTGCCAGGTTTGGTGACTGCTGACATAATTTTCCTTCCTATCATAGCATTGTGAGTTGCAAGGGTGAGCGAGATGCTTCCTTGGTCCCTCAAGATGACAGATAGTTTTTCCATATATACTAAAAAAAAAGTCACTTCTCCACTACTATGAGAATAGTACAGTACCTAAATTTAAAGGATTACATTTCAGAGGTCTGAGACAGCTGGAGAGATAATGGAACAAAGTCAGAATGGACAAAGAATGACATTTGGCAACCTTCCTGCAACTCTGAAATCTTCTCCAGCTTGTTTCACTCCAGGACGATGAGAGTTATAGGAAATTCACCTGAAGGGAACTTTGTCGAACCACAGCAAGTGTGAAAATGCGGTGTTATTTGGATGTTACCTATATGTGCTGGCTAAAAACATCTGCTCACATCACTTGGAGGAATGAGCCAATCTAATAGGAAAACTGTTCTTCTAAATTGGGTTTGTGTCCAGGCTGTGTAGGATATAATCTTTCTCATCTCAAAAGATTAACAATAATCCTTTTGAAAGGATTTTTATTCCTGGTGGCATGTCATCTGCGTATCCCCCGAGCTAGCAAAAATACTCAGAATGCCTCTGATTAATTAGAAGAGAATGTGGGCCAAAGTAGGAGAAGCTGTGAAGTCAAATTTAGTGACTTGACCTTGGAGATGTCGGTGCCATTTGGGGGGGGGATGGACAAGAGACCCATCCTTCCGATTGAAAGGATTTAACTTAGCATGACCTTTTGCCACAGAAGAGACCAGAGAACAAGTAAGAACTGACCGACTATCAATAGAAGAGAGTATCTGTCGCTCAGGGTTGAACTGAGGGGTTCCTTGGTGCTCTCTGAGCTGGCAGGTTTTCTTGCTGACGTCTCATGACCCAGCTTGGTAACATCATCAGTGATAGAAGGGAGTGATAGCAGTATTTGCATCTGGGAACAATGCAGCTTGGTGGTTTTCTTGCAGGTATTTCATTACCCAACTAAGTAACATTATCTGTGCTACAAGGGAATGGGGTTTGCAGGGGAGAGGAGGAAGAGCCGAGGTGGCGCAGTGGTTAGAGTGCAGCACTGCAGGCTACTTCAGCTGACTGCTAGCTGCAGTTCAGCGGTTCAAATCTCACCGGCTCAAGGTTGACTCAGCCTTCCATCCTTCTGAGGTGGGTAAAATGAGGACCCAGATTGTTGGGGGCAATATGCTAACTCTGTAAAACCGCTTAGAGAGGGCTGTAAAGCACTATGAAGCGGTATATAAGTCTAACTGCTATTGCTATTGCTAAGAGGAGAAAGAGGAGAACTGTGGGATCCTTGGAGCTCTCTGGGCTTGGTGACCACCTATTTGTTTCAAAGAGATTTGCACCAGATAAATTCTCATGTGTTTTGTGAGTGCTTGGTGCTCTCTGAGCTTGGTGGTTTGCTTGCAGACATTTAATTACCCAACTAGGCAACATCATCAGTGTTAGTGAGTGTGGAGTTTGCTCTATGTTTAGATATAATAACTTGCCCTGCCTGTGTTGGTTGGGAGCTCCATCTGTTTATTTGTTCCCAAATGCAAATACTGATAAAAATTAATAAACTTCTGTCATCTCCTTTGGCAAACATATGAAATTTAATCGGCATTGCATTCTGGTGCTTTTCATTGCTCAAAACTGGGGATGAGATGGTTTCCATATGGAGCCATTCTCAAGCGGAGGACTCTGCAGAATTGTCCTTGCCAGCCAGTGCCACCTTGTGGAACATCTAGATATTATACACAATTCTCAAAAACTTTCAGAAGAAAAACGTCGTCTCCTTGCAAGCTTTTTATTTCTCAGTTCGTGAAAACGTTCAACCATCTGTCAAGTTACAAAGGTGAACAGGTGTCTTAGTACGTTTGATAGAAAAGGATGGGAGAAAGTGTTTGAAAAATGCTGAAGGAGGATCGAGTAAAAAGGATCTACTTTCTTCCAGGATTATGAGGACTCTCTTCATCCCCATAGCGCACACTACCAGAAGAATGACCGGTGTCCGCCCCCATCGCAGACTTTACCAGAACGAGCGTGTGAGGCACCCAGCTGTCGATCGGACTCTGAATGCGAGAAACACAAACGTTGTTGCTATAATGGATGCATCTACGCCTGCTTAGAATCGGTGCCCCCGCCCCCAGGTAGACCAGCCCATAATAGCTCATGCTGGAGATGCGATCAGAGTAGGCCCATCCCTGCAACTGTTGCTGTATCCCAAAACAAATGTCTTGAATGTCGTGTGGTTTTTAAATTGTCCTTCGAGTCCTTCACAAGGATGGGTGTAAGATGAATAGAAGCATCTCTTTAAGGTGGTAGACCTGGTTGATTCCCAAGATGCTATTATGGGATTCTACAAAAAGGATGAAAGGACAGGAAGCGTTTGTATGGCATGGATCATCAAACCATGGTTATGGCATAGTCCAGTGATGGTGAACCTTTTTTGGTTCACGTGCCAAAAGGGGGTGTGTGCGCGCACTAGCGCGCGCGCACGTGCCCACACCCATTCCCTCCCCCACACACATGTGCACAACCCCCCCCACGCTGCCCCCTGCACATGCACACAATCCCCCCACCCCCTGCGCATGCGCAAAGACCTCACTGAAGCCTGGGATGGTGAAAAACGGGCAAACCGGAATTTCGGAAAAACGGACTTCCGGTTTGTCCGTTGGGCTGTTTTTCGCACTCCGGGGCTTCAGGAAGCTTCCCTGAAGCCTCCGGAGGGCAAAACGGCCTTCCCCAAGGCCAAAAATCAGCTGGCCAGCGCATGCTGGAGCTGACATAGGGCAACGCCTCACGTGCCCTCTGATATGGCTCCACGTGCCACCTGTGGCATGCGTGCCATAGGTTCGCCATCACTGGCATAGTCTCTTCTGTTCATCTCGTTAGAAGCTTCTTCTTCCTTAGTGCTCTCTGAACTCGGTTGCTTTCTTGCATCCTTACCCAAACTAGATAACATCATCAGTGCTAGTCTAGTTGATGTGGATCAGGGGTTTCAAACTCAAGGCCCGGGGGCCAGATCCGGCCTACGGGGTGCTTAGATCTGGCCCACGGGGCTGCCCTGGAAACAGCAAACGACTGGCCCGTGGTGCCTCTGCCAGAGAAAACGGAGCTCGGGAGGGCCACGCGCGGCCCTCCCAGACTCTGTTTTTGGCCGTGACAGCCTCCTGCAGCCCTCTGCCAGTGAAAACGGAGCTCAGCGGAGCTGCACACGGCCCCACCGAGCTCTGTTTTGACTGGCAGAGGACTGCAGGAGGCAGTCACGGCCGAAAATGGAGCTCGGGAGCCCGTTTTTGCTGGCAGAGCGCTCAGGCGACCACAGGCGCCCCCCTACACAAGTGATGTCAAGCTGGCCACGCCCACCCTGGCCACGCCCACCCCGGCCCCCTGAGGTAAAACACAACCCTGATGTAGCCCTCAATGAACTCAAGTTTGACACCCCTGATGTAGATGATGTTACCTATTTTGGGTCATGAAAGGTCTACAAGAAAACAACCAAGTTTAGAGAACACCAAGGACCTCTCATTTCAACCCTGAGCCACAAATATTCTCCTTTATTGATGCCTCTTCTTTCTTTATATATATATATATATTTATTGTTTGCATATAAATATATTGAATACAGTGTAATTGTCCTGGTATTCCACTTGTCATGAAACAAAGGTGAAAACAAATAACATATATATACTATTTTAAACAGTGCTAGTGTTGTACAATTATTTTTGACCATCATATTCTAGAGTGTAAACTTATCTATCATCCTAATACCTACATTCTAATACATATTCCAACTTCCACCTCGTGTTTCTAACCATCGATAAAATCTATTCCATATAGCATAGTATTCTGTATCTCCTTTATCTTTTATTTTTAACGTTAGTCTGTCCATTTCCTCACATACTATTTTCTTCTTTATTGTCTCTTCCTCTGAAGCGGTGTTTTCACTCTTCCACTGCTGCGCATACACAATCCTTGCTGCAGTCAAGATGTGTAATATTAGGTATATTGTCCCTTTATCATAGCCATCTGATATAATGCCTAATAAGAATAGTTCTGGCTTAAACTCTATATCAGTGATGGCGAACCTTTTTTTGCTCGGGTGCAAAAAGGGTGCGCCATTTCCCTTTTTACCAGTATCTTCCTTATCGTGTCTTCCTCTGAAGCGGTGTTTTCACTCTTCCACTGCTGCGCATACACAATCCTTGCTGCAGTCAAGATGTGTAATATTAGGTATATTGTCCCTTTATCATAGCCATCTGATATAATGCCTAATAAGAATAGTTCTGGCTTAAACTCTATATCAGTGATGGCGAACCTTTTTTGGTTCGCGTGCCAAAAGGGAGTGTGTGCGCGCGCTAGCGCACACGCACGTGCCCACACCCATTCCCTCCCCCCCCACGCATGCGCACACACACCCCGTGCTGCCCCCTGTGCATGCGCACAACCCCCCCGCCACGAATGTGCAAAGGCCTCATTGAAGCCTGGGACGGTGAAAAACGGCCCAACGGGCAAATCGGACGTTCGGAAAAACGCACGCTGAAGTCCATTTCTGAACTTCCTGTAGGCCCCTTGGGCCGTTTTTCGCCCTCCCCAGGCTTCAGGGAAGCCTCCCTGAAGCCTCCGGAAGGCAAAACGGCCTTCCCCAAGGCCAAAAATCAGCTGGCCAGCGCACGCATGTGCACTGGAGCTGACATAGGGCAACGCCTCGCGTGCCCTCTATATGGCTCTGCGTGCCACCTGTGGCACGCGTGCCATAGGTTCGCCATCACTGCTCTATATGTTGTCCAATCATTTTTTCTAGCCACATGTGAATTTGTATCCAAAATTTCCTTGCCTTTATATAGGTCCACCACATGTGGTAATACGTTGCTCCCGGTTCGGACCGGATCTATAGAACTGGTAGCGGGAATTTCCTCCCGCTTGCCGAAGTGGGAGCGATGGCCGGCTGGCCACGCTCATGAACCGGGTCTCTCGGCAGCGCCATAAGCGCCACCATTTTGTTTTTGGCTTCTGCGCATGCGCAGAAGCTGGGTTTTCGGCACTGCGCATGCGTGTGCATGCCCACATGGCGCGGGAGGAAGCAAACCGGCGGCGAGGTAAGTTAGAACCCACACCTGGTGCCAGGTATTTGTTTGCATTTCCAACAGTTTGGGGACATATTGCTAAACATTTTGACCAATCTTGCCGGGGGCAGATGCCACCTATAAAACATTTTATAGAGATTTTCTTTGTATTATGTGGCCATTGTCAGTTTCTGATTTATTGCTTCTTCTTCATAATAAGAAATATTCTGTTTCTTTAAAAAAAAAAAAAGTTTTAGACTGGCTGATTCAGCCCAAACCTCGCTGGTTGGGGGGAAATGGCTGGCTCCTGGACGGACCAGAAGAAGTCCTACAAGGTACAGTAGCAGAACTACAGCAGTGATAACTCCAAGGTGCCATGAGGGGCCTTCGTTGACTTTGAGATGTTTGTTTTCATAGCTGAAACATGCAGTACCACTGAGGATGGAGATGACCCACTTCATTGTCCAACGGGATTTGAATGCCACATCATTCACCCTGGGAATGCCGCCGAGGGCATCCCCAACCAGGGACAGTGCATCAAGCTACGTGGGAACTCGGGTGAGTTACTGGTAGGAATGTGAAGCATCCGAGTTCATAAGTCATGGCCCTGCGAGATAATATGTTAAAGTCACATTCATAAAGATTTCTTGCAGAAGACAGACATGGGGAGGTTGTGTTCCTTAGAAGGTGTCCTAGAAGAGGTGGTGGGAGAAGAAGAACTGGAACCAAGATGTAGAAAAAGTCAAGGAACTTCATTTTTGCCCTGTCTCCACATTCAATAATTTAGATCAGGGGTTTCAAACTCGATTTCATTGAGGGCCGCGTAAGGGTTGTGTTTGACCTCGTTGGGCGTGGCCAGGGGGGCATGGCCAGTTCGACGTCACTCATGTCAGTGGTGCCTGTGGTGGCCCGAGCGCTCGGCCAGCGAAAATGGGCTCCAGAGCTCCGTTTTTGGCTGCGACAGCTTCCTGCAACCCTCTGCCAATGAAAACGGAGCTCGGGAGAGCTGCCCGCGGCCCTCCTGAGCTCCATTTTTGCTGGTAGAGGCAATGCAGGCCAGTCATTTGCTGTTTCCAGGGCAGCCCCACAGGCCAGATCTAAGCACCCCGTGGGCCAGATCCTGCCCCCGGGCCTTGAGTTTTGACACCCCTGATTTAGATATATCCAGGTGTAGAATTACCTTTGGGAGTTGATACGAAAACTAAAATAAAACAATGTTGTTTCCTGCTGTAGTTCTTCATCCTTCTTGGTTTCCAGAGACCAGAAATGCCTCTGTGCAACCTTCTCTCAGAACCTAAAGCATAGCTAACATCCCCTGGGTGGTTCCCAACTCGTTTCCTTTTTGAAGAGATTTGAAGAAAAGAATACTCATCACTCTTGTTATCTGTGCAACATGGTGATTTGTGAAGATGCTTAAGCTTTGATATTTCTTTTTCCTTCTCCAGATGGATGGAATCTAAGACCCAAATACTACAAGGACTATTTTGGTAAGTTTCAGCACTAAAATAACAGAATAACAGAGTTGGAAGGGACCTTGGAGGTCTTCTAGTCCAACCCCCTGCTCAGGCAGGAAACCCTATACCTGTGATGGCGAACCTATGGCACGCGTGTTGGAAGTGACATGCAGAGCCATCTCTCTGGGCATGCGAGCCGTTGCCTGTTACTCTTCCGGGTTCCGGTGCACCGGCCAGCTGGTCTTCACATGCGCATGCGTGCCAGAAACCGGAAGATCATCTTCCTGGCACACGCATGCGCACCGGGCGGCTGCTCTTCCGGTTTCCGGCACACACACACACACACACGCACGCACGCCCCCATTTCGGCACTTGGTGCCGAAAAGGTTCGCCAACACTGCCCTATACCATTTCAGACAAATAGTTGTCCAATCTCTTCTTTAAAACCTCCAGCGTTGGAGCATTCATAAAAAGCAGTTAATGATTAAATCATATTTCGGAGGAGCAGCAATCTGAAAAACACAGATCTAGAAAGGTTGTTTACGTAGGTGATCCTCAATTTATAACCTTTTGTTGAACGTTTGACGTCCGAAGTTACAAGAGTGCTGAAAAAAAGTCCTCCTTACAATTGGTCCTCTCTTTTATGACCATCACCCCATCCCCATGGTCAGACAGTCACAAGTCGGGGACTTGACAACCAGCTCACATTTTTGATCAGCCGCAGTGTCCTGCAGTCACATTGATCACAATTCGGCACCTTTCCTGGCAATTTTTGGCAGAAAACCCCACATATTCGGAAGAATGGATTCACAGTTACAACTGTAGTGTTCGCTTACCGACTATGGAGTCCCTTAACGACTGTCATAAAAATGGACGTAAGATCGCGTCCGACTCAACTTACGACTGCAACAACTTATGACAGAAACTCTGGTCCCAATTGTAGTCGTAAGTCGAGGGTCATCCTTCAGAGTTCCATCTTACCGTAATAAACAGGAAAGAGATCTTTGGGTTGTGCAGAATATAGGAAAAGATCTGGAAACAAGAAGCCAAACAAAAAATGTGACAGGAAGTGAGATTGTTTTTGTGGAAAGGAGCTAGTTCATCTTGCCATTTCCTAAACAAATCTCAAAATTAACTTAGGTATACTATTTTTATTGCTTGTTTTTCCACCGTTGTTTTGCAGGGCGCAGTTCCAGCAACGTGGTGGGTTACGTGAAGCAAACACAGAAACATCTTGGTTAACTCAAAGAGAATTCTTCTGACCAGCCACATGTGATGTCAAAGGGAAAATAATAACAATGTTGGATGGGCAAAGGATAATCATAACCGAGGGAGAATAAACCAGGAGGACAAACATTTTTAATCTGTTGGTGCCAGGCTAGTTTGAATTTCTTTTCAATGTGCCTCATATAAACCTACTGCCAGGGAAAGGGGTTAGATGAGTCTTCAACTCTTATACTGTAATTCAAACCAGGATGGACAAGAGTGGCCTTTTCTAATAACTCTACACTTTAATAGTGTTATTTTTACAAGATGGCAATATATAATCTGGGCATTTAATTTGGTCTTTGGAGAATTCAGCCATTCTGTCCATACCAATAATGATCATTCATCCAAAACCTCTGTATGAATGAGATCTTTGGTGTGTAGCAAACACAGGATATTGATGGAGTGAAGGCACCATGTATGACCGGAGTGTCTTCTTCAAGCAGGAAATGTGACATTCCCTGTGAGGTAGTTGAACAATGGAGTTATTATGTTTTCCCTCCAATTAGATACAGATTCCCTAATAGTGAGAATAGTTAGAAGAACTCATGATTCAAAAGGTGATGTGTTCTCCTTTGTGAGATACATTCAGGCTGAATCTTTAAAAAAAACCTTGATCAAGAGTATTTTAACTTGGTTTCCACCGCTGATCAAGGGGTGAGACATGATGATGTAGAACATAGGGGACTGGAGGCTAAAACATAGGAAGAACGGTTGCAGGAACTGGGTATGTCTAGTTTAATGAAAAGAAGGACTAGGGGAGACATGATAGCAGTCTTCCAATATCTCAGGGGCTGCTACAAAGAAGAGGGAGTCAAGCTATTCTCCAAAGCACCTGAGGGCAGGACAAGAAGCAAGAAGGGTGGAAACTAATCAAGGAGAGAAGCAACCTGGAATTAAAGTGAAACTTCCTGACAGTTAGAGCAATTAATCAGTGGAACAACTTGCCTCCAGAAGTTGTGAATGCTCCAACACTGGAAGTTTTTAAGAAGATGTTGGATAACCATTTGTCTGAAGTGGTGTAGGGTTTCCTGCCTAAGCAGGGGGTTGGACTAGAAGACCTCCAAGGTCCCTTCCAAGTCTGTTATTCTATTCTATTCTATTCTATTCTATTCTATTCTATTCTATTCTATTCTATAGAATAACAAGATTGGAAGAGGCCTTGGAGATCTTCTAGTCCAACCCTCTGCTCAAGCAGACGACCTTCCAGATAAATGGTTGTCTAATCATTTGTGATGGAGCACCCACAACTTCTGGTAAACTATTCCACTGTCAGGAAATTTATCCTTTGTTCTAAGTTGGTTCTCTCCTTGATTAGTTTCCATCCATTGCTTCTTGTCCTGCCCTCTGGTGCTTTGGAGAATACGTTGGCCCCCTCTTCTCTGTGACTGCCCCTCAAATATTGGGAAGACTACTGTCATGTCACCCCCAGTCTTTTTCTTTGTTAGACTAGGCATACCTAGCTCTCTCAACCATTCATCGTATGGTTTAGTCTCCAGATCCCTTATTATCTTTGTTGCTCTTCTCTGTACAGTTTTTAGGGTCTTGGCATCTTTTTATTATCTAAATAGCCCCTTCCCAATTCTATCATGCACGAATGATCAAAGTGATTTGCAAATTTCCACTCAACCTTCAGCAGGTCTAAGTGAACTTTTTCCTAAGGTTAAAATAATACAAAATTAGATTTAGGAATGAGCAATGTGAAATGTTATGCAATAGGATCAGGTGACAAATTGGCCCCAAAATGGACAACGTACTTTGCACATGAAAAAAAAAAATCTCCAGGATCCATTTGCAAATCTCAAATTCCAAATATTTGGGATTTTAAAAAACCATTTATGAAACACTAGAGAACTCTTGTCTTCAAGGACAGATGACCCCCCATAAAGCAGCTATTTTATTCCACGTCTGGACAAGAATTCGTCAACCGTACAATTTTCACACACGGATCTACGGACTGTGACACAAGGATGTTCTTTTCAATTTGGAGGAAAGCGGTGTCAGGTTTTCGCTCTTTGAATTGAGGAAACCAATCAGCCCAAGACAATTTGTTTTAGGAGGGTTGAAAAAAAGCACGGTTGGTTTGACCATTGTGTAAAGCTCCCGATGCAGCCTTCCCATGAGGTATTTATGACCTCTAGTTGTTCTGCGGAATGTTAGCTGTGTTCTCCTCTGTAAATACACATTGCTCGTGCAAACAGGAAATTTCTCTGCAAAGACCAAGGGAAGGCAGAGTCATTGAACTTTTCCCTAAATGTTAGGTCACCGTAGGCTGGATTTTTTTGAAGGTCTTTTTGTACAGCAGTGCCTCTCAAACGTGGCCACTTTAACTCATGTGAACTTCAACTCCCAGAATTCCCCAGCCAACATTGTTGGAAACACTATGAACATTTATTTAATATTTGTAAAAAAAAAAAAATAGTAATTTGCAACTGAAATGTGAGCAGAAGGAGATGTCAACAGCATCAGCCCTTTGAGAGGGGCAGGAAACATAGGTCTCCATTCTAAAATGCATGCAATTTTACATGTTGAACCCAGCTGTTTTTACAAATGGGTAGAATACAGTTTTAGCAATAGCAATAGCAATAGCACTTAGACTTATATACCGCTTCATAGTGCTTTTACAGCCCTCTCTAAGCGGTTCACAGAGTCAGCATATTGCCCCCAACAATCTGGGTCCTCATTTTACCCACCTCAGAAGGATGGAAGGCTGAGTCAACCTTGAGCCGGTGAGATTTGAACCGCCGAACTGCAGCTAGCAGTCAGCTGAAGTAGCCTGCAGTGCTGCACTCTAACCACTGCGCCACCTCGGCTCTTTTTCTTCCACAAGTGACTCCCACAGTTTCATTATAACCTTAGGGTCACCCTCTTTTTGGGTAAATGCCAGAAAATTGAAAGGGGAAGCTCCTGCCCAAACTCACCAAACTCTAAGGTCATGAGAAGTTTTGAAGAGGTGCTTCGTTTTGGCAAGGCTACAAAGACATTGGGCAAATAGATGCATCGTCATCTTAAAAAGCAATGTCTTGTTCTACAGGCTTCCTTTTGGGGTTTGTTCGGTCCAAAAGATTCTTCCGGATGTACCACAGCAGATCATTGGGAGGTATAAACAGTCTTAGAAAGATGGATACCAACACCTTGAAGCCAAGAGGGGACATCTCAGGCAGGCTCTTATTAGGGAACCGTGTCAGCTTACAATGGCAAAAACATCAGGAGTCTGGTGGAATCAAGGGTGAAATCCAGCAGGTTCTGACAGGTTCTGGAGAACCGGTAGCGGAAATTTTGAGTAGTTCGGAGAACTGGCAAATACCACCTCTGGCTGGCCCCAGAGTGGGGAGGGAATGGGGATTTTGCAGTATCCTTCCCCTGGAGTAGGGTGGGAATGGAGATTTTGCAGTATCCTTCCCCTGCCACGCCCACCAAGCCACGCCCACCAAGCCACACCACGCCCAAGCCACGCCCACAGAACCGGTAGTAAAAAAAATTGAATTTCACCACTGCTTCTGCTTCTTTGGAAAACACATTGCCCCCCTCTTCTTTGTGGCAGCCCCTTAAAAGCCTGTTGCTTATCACGCTCTTGGGCAAAGCATGTGAGCCATTTCCTCCTTTCAGTGGTCCATGAAAGTACATCTATAGTATGTAGATAATAATAACAAAAACGAATAAAAGATAAACAAAATTTTTACAGAACTATAGATACGTTGAGGCTAGGTGTGACAAGGAATGACTGGGAGGGGAGGGGCCAGGCGAGGCACCCCTTTACGTGAGTGACATTGAGTTGGCCATGCCCACCCGGTCACATGACCACCAAGCCACGCCCACCAAGTCACGCCCACAGAACCGGTAGGGAAATTTTTTAGATTTCACCACTGGATGGAATCCTTTCCACAGCTCGTAAAAGCTTCTACTTTGCATGAAGTTTGTTAATTTTTAAAAAAATGCTACCAGATTTTTTTTTTCTAGTCCATAAGTATTTTTATTTATTTTATTTTATTTTATTTTATTTATTTGTCAACAAGTGCAAGGAAACAGGACACATGAAAAAATGGCACAAATAAATGGATATAAAGAAGCAAAACGGAGCCATAAACACATAAAATGAGTACATACAAATGGGTACAGTAGGACAGGGACGGTAGGCACGCTGGTGCGCTTATGCACGCCCCCTTAGGGACCTCTTAAGAAACGTGTAAGGTCCACAATAGACAGTTTAAGGTAAAAGGTATGGGGGTTAGAGAAACTAACAACAGGATCAGGTAAAGTGTTCCAGACATTTACTACTCTATTGCAGAAGTCGTATTTTCTGCAATCAAGATTAGAGCGGATTACATTTAGTTTGAATCTATTGATAGCGCTAGTGTTACTGCGGTTGAAATTAAAGTAGTCGTTAACAGGTAGGACGTTAAGGTAGATGATCTTGATGAGCTGGTGGAAGAATGGGAAAGGGGGAGGACTGATGTAGGCAGAGAAGGACAAGATGAACGTTCAACAGGAGTCTCAACTCAAAGGTTGACCTTCTGCACTTCACTACTCTTAAATTTCTCCCTCCCTTCTGTTGGTGGTTCACTCTCTAAGCCAGGGGTCTTCAAACTTGGCAACTTTAAGACTTGTGGACTTCAACTCTCAGAATTCTCTGTAGAGATTCTCCATCATCCAGGTCATGGTTGTCCCAAAGATGCTTTTTCAGGAGATAACTGGACTTTCTTGTTTTTTTTTTCTTTTGAAGACGTTTCGCTTCTCATCCAAGAAGCTTCTTCAGCTCTGACAGGATGTGGATGAGAAGCAAAACGTCTTCAAAAGAAAAAAAAACAAGAAAGTCCAGTTGTCTCCTTCTCTTTTTTTAATGCCATAAAGCAGTAAACGAGAAGTATAGCAACAACTTCACAAACTCACAAAGGCTGAATCACCGACTTAATTTGGATGCTGATTTTTCTCATTTCTGGATCGATCCAATCCCAAGTCATAAAATAACCTACATTGGGCTTACTCGACACGAGACCCCTTTATGCAAGCACACACACAAACACATATAGAAAGACACCAACCACAAGTTCTGTGCTTGCAACTCCTGCGGTACGGCTGACAGTTGCAGAAACTGGCTAGAATTACAGTGACGCAAGAGTAGGAATTCAGCCCAAATTGTGACCTAGGGCAACAGATAGGACTTTAATCCTCTTGCAAACATACACCGAGTTTCCCAGGACTTGGAGGAAGGCTGAGCCTCCACAGGCCAGACCTATCCAGGTAGGTCAGCTGTTCTGAGCACGAATCTGGCTCCTCCCAGACATTTGTTGCGAGTGGCAGGCGGGGCGTTTGTTGTGTGTTGGTATCAGGTAACACCCCCCCCATCACTTTTCCATGCACCTCCTGAGCTTAGGAGGGAATGTGAGCCTTTCAGCCAGGAAAAAAAAAAAAGGTAATTCGCAGAAGCTGTAGCTGTGGCAGCTTCTTCTTGAGCTGCGTGGCCCCCTGACGGGTGCCTGCTCCCACCCTGCCCACCAAGATGGGAGCCAAGCACTGCTTTGCCAAGTTCTTCCAGAATGGGTCCTCCTTCCTCCATCTGGGTCGGAAATACCAGTCCCTGGGCAGCAAGGAGACAGGAGAGCAGGTTAGGAGGTTTGCTATAGAGGGAACGTTGGGTTGGAACTGACCATCTGACTTGTCCTCTGGCCCACTTTCGTTCATCTCCAGGGAGAGACTGTAGCCGTCCTCCAGGTCACAGTTGTCCCAAAGGTGCTTTTTTTTTTCAGGAGGCAACTGGACTTTCTGGTTTTGCCTTTGAAGGCATTCCGCTTCTCATCCAAGAAGCTTCTTTCAGCTCTGACAGGATAGTGGGGAATGGAAGGATTTATATTAAAAAGGGGGGGGAGCAAGAAAGACCAGTTGCCTACTGAAGAAGCAAGTTGCCTCCTGAAGAAGCACCTTTGGGACTCTGGGGGAGAGAGAGGGAAATGTGGGTCTTGCAAAGAGGGAGAAGAGCTGGTGGAGTCGCTCAGACCTGCGTGTGAGTTTGTAACTGGCTGCAAGACTTGATAGGGACACAAAAGTGTTATTGTTCGGCTGATCCACCTACCTTATTTGGCTGGTTACTTCTAGAGCGGCTCTCCCTGTTTTCGCCCCCATTCAAAGTCTCTTAAAACTAATTTTTATCGTTCTAATGACATTTGCACAGCCCTTGTTAGACCTGGGATTGGTTCTCTTGGAGCGTTCTTTCAACATCACCGCAAGGAATGTCCTGGGGACGTTCTTTCCCCGCTGGTGGAAGAATGGGAAAGGGGGAGGATTGATGTAGGCAGAGAAGGACAAGATGAACGTTCAACAGGAGTCTCAACTCAAAGGTTGACCTTCTGCACTTAAACTAATCTTAAACTTCCTCCTCCCTTCTGTTGCTGGTTCACGTAGCTCTCTAAGCCAGGGGTCTTCAAACCTGGCAACTTTAAGACCTGTCCTGTGGACTTCAACTCCCAGAATTCTCCAGCCAGCTATGCTGGCTGGAGAATTCTGGGAGTTGAAGTCCACAAGTCTTAAAGTTGCCAAGTTTGAAGACCTCTGCTCTAAGCCCACATTCTGGTGTAACAAAACATGGTGGCTGGGTTGAGACCAACATTATCCCTAAACCAATGATGGTTTCCCATTACACATTCACCCATAACCTACTTATCGCCCTTTGTCCCAGTTCCCTATCCTGTGAGAATCCAAGAACCGTTTCACATACCCAAATGAGAATTCTTCAGAACCCCAGAGCTAACTTGCCAAACGAGGGAAGTTAAACTGCCTGTGAATTTTCTCTCCAAATTTTCCTTTCCCAGCTTGTTCTGTTCTTATAAGATTTATGCGCACAGCCTCTGCCAGAAACTATGCTAATAAAACTCAGGGCAAACATTTTTTGTTATGGGAAAAAAAAACCTCTTAAAAGTGCTTAATCTTTCATTGCACCTGATTGCTATCCTGATAAAATAGCTAGAGCGGATACTTTTAGCATCATGTGCTATTTCAAAAGCCATTAAAGAGACAGGAAAGTTTCAGGCTGGTTATGTGTTTATTTAGATATTCAGTACCTAAGGAATGAAATTTGGCAGGTATTTTTTTTAAAGCGATCTGAGAAATAAATGGAGCCTCTTTTCCTTCCCCTTCGGGGCCTGAAATAGCCAGCAGGAAACCAGTAATAAGTTGCAATAAAATCAGAGAATAAAGGAAACTGTTGCAGTTTAAATCTGGGCCCTTTTAAGAAAGTGTTCCCTGCACTAAATATCTCCTAGAAACAAAGCAATGGAGGGACAAAGTATTATTGAAAAATGGGTCCATAAAGTAATCAAAACAGCTCCTGGAAAATTTAATAAGCCTCTTTTTTTAGAGCAAGGAGTTTAATGCATCTCTTTAGCTGGAATGCTGGTTTTCTCAGCAAAAACCTACATCTGTTAGAATGGATGTTAATTAGTGGTAACTAATCAGGAAAGGAAACTGTTCTTTTTTTCTTTCTTATTTTTGCCAGAAAACAGAAGAGAAGTAGTCCTTGACTTACGACCAACAACGGAGCCCAAAATTTCTCTTGCTAAGCGAGACACTTGTTAAGTGAGTTTTGCCCCATTTTATGACCTTGCTGGCTACAGTTGTTAAGGCAATCCCTGCAGGTCTTCAGTTAGTAACGTGGTTGTGAAGTGAATCGGGCTTCCCCGTTGGGACGTTGCAACCGTCATAAATACGAGTCAGTTGCCGAACATCTGAATTTTAAACATATAACCATGGGAAAGCTGCAACGGTTGTAAGTGTGTAAAACGGTCATAAGTCACTTTTTTCAGTGCCGTTGTAACTTTTTTTTAAAAAAAATAATCAATTTTTATTGCAAATTTTTTGTTCCCCCCCCCCCCCGCATCATTCATATTTTATGAACAAAGTGTTGTCCGGATCTTTTCCTATACATCATTTCATATACATAATCAATTTTACATCTTATCTCTATTTCCAATTTCTGCCATATTATTCTTTTTCCATAATTCTTTATCTTAAATTATTTTCTTCTTAATACATAAACAATATCACTAAACGCCCTTCATTTCTAATTTCCTACTATAACTTCAATTATTTATCATGCTTCTTTATCACTAAAAATATTTTTCAAATTCCCCATCCCATTCTTTAACATTTCAAGTTCATTTTCTTAATTTAAGTTATGTTCAAAGTTGAACCAAATAATCATTATACATTTCATCTACTGATATATTTTACTATAAACAACATACATCATCATATTCAGTCCTTGCATGGAAAGTATCTTGCTTAATTGACTGTCTACAATTATTAATATTAATACAGTTCCATTCAATCTACTAGTATATACCTTATTTTTCTTCCTCCTTTCTGCCAATCTTCCCCTTTTTAATCAAAGATTCCACTTCTTTCTAGTCATCCTTTTATCCCATTCTCTAAGCTTCTTCTTTTTCTTTTCTTTTTTCTTTTTATATGTATTGTATCTTTTCTTCTGGCTCTTTTTTATCACCTTTGATTATATCATTCGAGTAACCCTCACCAGAATTTCCTCTTGTCTCTTCCCACGATTTACCTCTTTACCTTTAAGTTATTTCTTTTTTGGGATACATTTCCCCCCTTCTACTCTTTCTATGCCACTGTAAATCCCAGTGAAATTATCTAACTGATTTTTGTTTTCATTTCCTTCTTCTTCAATATTGATTTCTTGTTTCTCATTTGTGTTCCCCTGTACCAGGGGTGGGTTCTAACTTACCTCGCTGCCGGTTCGCTTCCTCCCGCGCCGCGTGGCTGTGCCTCATGGGCACGTGCGCGCTTTGCGCGCGAGCGCATGCGCAGTGCCGAAAAATAAAAAAAATCCCCCCCAAAAAAGATGAAAACAAGATGGCGAAGCATGCGCAGTGCCAGAAACTCGGCTTCTGCGCATGCGCAGAAGAAAAAAAAAATAAAAAAAATTCCCCCCAATTTTTTTTTCAAAAAAAAAATTCCCCCAAAAAGATGGCGGCGTCCACGGACTGGCACCGACCGAACCGGCTCTGTGATGTCACCAGCGTGTTGCTACCAGTTCGGGGGAACCAGTCTGAACTGGGAGGAACCCACCTCTGCCCTGTACCAATTTCTCTTCTGTATATTCCAACTGGATTTCTGACTTTTTATTGTCTTTTAAAGTTTGACGCGCATCTTTTATTATCTCCAATAGTTCTTCATATATCCAGTCCTCCATGCTGCCAATTTAACAATTTTTTTAAAACCTTTAAATTATATCACAATTAATTAAAACTTAAAATCCATACAGTCTTTTCCCCCCAATTCTAATGTCCAGTTCAAATATTAATCCAGTCCAGTCCAATTCCAGAATTTATTGCCTTCCGCAGCTGTAGAAAAATGAAGCCAAACAGTATAGGCAAAACAAACACTCCTTAAAAGTTCTCAGTGTTTCCAAGTTATCTTCCTGCAGTCAAGGTCAGGTTTCACAGCTGGACTTTCTCTCCTAGTTTCCACAAAGTGTTGCAGTACTTTCTTCTCTCCAGCAGATGGCTCTCTCCAGTCCACAATACACTCAAACCAGCTGGTTGTCAAAGCTGTCAAAAACCTTTAAATCCACACCAAAAAAAAAAAAAAGCCGAATTTCTTCCTTTTATTGTTTTGTGTTTCTCCAATTGCAATTATAAAAAGAATAATCTTCTTGGGCTTTGGTGGTTTAGCCTCCACCTTTTTTCTTTTTCCTCTATGCAGTTCCCTTCTTCCCCGCCCCTACAGGGCGGTTCTGGTCCGAAGCCCCCCCCCCCCCCGACAATGGTTCATCAGGCTGGATTTTCGTGGAGCTCATCGGAGCCCGCTATTTTCCCAGCCAGTCTTCCGGTTTCTCCGGTGCCATTGTAACTTTGAGCGGTCATTAAATGAACTGTTGTAAGTCAAAGATTACCTGTATTCAAATTCTAGTGCTTACATGACTATATCCATATTCTTGGCTGCACTATAGAAATGGTTTGCTAATGTCTTGTTCCACAGAGAGGTTGTAAAAATAGCCAGATGGCAGGTAAGAAGCTCTCTATCTTGGCTTTTTTTTTTTAACCACACCCTGTGCACCACACCTCATTCCTCTGGATTGATTGATTGAGTGATTGGATTCATCCACTCATTCGTTCGTTTTAGCAAACATTTGCTCCCCTCCAAGAAACTAGCTTCTAGGCCCCAAAGAGGTTAACCAGGGGCCTTCACCTGCTGAAACAGGACCAAAAAAACCAGAGTTGAAACCTCCTGGCCTGCCCTGGACCATCCTGTGGTTGTAGCACTCATTCAGAACTTGTGAAAACCTGAGTTGGGTTTTATCTTGTATCCCAAATGTTGTCCAGTTCAGGATCATTTGTCTCCCCATCTGAATGGGTTCAACTTGTCCAAGACATTCGGGCTTTTAGTCAGGGGTGAAATTCAAAATTTTTCCCTACCGGTTCTGTGGCGGTGGCTTGGTGGGTGTGGCATGGCTTGGTGGGTGTGGCTTGGTGGGGTTACCGCAAAATCCCCATTACCTCCCGATCAGCTGGGACTTGGGAGGCAGAGAATAGATGGGACCGGGGCCAGTCAGGTGGGATTTACCGGTTCTCCGAACTACTCAGAAT
>QLTV01004222.1:233799-243817 GCA_003457575.1 Thermophis baileyi
CACATACACATACACATACACATACACATACACATACACATACACATACACATACACATACACATACACATACACATACACATACACATACACATACACATATATTCCTTCTATATCCAGATTCAGACCTTAGAGATAGGATAACAATCTATTTGGCTGAAGTGTACAGTAGTTCCATGAAGTTGAATTTCACCTAATAGGTTCCCGATGGCTCAAGTTGATCATGCCTACAGAATTCCTTCCTTCTTTCCTTCCTATCTTCATCCACATTCCATTCACAAAAGTGCTTTGCCATGTGTAACACCTAGTATTTCTTCTTTGTCTCTCTGAAAAATCCAGCCTGAGAGAAGGAAAAATGCAACACCTACTCGCTCGAGAACTTGTGCCAGGAGACGTTGTCTGCCTTTCCATTGGAGATCGCATCCCTGCAGACATAAGACTCACAGAGGTAATGCTTGAGGGACACACAAGGTCCTGAATCTCCCCTATGCATGTGATCACATGAGACAATCTGGAGTGAAATTCAATAGATAGGGCCCATGTTACTGCTTCTTATGATTCTGAACCACTAAGAGTAGGTGAATTGAGAAAGTCCATGCAAACCTCTTAGATCTGTGTGTCTCAAAAGTGTTTGACTTCAAGATTTTTCTGTGGCTGGAGATGTAGCACATCATGGCCAAGGAAATGAGCTTCAAGGAGAAGAGGCCCAGTTGTAGTTTCCTTGGGTGCAACTCACTTCACAACCAGTTTGCTTGGCCATGGAAATTCTGGCCCCAAACGTGGCAGTAATTTGAAGATCACCTGTATGCAAGCTCATTTACAGTATTTATTTATCTAATTTCTGTAGTCACCCCATCTCATGAGCAAGTGACTATGGGAGATTCTCCTAGTTTAAGTGGAAGAGCAGTGTGGACTCAAATGATGCAGTGATCAAATGCACTCATCCTGATTTTCTTTGAAGGTGATAGATCTCCTGGTGGATGAGTCCAGCTTGACTGGTGAAGTGGAACCTTGTAGTAAGAACGATGGCATCTTAGCCACTTCAGGAGACATAATGACTCTCACCAATGTGGTCTTCATGGGAACTCTTGTGAGATATGGCAAGGCTAAAGTGAGTGGCTTTCCGGCTGTCACATAACAAAGAGAGTTGGCGTGTGTTTTAAGTTTGGTGTGTGCTAGGAGCTGTTTGAGATCTTCACTGTTGGACATCAATCCTAGCCTCATCATTCCATCTAGCTTTTGAGAGGTGGGAGTGATGAGTCTGTTTGGAGGCTCTGCAATCTGAATCAGTTCTTCATATCTTGAACCAAGAGAGCTGTAAAACAAGTTGAGCGTTCTTTCATTGCAATCATTCTTCTCTAACATGGCTAGGCTCCCTCTTGCTGTTGGGAATGTTGATCTTTCACCTGTCTCTGGCTTCTGAGATCTTTGCTGCTCTGAAGGGTGGGAACATGATCTTTTCTGGTTTTAAGACCATGGACCCAGGGGTGATATTCAGCAGGTTCTGACAGGTTCTGGAGAACTGGTAGCAGAAATTTTGAGTAGTTCAGAGAACTGGCAAATACCACCTCTGGCTGGCCCCAGAGTGGGGAAGGAATGAGGATTTTGCAGTATCCTTCCCCTGCCACACCCACCAAGCCACGCCCACAGAACCGGTAGGGAAAAATTTTGAATTTCACCACTGCATGGACCTGTTTCTGGACACTTTAGACAAAGGATAGCTCCAGCTGTTCCAGGTCCTGAGAGAGCCCTCCAAATAGCTGTCTGTTGAGGATGCTACATGGTTTCATCCTCTGGGCTCGATCCCTTCCTTTCTGATTCATCCTTCTATCAGCTGTAGGACCTACACATGATGAAGAGATGGGCTTACTTCCTTCTCATAACGAAGCCTGGCTAAATCAGCCTGAACTAAACCTATAAAACTAGAAGAGATTGAATTCACTAGAAATGGATCATTCAGTGGTCCAAAATAGACATTTTTCATTAGATGTTGGGTTGGTGGGTAGCTCTCCCAAGCGGTGAACCATGGAATTGCATGGTGGCAGCTTCTGAAATAGAAAAACAACTTCTGTCTATGCACAGAAGCCAATGAATCCCCTTGATCAGGAAGAGATGTAAGAAGAATATCTGTCTAGCTTGGAGAGAGAAGACTATTCAATTTGGAAATAAAAAAAAGCAAGAGGCATCTTTCCCAGTTCAGTAGTCCTGATCTAAAGGTTTTAGCACAGTAAAATGACCTTAAAATTGCATTTATAGTTGTTGCAGAACTTACATAGTTGTCCCCCAAATATTTTAGATGTATACAAGGGGCTGGGGAGAATAGGGTGTAAGAAATTCTCTACATTATTTTAGAAAAGTGTCTGCAACTTTGGACTGTGAATTTCAGAATGTAAGCAAAAAGTCAGCTTTGGATATACCATTTTCTAACCTCTTTTTATTCTGCAGGGGATTGTTATTGGAACCGGTGAAAACTCCCAGTTTGGGGAAGTCTTCAAAATGATGCAAGAGGAAGAGGTAAGACAAACGCAGAGAAACGGGCTCTGAGCATGTCATTCTCAACTAAAAACCAAGACGTTCCTTTGAGAACCTGCCTTAATTGGTCCTGTGTATTAGACATCAGATGCCACTCCATTCAGGATGACCAGGTTGGGGAAAAGGTGTTGACATACTTAGCAACAACACATGACAAAACATAAAAGGAAGCTGCAGCAACATGGTGTAAATCTACTACAGTACAGCCTCAACCAAGTAGAGCTTGCAAAGATTCAGGGTAGAGTGGGCCATTTATTGATCAGTGCCTGGCCATGACAGCATTTCATTCAATTTCTGTGAGATCTAGAATTCCAGGTACAATTTAAGATGTTTGTCCTTGATAGCCATACAGGTCTAAGAGCCGAGGTTAAGAGCCGAGGTGGCGCAGTGGTTAGAGTGCAGCACTGCAGGCTACTTCAGCTGACTGCTAGCTGCAGTTCGGCGGTTCAAATCTCACCGGCTCAAGGTTGACTCAGCCTTCCATCCTTCCGAGGTGGGTAAAATGAGGACCCAGTTTGTTGGGGGCAATATGCTGACTCTGTGAACCGCTTAGAGAGGGCTGTAAAGCACTATAAAGCGGTATATAAGTCTAAGTCTAAGGTCAGGTCTACTTTTAATACAGTTATAACAACTGAATCTTGCAACTCTGAATGTGCTTCCTGAGCACTGATGATGTTACCTAGTTGGGTAAAGAAACATCTACAAGGAAACAACCAAACTCAGAGAGCACCAAGGATCCCACAGTTCAACCCTGAGCTATAAATATTCTCTTCTAATGGTACCATCATCTCCTTTATCTTTATGTAAACTAAGGAGGGGAATTCTCAAATTGCCCCAATTTAAACCCCTTTTATCTGACCTTTGCCTTGAGAGCAGCTCTTCCTCCTGTACTTCAAGATATTCCCTCTACATTGAGCCTGGTAGGACTTTAGAGATGACAGATAACACTTTGAGTCACACTTGGAAGCTGACTGCTAGCCAGTGCAGATCAGGGGTGGGTTCTAACTTACCTCGCTGCCGGTTCGCTTCCTCCCATGCCGCGCAGCCATGCTGCACAGCCGTGCACGCACATGCGCACGCGCAGTGCCGAAAACCCAGCTTCTGCACATGTGCAGAAGCCAAAAACAAAATGGTGGCGCCTATGGTGGCGCCGAGAAACCCAGTTCGTGGGCGTGGCCAGCCAGCCATCGCTTCCGCTTCGGCAAGCGGGGGGAAATTCCCGCTACCGGTTCTATAGATCCGGTCCGAACCGGGAGCAACCCACCTCTGGTGCAGATGCTGTGATATTGTTATTGTGTGGCCAATCAGTTTGATAGGTTTCTTTCATGTCTTTTGCCCTTCTTCTCCCTCCATTTCTTCCTTCCTTCTGGTCTAATGCTTCAAGACTCCAAAGACACCTTTGCAGAGAAACATGGATAAATTGGGAAAACAACTTACTATTGCTTCCTTTGGGATCATTGGTAAGTTCCACTCCCCCCCCCCCAAAAGCGTTGGAGACCAAAGACCATATGGGCTGTTTCAGTCTTCCACTGTCCTCATCGGTGTTTCTCAACCTCATCAACTAGAAGGTGTATGGACTTCAAGAATGGTTGGCTGGGAAATTCTGAGGGTTGAAGTCCATACATCTTTAAGTTGCTTAGGTTGAGAAACAGTGGTCAGCATGAAATGTGGTCAACATGAAATACCTTGATACCCCTCTTTAGATGTTCATATATCCATGGATATGATCAGGAAGTTGAGAAATGGTGGTCTACATGAAATGAGGGGTTTCGATTCTCCTCTTCAGATACTTATGTTTATGGGTACAATCAGAAAAATAAGCAATTTTTTGAGCATGTAGAAGGCCTCGGTTACTTTGCCAGATCTGTGATGAGGTGGAGTAAATAAGATGGTGTCTATGTTTTTCAAGGTTTACTCATGCTGATTGGCTGGCTGCAAGGGAAACATCTCCTTGACATGTTCACCATTGGAGTGAGGTAAGTCTGAGAGAGATTTCTTCTGCATGTAGACGTAGCACGTTGAACTATCAAAGAACCTGAATCTGAGTTGCCATATCATGCTGAGACTTGGTTTGTTGAACTATAATTGGTTTTGAAAAATCATAATACTTGATTATGACTTCAGTTAACCCATAATAGTTGGGGTCACTCATCATGCTAGGTCAAAGCCAAATATACCACATTATGAATCAGTATGTTATGCAAACTTTCTCATAGAGTCAAAAAGAAACATATCTAGTGGACTTCGTGCTCAGTGAAGGAATTCCAGTGCTATCCAGTCTCTAATTTAAGACCAATGCAGAGAACAGATGTTCTCAGAGGTCTTCTCATCTTTAATAAATTACAATAATTTTTTTTTCTATCTGGCTTCCTCTGGATATGTTGTATGACAGTTCCCAACACCCTAGATGTCAACCCTGAAGCGGACCTGGCTGAGGCCATCTTTGTGGCTTCAGGGTTGCCACAAGGCAGAAGAGGGGTCAGGGAGGGTGGAATAGTTAGCTGGGGTTTTGCAGTTAAAACAAAAAGTTTTCCTGTGGGAACCAAGGTCATTCCAACAGGTGGCTGGGAAAGGAGGAGGAGCAAAGTAACCAAGCAACCAGCCAGCACCTCTATTGGACAATGTGACTGCTGACTTGGGGAAAGGGAAAAATTTTCACTTTTAATCAGGTGAAAACCGCGGGAACTTTCAGAGTCTGTTTTCACCAGTTGTGCCAATATGATGTATCCAAATAAATTGTTCTTTGAGGAATCTATCTGCCTCAGAGTTCTGACTTCAATGGGTGCATTACTTGGAACCCTGACACTAGAGACATCAGGTCAAGACAGTAGAACTAGAAGTCTTCTTGAAAAGTCAACTTTGACCTAATAGTCTAATAGACAAAATTCTGCATTCCTGGGTCATTTACCCATATCCATTGGTAAAGGTCCAGTCTTCTGTCTGTACTCTAGAATGAGGGTTCTGGAGCAAGTTGATGCTTGGGTATACTTCCTTGCAGGAAGAGGTAGTGGTGTGTAACATCAGTGGTAAATGATTCTGTGTGCGCAGCTTGGCGGTGGCTGCCATCCCCGAAGGCCTGCCCATCGTAGTCACGGTGACGCTAGTATTGGGTGTCTTGAGAATGGCCAAGAAACAAGTCATCGTAAAGAAGTTGCCAATAGTGGAAACTCTAGGTGAGTCAGAAAAATTCCATGTTGTGGGGGGCGGGGGGAACGGGACTGGTAATAATAGGGAATATACCACAATTGAATTTACTAACACCAAGGTTAATTCAACTATGACAGTTTCTATTCTTTCAATTAAGGTGATTCTATGAGCGCTGATATTTTTTTTTAAGTTTCTCATTAATCTTCCGGGTCCTCGTTACGAATAGACTGCATGTAGCTATTTTTGAAACCAGTATTCATTTAAGATGATCATATTGGCTTAAATTTCTGTGTGGGGTATGTTAAAATACTTCTTGGTAAAATATGGAGCAAATTTTTCATTTGCAAAAATACTAAAGACCTTTAAAGCTTGGCAGTACATTTCTTCAGAGACTTGCATTTGCAAAGGGAGGGTCAAAAAATGGATATGCCAATAAATAATCTGAAAAAGGAGAAATGTTCAGATTTAATTTCTTCCTTCAAAGTTAATTTCAGCTGCACTCATGTATAAAAAAATTGCACACTTCTTTCTCCTTCCTTAATTTTTCTACTTTCCTTTAATCCTTCCTCCCTCCCTCTGTCCCTCCCTCCCTCTTTTCCTTCTTCCTTCCTTCCTTCCTTCCTTCCTTCCTTCCTTCCTTCCTTCCTTCCTTCCTTCCTTCCTTCCTTCCACAGTAAAAGAGGTTAAATGCAGCATTTTCTGTAGTCCCCAAGTCTGTTTGGATGGCACAATTTGAGGAATGATCACTGGATTTCAGGAACGCTGAACATAATTTAAAAAAATCTCTAGGAGGGTACAAATCTAATATTTAAAGCCTGGAACAGCCATCTGTTAGACAATTTCGGGGCGGGGGGGACTACCATAAGAAGCAAATGAAAATAGACAATACAATGAGTGCTTCTGACCAGAGGACATTAATTCCAGGTAGAGAAAAGAATTAGTGATTCCTCCTCATGATTTATTCCTGAGAAGATATCTTTTATTAGTGCAAGCAATCTGAAAAATGCAAAGGATATAAGTCTTCCTGGAGATAATAGCCCTTCAGAATCACGTTGGAGGAGGTTAGATGAAGGAGATAAAATTAATAACATTTTCTAGCACAAGATGGAATTGATGACTGCTGGCTTAGTGGTTTTTAAATGGTGGCAGACATATACTGTAGGATAAATCTTTTACATGGCCTCTGATATGAGAAGTGGCCATCTTTTCTGGTGGACCTCCTGAAGTTACCTAGATTGCCACCCTATGGCAGAAAAGACTGGGTCAAATAGAATACAGAATAACAGATTTGGAAGGGACTTTGGAGGTCTTCTAGTCCAATCCCCTGTTCAAGCAAGGATCCTGCTTCAGGCAAATGTTGTCCATTCTCTTCTTAAAAACCTCCAGGGTTGAAGCATCCACAACTTCAGGAGGTAAGCCTTTCCACAGATTAATTGTCCTCAAGGTCAGGAAATTTCTCATTAGTTCTAAGTTGCTTCTCTCCTAGATTACTTTCTATCCATTACTACTTGTCTTGCCTTCAGGTACTTTGGAGAATAAGTCGACCCCCTCTTCTTTGTGGCAGCTCCTCAAATATTGGAACACTGCTATCATGTCACCCCTAGCCAAAAAAGCCAATGCAATCATAAACTGCATTAACAGAGGGATACAATCAAGATCAAGGGAGGTACTAAAGCCTTAGTAAGACCACACCTAGAATACTGCATCCAGTTTTGGTCACCACACTATAAAAAAGATGTTGAGACTCTAGAAAAAGTGCAGAGAAGAGCAACCAGGATGATTAGGGGACTGGAGACTGAAACATACGATGAATGGTTGCAGGAACTGTGTATGGCTAGTTTAGTGAAGAGAAGGACCAGGGGAGACATGATAGCAGTGTGCCAATATTTGAGGGGCTGCCACAGTGGGGGGGGATGGCAAGCTATTCTCCAAACAAAGCACCTGAAGGCCAGACAAGGATGGAAACTGATCAAGGAGAGGTTCAACCTAGAAATAAGGAGGAATTTTCTGACAGTGAGAAAAATCAACCCATGGAACAGAAGTTGCCTTCGGAAGTTGTGGGAGCTTCATTACTGGAGGCTTTCAGGAAGAGATTGGACTGCCATTTGTCGGGGATGGTGTAGGGTCTCCTCCTTGGGCGGGGGGTTGGACTAGATGACCTGCGAGGTCCCTTCCAACTCTGTTAATCTAATCTAATCTAGTCTTCCTTTTCATTAAACTAGACTACTAAATCTTTGGTATTTGGAGGGTCCATACTACTAACTTACTAACTTACTAACATAAGACCCAGTTTGGACAAATCCTTTCTTCTCAGGCTGTTGCAATGTGATTTGCTCTGATAAGACTGGAACTCTGACCACCAATGAGATGACCGTGACTCAGCTTGTGACCTCCGATGGATTTAAGGCAGAGGTACTCCA
This sequence comes from Thermophis baileyi, assembly GCA_003457575.1. Taxonomy (NCBI): domain Eukaryota; kingdom Metazoa; phylum Chordata; class Lepidosauria; order Squamata; family Dipsadidae; genus Thermophis; species Thermophis baileyi. The sequence continues at coordinate 241,899 of QLTV01004222.1, forward strand.
GATGTTTCCTCAGCACTAATGGGTTTAATCTTAGCCATCCTTATCTAACGTCTTAGACTTGATTTTTTTTTTAATGTGGTCCATACTTGTCCTACCTCACGGACTCTAATTATTCGTTTCCATCCCGAATTTCCTTGATTTATGACTGTCCCCATTGTCCAATTCTTTAAAAAGAGAGAATTGCCTTCTAATCGAGATTTTGTCTTTGTAATGTAGATAGAAATGGTTGGCTGTTCCTTGGGATATTTCTTTACATTCCTTCTTACTGGTTTATATTCTTCTAGGTGAGTGGAGTTGGATATAACAGAGAAGGAAACGTGTGCCTTTTACCATCTAAAGAAGTCATCAAAGGATTTTCAAACATCTCAGTGGGAAAACTTGTGGCGGTAAATTATTTGATTATTTCAAACAACAGGTTATTCCAATAACCTGTTACTATTGATTACAGTGCCTTGAAGGATGAAAACAAATGCAGCATTTTCAGAATATTGGAATGCTGCTTGTGAAGTTTCATTTCCAGTCCTGAGGCACCCATAAATATGTTTATTTACTTATAAAATCATTTCTGAGGCCTCTGGGGCAGCTTCCAAAAATCTTGAAGGGCCTTTAACAATAAGAATAGGATAGAAACGCTAAGAGGGAACAAAAGTCATGAACTCAGCATCTTTGAAAAGTCCACGCTGAACAGAAAAGCTGTATCATCTAAATCTCAATAACGGGGAAATTAGTTTTTTTTTTTTTTTAACCAGAGAATTCTGTCCACAAAAATGGTTTGTCCCATAAACGATGACATATTTGCAGTGGACAACATATTGCTGGAGAGATGCTGTTGTTCTTTTCTTAGGAAGTTCATTTAAAGTAAAGCAAAATTTCATGTCACGCAAAATGTTTATTTATTGGAGGTTAATTTTCAAGACTGTAGACCTGGCTCATGGTTTGAGAGCTGATCCTTGAATCAAGTTGAACCCAGAGCTGATGTACAGAAGGTGATTCGTTCACCTCTTTCTGCATTCCCTAAAAGCTGAAATGAAATTTTTGCAGGCTGGTTGTGTCGCCAACAACGCCGTGATCAGGAAGGCAGCAGTGATGGGGCAACCCACAGAAGGAGCCCTCCTTGCCTTGGCTATGAAGGTAAGGACCTTAACTGCAATTCATAGACTTATTAATTTTATATTTTATTTGGTTTTGTTTAATCTGAAAATGCATAGAGGTAGCCTCTTACTGTACTGTGATTGTCAAGGTAGGAGATAATTTTTTAACATTCTAATGATTGTGCAATTAAAAAATGAATCAATCAGGATATTATACAGTTGTCTGCATATCATGGAGCCCTACCATTTCTTCTTAATTTCCCTTCAAAGGTCTGGAATTTAGTCAGTTAAAAATACGCACAAGCATGGGCGCACACAATATCCAATGAATTGGAATAATGCCACATAATCCCGACCCCACCCACCACTTCCATTAGATCAGAAAATATGGTGCTGGGAAAGACAGAAATCTTCTAATAAAGGAAAATTATTTCCAGAACCAGTATAGATGTGTACAAAAGAAGCAGTTTAGCACTGGAAAGATGGAGAAAGACAATGCTGGAACAAAAGAGGCCATAATCATCTCAGCACCTCCTTGGGGGGAAGCTGGAGAGATTTAGAAAAGTGCCGTTCCCCCATTCTCCAAGGGTGGAAATTGTGTGTTGCCAAAGAATAGAATAGAATAGAATAGAATAGAATAGAATAGAATAGAATAGAATAGAATAGAATAGAATAGAATAGAATAGAATAGAATAGAATAGAATAGAATAGAATAGGAAAGAGTAGAATAGAATAGAATAGAATAGAATAGAATAGAATAGAATAGAATAGAATAGAATAGAATAGAATAGAATAGAATAGAATAGAATTCAGGAGAAAACAAGACTT
>QLTV01004222.1:244787-275280 GCA_003457575.1 Thermophis baileyi
AAATAAGAATTAGATAAAATTCTATTGGGACAAGGGAAACAAATGATAACAAAAATTTATAAATTTTTATTACATTATAAAATGGAAGAAGAAATTGTTAAGGGTAATATGATCAGTTGGGCCAAAAATTTTGGATATAGTATAAATTGGAACAGTGGGATAAAATTTGGATTAAAAATTATAAATTAACTAAATCAGTTTCATATAAGGAAAACATGTATAAAATGTACTACAGATGGCACTTACCACCAGCGAGATTGGCCAAAATGTATCAAAATATGAACCCTAAATGTTGGAAATGCCAATAAAAATGGAACATATTATCACATGTGGTGGACCTGCCCAATGATTAAAAAATTTTGGCAAAAAATACGAAATTGGCTAGAAGAAATAATGGCACAAAAGATAAATATTAAACCGGAAGCATTTTTATTAGGGATATTAGAACAGAAGATAGAAAGAAAACATTGGTATATTATAATACACATCCTGACAGCGGCGAGAATATGCCTGGCACAATATTGGAAGCAAGGAGATGTACCGACTGAAAATATAATTATTAGAAAAATTCTAGAATGTGCAGAATTAGATAAGTTGACGATGGAACTAAATCAGAAAAGGATTCGGAATTTTTTGAAATTTGGAATATATTCTATAACTGGCTGGAAAGGAGGAAAGGAAAAAAAAGATGTATAGATTGATGTTTAACTTAGGAACTTAAATAAGATTATATAAGTTTAGTTATTATAAATGTATATATTTACTAAGAATATATAAAGTTATGTATAGTTGTATAGTTATATATAAGCAAAAATGTACCGTCAAGACACGTACTGTAAAATTACACAAGAGGTTTATATGTATATTTGTAGATGTATTGTTTTGTTTTGTTTGATGTTTGTTTGTCATTTTTAATGTTTATACTCAAATAAAAATTATTTTTTTTTAAAAATAAGAGAGAACTTGATTTTTCAACTTGTGTTTTCCTAATCGCATCTGTAAATCTTTTCCTCCATTTTTTGCCTCTTTTCCCTTTAACTCAGTGGTTCTCAACCTTCCTAATGCCATGACCCCCGCCCCGCCCCCTCCCCGCGCACGATGTGACAAAGGGGGCGTGGCGGTGGCACCAAGATGGCAGGCTAGCATGCGCTTAGGCGACCCCTGTGAAAGGGTTGTTCGACCCCCAAAAGGGTCGTGACCCACAGGTTGAGAACCACTGGAATAGAGTAACAATAGAATAGAATAGAATAGAATAGAATAGAATAGAATAGAATAGAATAGAATAGAATAGAATAGAATAGAATAGAATAGAACTAGACTAGACTAGACTAGAATAAGACTAGACTAGACTAGACTAGACCTTGGAGATCTTCTAGCCCAACTCCCTGATCAAGAAGGAGACCTATACCATTTCAGACAAGTGTCCATCTAATCTCTTCTTAAAAACTTCCAGTGTTGGAGCACCCACAACTTCTGGAGACAAGTTGTTCCACTGGTTAATTGTCCTCACTGACAGGAAATTCCTCCTTAGTTCTAGGTTGGTTCTCTCCTTGATTAGTTTCCACCCGTTGCTTCTTGTCCTGCCTTCAGGTGCTTTGGAGAATAGCTTAACTCTCTCTTCTTTGTGGCAGCCCCTGAGATATTAACAGAGGTGAATGCACTGGCAGGAAGGTGACCGAACTGGGACCACAGTCTGCTGCTTGTATGTTTGTAATAAAGCAAGGTGGATAAGGAATGTGAGCGTTCAAAAGGAAACTCAGTCTAAACAGTCCTGGTTTGATAACCTTTTCCAAAACCTGACATTGCAGTTCAAAAGCAACATAGACATTCAGCACTAAAATATTCAGCTTTTGACCGGAGGGGTGTTGATGCAATTTTGTGTTGATCTATTCCAGTTCGACCAACGCTGTGAGTAATGAATTCGTGTTGACATTATGTCCTTCTCTTATCTGCTTTAGATGGATCTGGATGATATAAACGATACTTACGTGAGGACAAAAGAGATTCCATTTAGCTCGGAGCAAAAATGGATGGCTGTGAAGTGTGCTTTGAAAAATCAGGTATATAAGAAAGCAACTGTGTGGGTTTTAGCTGTCTCCAAGCTTAGAAACTAAAAGAATAAATCATACTTCAGCTTCAACCACAACAATACACGAGCACACAATAGATACAAACTTAATGTAAACCGCTCCAACCTCGACTGCAGAAAATACGACTTCAGCAACAGAGTGATCAATGCCTGGAATTCACTACCTGACTCTGTGGTTTCTTCCCCAAACCCAAAAAACTTTAACCTTAGACTGTCTACTGTCGACCTCACCCCATTCCTAAGAGGTCTGTAAGGGGCGTGCATAAGCGCACCAGCGTGCCTACCGTCCCTGTCCTACTGTCCTATTGTCCTCATCTATCTGTACTCACCTTGATTATGTTTATGTTTATACCTATACCTGCTATCTTGTACATGTTTGACAAACAAATAAATAAAATAAATAAAAATAAATAAATCCGTTCCAGTTAAAGGCATGTTGTCACTGTTATATCCCATGGTTTTTCCTCTTTTTGATCCTCACAACTCCTGTTAAGGAAAGCTCAGCAGAGTTGACCTAAGTTGACTTGATGGCCTTCAAGGCTGGGAGACATGGCAAATCCAGAGGACTTTCCAAACATGGTGCTCAGTTTTCCTATATACTTGTGGGATTCAAACCACGTCAAATAAGCTACAACATAGCTTAGCGTGAAGATTCACTTCACTGCCGTCTCCGACACATGCTGAGTTGGAGAAACAAAATTATGTCCTTTCTTAATATGGTTATAGCATGCCATGTTTTAAAGATATTGTGTATATAATAGAAGCAAATTAATTCAGGATGTAAAAAAAGTCAACAGTTCTAAACGTTCTCCTGCTGGTATCTTCCACCTTCTCCTTTCCCAGGATCAAGAAGACGTCTACTTCATGAAAGGGGCCTTTAAAGAAGTGATGCAGCATTGCACCATGTTCAACAACGGAGGGATTGCTCTGCCCTTGACTCCCCAACAGAAAGCTTCCTACGCCCAAGAAGAAAAGCGCATGGGTTCCCTTGGCTTGCGAGGTCAGTCCGTGCCTGTGCCTCATTTTACCCCAACCTTACGTGCTCAGCAAATGAAGGTTCTTGAGCAAAACCAAAGTCTTTAGCCATCTAAGGAAAACAGCTCCATACTGAGGATAGCATTATCGAAAAGACCTCTCCATGCTCACAAAAGCTCTTTCAAAGAGCATTTGGAGACAGGAATGTGAGCAGTGGAAGTGATGGATGGCTGTGGCATTTTGATTATGAATGATGCTATGGATGTGATGGACTATAGTGAAGTGACGGTTTCCTAGGAAGGAAGGAGCACATTCGAAGCAGAGGGGTGAGACAAGAGGCACCACAGCCCAGTGTTGGGTCAGAGGAAGAGATTTAGAATAGCCTCTCCTTATAATCTCCCGGGGTACTGTCGGGTGCAAAAGAGCAAGGCCACACATTAAGTTCCAATTAAACTGATTTATTGCCCATGCCTGTAGACAGGAATGTAGTCAGTTAATGATTAGAACTATTCTGACCAGGATTAATGGAATTTAAGAGGGGTTGGATTTAGAACGCTTGTGGGAATGTTGAGACTCTAGGCTGATTCCTCTCTTGACTCCGGTCCCAGGCTCTGCCATTCATTCTCATACAGGCATCTCTCTTAAGGTGAGAGTAGTAACGGTTTAATCTGGCAAGACTCTGTCTACTGTGCGTAAGCAAATAAAGAACTGAACTTTGGCTAAAACTTTGTTTTATGGTGTTCCTGTGCTAAGCCTGACAATTTGTTTACAATTACCGGATTATGAATTATTATAGTTGGAAGTTTTATATGCTATTGTTTAATTACTATGGTGATTGTAATGTAGCGTTGACACTTTGTTTATATTACTGCAAGTGTGTTTAGCATCATGACTGAAGCAACCTAGAAACATTTGAACTAAATAAATAAATCAGCCTTACCTTCTTTCAATAATGGGACATAAAACAGCACCTCTTACAAACATTATAAATTAGTGGAAGGTTCTCATAAAATTTTAAATTTAAATATCCTGGTTCTGAACAGTTTATTTTATAGGCAAGGGCCAAAAACTAGAATGTATTTTTTTAATTTGGATGGATAAACAAATTGGAAGCCAACCCAACTGAATTAAAATGGATCAAGCATGACCTGTTAGCGGAGAATCAAATTGCAATGTTCTGTACCAACTGCATTTTTCTAAATTCTCCAGAGGCCACTCCATGCCAGTAATTTAAATGGAAAGTAATATGGTTCATCCTTATTTCCAGTCTCCTTTTCTCATCTTAGTGATTGCCTTGGCTTCTGGCCCAGAACTCGGCAGATTAAACTTTCTGGGTCTAGTTGGAATCATTGATCCCCCACGAGAAGGCGTCAAAGAAGCCATTGAAGTTCTCAACGGCTCAGGTGTAGCTGTGAAAATGATAACCGGAGATGCCTTTGAAACAGCTTTGGCCATTGGTAAGCAAGACATGAAATACAGCTTTTTTTTTTTAATGGAAACGTCCTATTTGCTTTGATCCTTATCTTGATTCCCTCTTAGAAAAAGATGAAGCTGGGCTGAAAGGTTCAGATTGGACACAGCAAGGCTGTTTCCCTCTAATCTAACCCAACAGTGCAAAAATTCCCACCCCACACTATTTTCTTAATTATAAATTGCTTTACCCTGCTCATTTAACAAGTCAGAGATCTTCAGTCATTTGTCTTCTGCATGATCTGATTTCATTATGGGAGAGGCTAATAATTTCAGAAAATGCAGATCCTTTTCTCCTCCCTTGACAACTCCAAAGAAGTCATATGTCATGGTCCTGCAACCTTTTGAGAATCCAACGTCAACGGCAAAAGTTAAAACTTTGCAGGGTCCCAGCTTTGTTTTTATTCCAGATTTCCTTCTCTGACGTTCTGAAGAAGGTTGCATGGATACTTCTTTCCAAGAAGTCCAATGGAGTTAAATCTGGCTCCAAGCCAACATCCTTGGTGGCTTCCTTGAGATCATGTATTGGTTCCTTCACTCAAGAGATGCAGCCAGAGAATCGCAGACCAAGAAAAAGCCTAGAGGTGTCCAGATCGCCCCCATCATGAAAAGTCTGAGGAGGTCCAATTTTGAATTGAAACACTAAAAAAAATGCCTCCTTTTGAATTATAATGAGCCATTTCTTCTTCCATGAGTACACGGTTTGTAAAAGTTAAATCTACCATTATGTGTTTAATGCATTTCTTTCATTGCAGGGAAGAACATCGGTCTTTGTAATGGGAAAATGAACGCTATGTCTGGGGAAGAACTGGAAAACATGGATGACTCAACACTGTCTTCAAGAGTCAAAAATGTAATGGTGTTTGAAGAAGTCATGAGAATATGATGTTGGGCAACTTGTCTCAAACAAAGCCACAGTCTCATGTACATCTCTTCTTCCCCTCCTCTTCCAGGTTTCCATCTTCTTCCGAACAAGCCCCAAACACAAAGTTAAAATAATAAAGGTATCCTTTAGACTGTAGACTTTAGAGTGCCATAATTTTTCTCTTCCTTGCAATAATTCTGCTTCTTGGCGCTCTCCCCTTAATGTTATGAGTTAACTGCTGACTGCAAAATTAAGATTCATTCTTTTTCTTCGTTTTTCTTGCAACTCATTCTGAGAATAATGATCTATTCATTCTATGCTGACAATACGGAGGAAGGGACCGTCTCTGCCTAGCTTTTCCGATAGTGAAGAATGAAATAATTCCAAACTAGGATGTATTTTTTTTTTATCACTGATTCACTTACGAAACTTAAGACTGCATCTTTTAGCAGTAACAAAACCAGACTGTTGCCTATTAGTTGAGCAAAGGAAATTTCCAACTCTGTTCTGCTTCCTTAGGTAGTGAATTAACAACAAACTGCAGGAAAAAAAATAGACTGAACTTGTTAGTGAAAATATACTGTGGCCTTAATCAAATTATTACTATTTGCTTTGCCTGTTGGCTGCACCAAGGTGCAAACAGCTTTTGTTGTTGATTTGAGACTTGTGGCTTCTTGTAGGTTAAAAAGGAGCACAGTTAATTAACTCAAAAAACTCTCAGCAGTTAATCCACAATCACCTTGTTCCAGTTTATGACAATCATGAAGGGACAATCAGATAATCATTTAAATAGACCTGGATATAAACACCCATTTGGCTAATGTGGGATTAAAGCATCAATATGAACGTGGTTTAGTATGAGTCTAGCAGTTATCTTTGCAGGAACATTTATCCTTGGGTTTATGGACAAAGTAATCTGATAAAGAGATTTCAATAGATCACTAATCATACTTTTTTTAATTGGAAGAATTAATGCTTACTGTTTCTAACAGCCGACTTAACATCTGTGTACATTTTAGCATCAATAACCTAAGATCCCTACTCTGAACATTTAGCTCTTCTATGTTTAATGTCCTCGACTTATGACCATTGTTTAACAACCGTTCAAAAGTTACGACAGCACTGAAAAAAGTGACTTATGACCGGTCCTCACACCGTTGCAGTGTCCTGGGCTCACATCAGGGGTGGGTTCTAACTTACCTCGCTGCCGGTTCGCTTCCTCCCGCGCTGCGTGGGCGTGCCGTGTGGGTGCGCTTTGCACGCACGCGCATGCGCAGTGCCAAAAAATTAAAAAAAATCCCCAAAAAAAGCTGAAAACAAGATGGTGACGCATGCGCAGTGCCGGAAACTCGGCTTCTGTGCATGCGCAGAAAAAAAAAACGCCAAAAAAAAAAAGCGGGCGCCCCCCCGGGCCGACAGAAAAAAAAAATCCAAAAAAAAAAAGATGGCAGCACCCACGGACCAGTACCGACCGAACCGGATCCGTGACGTCACCAGCGGGTCACTACCAGTCCGGGCAAACCGGTCCGAACCGGGAGGAACCCACCTCTGGGTCACATGATCACCATTGGTGACCTTTCCAGGGGCTCTTGCCAAACAAAGTCAATGGGGGTGGTGGGGGGGTAAACCAGATTCACTTAATGACTTAATGTGATTCGTTTAATAGCACAGCAAAAATAAAAGGTCATAAAATTGGGCATGACTTACTTAACGACCACATTGCTTAGCAGACATTCTGGTTCCCATTGTGGTCGTAAGTCGAGGACTGCCTGCAATTTAAATCGGCTTCCTTTTTTCCCTGCCTAAGAAATCCCAACCAGGTGAACCAGCCGAGGTTTAAACTCATCTGCAATTTCCGTAGGCTTTGCAAAAGGCTGGGGCCATCGTGGGAATGACGGGGGATGGAGTGAACGATGCTGTGGCTTTGAAGTCTGCCGACATTGGGATCGCGATGGGAAGGGCAGGCACGGATGTCAGCAAGGAGGCTGCGAACATGATTCTTGTGGATGACAATTTCTCAGCCATCATGTAAGTGGTTCGTGCCGGAACTGCTTCTCCGACACACACACATTCTTAAATCCTTTGATGTTACCCTGCGTCACCGCACAGCCCACCGAGCACTCCTGAGTGTACATTCATGCTCACTTTTTCCACTGGAAATGAAGAGGGTAGAATTTGGGGGCGAGGGGAATGAAATAATGAGGTCAACTGCTGATATTAAAGTTTCCACTGGTTCCTGGACGACGGTAATAAAACCGAGACAGTAATGAACATCAGAACGTGTCTATGGAGATTCTCAGTCCTCCATGTCATGATTGCCCCAAAGGTGCTTTTTCAAGAGGCAACTGGACTTTCTGGTTTGTTTCTTTGAAGATGTTTTGCTTCTCATCCCAGAAGCTTCTTCAGTGTTTGTGTCTGTCTGTCTGTCTGTCTGTCTGTCTGTCTGGTGCTTTTTCAAGAGGCAACTGGACTTTCTTGGTTTTTCTCTGAAGACGTTTCGCTTCTCATCCAAGAAGCTTCTTCAGCTCTGACTGGATGGTGGGGAATGGAAGGATTTATTGTCTGTCTGTCTGTCTGTCTGTCTGTAATACATATTATCTACCGATAAAAAAGTCTATGGAGATTTTCAGTCCTCCAGGTCATGGTTGTCTCAAAGGTGCTTTTTCAAGAGGCAACTGGACTTTCTTGGTTTTTCTCTGAAGATGTTTCGCTTCTCATCCAAGAAGCTTCTTCAGCTCTGACCAGATGGTGGTCAGAGCTGAAGAAGCTTCTTGGATGAGAAGCGAAATGTCTTCAAAGAAAAAAAAACACCTGAAAGTCCAGTTGCCTCTTGAAAAAGCACCTTTGGGACGAACCTTAGAAGTGTGTGTGAAATGACTTCAGGGTTATTTCTGTGAAAATAAATATATAAATAAAAATGGTTTTACAAAAAAAAAAAAAGGGTGATGTTCTGTCCGAGCTTAACTATTTAGATCCGAGTATGGAAGTTGTGTTTTCTTCCCAACAGACACGCCATAGAAGAAGGGAAGGGCATATTTTACAACATTAAGAACTTTGTTCGATTTCAACTCAGCACGTAAGTCATGACTGGATCCCAAGAATGGAACCGAGGCTGCTTTTCAAAGAGGGTGGAGAATGTTGGTTAAATTTTGTCTCCTGTTTTTCCTCCTTTTAGGAGCATCTCCGCTCTAAGTTTAATAACTCTGTCCACCATATTCAATTTGCCAAATCCACTCAATGCTATGCAGATCTTATGGATCAATATAATCATGGATGGCCCTCCTGCTCAAAGGTGAGGACCCCAGTATGAAAATTAGGACCTTCCCATCCCGAAATCCAGATCTGATTCCTTTCTGCTTCTTCCATAAAGACTTAAATATACAATTAAAATTGAAGTTGAAAATCCTTCTTTGAAATTGGACAAGAAAAGTGATTTTGAGGGAAAGCTGGTTGATGCCCATCCTTTCACCAAGCTACAAATATACCAATGACAAATATATGCGCTCAATATTTGTACAACGATCAGTTATTTTGAAATGAGAGTTTATAGAACTATTATCAAATCTCTCATTTCATCCCCTTCTCTTTTTCCCAAGGATTCAGATTATACCGAGCGAAGAGAATATTTGTAGCTGAAGATTGAATTGAGGGGTCCTTGGTGCTCTCCGAGCTTGGTGGTTTTCTTGCAGACATTTCATGACCCAACTAGGTAACATCATCAATGCTAAACTGTGCTAGAACTGATATTACCTAGTTAGGTCATGAAACCTCTGCAAGAAAACCACCAAGCTCACAGAGCACCAAGGACCCCATGATTAAAATGATATTACAACTTATTTTCTTCATAACTTGTATTTCAGTATCCCTACTTACTGTCCAAGTTTGGCACTGTCCATATTTGGTCCGGTGTAGTCCAGCATGCCTTAGAGACTCAAAATATATCCATGGCAATTTCCATAGTAAATATAAATAACCAGTTAGTCTGTGTTTGTAAAATAATGTCTTCTTTATTATTATTATTATTCTGGGACCGGAAACAGTTTGGGTGTTGAGCCAGTAGACAAAGATGCTATCAAAAAGCCACCAAGAAACACCACGGATACAATTCTCAGCAAGTCCCTGATTCTAAAAATTATCCTTTCGGCAACTATTATCATCATGGGGACCATCTACGTCTTTTGGAAGGAGGTGAGATCGTAGTAGATCATCCCAAGTCCATCTCTGGTTCCATTACTCTTTTGTGACACCGTTCCTGTACTTTCCTTAATATGCATATTATGTTGACGTGATTTTTCCCCCCTCCTTTAATGCAACCAACTCAGAGAATGAGCCTTTGCTACTTGGCTCTGGATTTGTATTCAGGATGAGGATGTTCAAATTGGTTGAATTTGAAACTCCAGACCAAACGGTTTTTTTCTTTGAAGACACAAAATTTCTTTTTCAGTAGCCTTTCTCGATAAAGAGATGTAAGTTTTTTGCAGGCGTCTATGGACATTCTCAGTCATCCAGATTAGGGTTGTCCCAAAGGTGCTTTTTCCAAAGGCAACTGGACTTTCTTGGGATTGTTGTTGTTGTTTTTAAGATGTTTCGCTTTTTATCCAAGAAGCTTCTTCAGAACTGAAGAAGCCTCTTGGATGAGAAGCGAAAGGTTCTTATCCAAGCTTCTTCGGAACTGAAGAAGCCTCGTGGATGAGAAGCGAAACGTCTTCAAGCAAAAACCAAGAAAGTCCAGTTTCCTTTGGAAAAAGCACCTTTGGGATTTCCTGGAAGACGTTTCAGCAGTTCCAAATAGGCTCCGCATCCGTTTGCACTCTCCAGGTGACCCTGAGGGCGCAGATAAACCTCAGTGACTCTCAGAGAGAGTGCTAACGACCAGATGACTGCAAGGAATAGAAATCTTTCCATTCGCCACCATTCAGTCAGAACTGAAGATGCTTCTCGGACGAGAAGCGAAACGTCTTCAAGAGAAAAAAACAAATTAAGTCCAGTTGCCTTTTTAAAAAAGCACAGTTGGCACTTTTTGCAGGTGGAAATTGCCAGAGTGGCAAAATTGGGCAAATTTTTTTGCATTAGGCTTTGATCAATCTTCTGGCGGCTCATCTGTCAGCAGGTATGGATTTATGCCCGTGATATTTATATGCTTTGGCACTACTGCCTTCCTTCTAAATCTTTCTTTCAAAAGAAGGGCACCCCATTTTCAAGGTGATTGTGACTTTACCAACAAAAGGTTCATTGTGAGGTGGGAGGGGCTTCGGTATTTACACTGACAGTTTTCTCCTCCTCCTCTTTTACAAAGACATTTTATCACCTTGCCTTTCCAGCTTCCCGAAAGTGGCATAACGCCCCGGACGACAACAATGACTTTCACTTGCTTTGTTTTCTTTGACCTCTTCAACGCTCTGACCTGTCGTTCTCAGGTGAGAGTGGAAGCTAATTCAGCAGAGTCCATTGATAAAAAAAGGGCTTTGCAAACTAGGAACATGCACAACGTTTTAACAAGAGCCAGCTTAATTTTTGTTTTCCTTGGGGAGAGAAGCTGGGAGGAACTGCACTGCCCCCTTAAATTGCTCCTCTCTTAGCTTAGCCCTGGTGGTGCAGTGGTTAGAATGCAGAATTGCAGGCCAGTTCTGCTGAGTGCCGGCTGCCAGCAGTTTGGCAGTTCGATCCTGACCGGCTCAAGGTTGACTCAGCCTTCCATCCTTCCGAGGTGGGTAAAATGAGGACCCAGTTGGTTGGGGGCAATAGGCTGACTCTGTAAACCGCTTAGGGCTGTAAAGCACTATGAAGTAGTATATAAGTCTAAGTGCTAATGCTATTACGAAAATCCTGTCCAAACTGAAATACTTTGGCAATAGTCTGTGGGCAAAGAATTCAATCCAGACAGGAAGCTACTACATACTCCCACTGAACAATTCCCTGACTGTTGTGCCGTGTCCTCCCACCATCCAGACCCAGGAAAATAACAGTCAATTGCTTCCTTTCCTTTCTTTCCTGTGGCTAAGTCTTCCTGAACCTAAAATACTGTGTGCGTGAATGTATACGTGCACAGGTGTGCATGCGTGTAGATACACATACATATAAGCTAAAATTGAACAACTATCTATAAAGTTACAGCATCAAAATACATATTTGTGCAAGCACAACAACCAGCTTTAAAGTAAGAATTCCATTTTTTTTAATTCGCCTGTCGGTCTCCAACATCTTCTAGAATTGTTCTTGCTAGGAATGCTATTATGGCACAATGGTTATAACCCTGTTTTCGGTAAACTGAAGGTTGCTGATTGGAAAAGTAGGAAAGCTGTATTATTTACAGAGAGAGAAGGAGAGAGAGATGAGAGAGAGAGAGATGGAAGGAGAGAGAGAGAAGGAGAGAGAGAGAGAGAGAGAGATGGAAGGAGAGAGAGAGAGAAGGAGAGAGAGAGAGAGAGAGAGAGAGAGAGAGAGAGAGAGAGAGAGAGAGAGAGCTTTCTCTGAGCTACCTATTTTTACCCAGTGCTGCTTCTTTTAATAAGCCCGTCTCCTGTTTTAGTGTTTCTCCAGTCATTTGAGGTAGAAGATTTCTGGGCATGAAATAAAACTCTTGGGGTGAATCTGTAGCAAAGCATCAGCCAAACTAGACAGGAGCATTCAAGACAAGGTATTGAAGGTGGGGGAATACTTTAAAATCAAAGCAAGAACAATTTAGCAGGAGTACAGAGTGATTTCATACCTTGATACCCTCAACAAAGAGTCACTGCATCTCTGAAGGAATTTGAACAGGGAACTGCTAATTTTATTTTGTCTCAGTAAAAAAAAAAAAAGTTAAAGGCTAATTTCATGCATCACAGTAAGTCGTGGTTTGCTTTATCTCAGTTGCTAAATAAACCATAATTTACTGCAGCTCTATATTGTACTAAGCCATAAACCGTGGTTAAACAAGCATGCTTAACTTCATATTACGAAGTAAACCAAGCAGATTCTGGTTTGTTAGGTTATATGACCCAGGCTATGCACATTAAATATGTCTATGCATTTAAGATATCTGAAGGGTTCTTTCCCCCCCCCCCTTCTAAATACAAAACAGCAAATTGGCACTTGCAGGAGAAATACTAAATTCACTCAAAATTCTCTCCTTGAACTTCCTTATTGATGCCAACAATAGTAAGAAAAGCACCTGCTTTAAAAATACCTGCATTGACATTGCATTGATCTGCTATCGAATACCTGATTTAATTAATCATCTGATTTGCTAAAAAAAAAAATCTATTTTGACAAAAACAGGCTGGGCTCACAGAAGGAAAAAAAAGACCAAATGACTTATCGAATGATCTGATCTTCTTTTTTCTCCTCCAGACGAAATTGATACTGGAAATCGGTCTTTTCCGAAACCGCATGTTCCTTTATTCGGTGCTAGGATCTATTTTGGGTCAAATGGCTGTTATATACATCCCTCCCCTGCAAAAGATCTTCCAGACAGAGAATTTACGAGCGTTGGGTAAGTCCCAGAGCTACCCCTTTCGAAGGAGGAGTTCAATCTTTCCAAATAAAAGGTTTTAAGCTCTCGGTTATATAGATTGTTGGGACCCTAATGACACGGTCTGCGAAATCCAGGTTCTAAGCATCGGGAACGGAAGAGAGCTCGTTTTCAAAACTGTACGTCTTTTCTTTTCGACAAGTCTAAATGGCAACCTTCAAAAAACGTGAACCGTGAAAATTACGAGGTTCAGGGGACACATAATCCTCCTCTTTATTTTCGTGTCAGCGTCCTTATGGCTCCCACGAACTGTAAGAAAGTAGCCCTCCAAAATGCAGTTTCAATGGAAGTGGAATAGGGAGCTGATTCTCGGTTGCCAACTGATGCCACCTTGGTGTTTTGCTGTCCGTATTAGTAACCCTTTCATTTCCTTCTCTTGATAGACCTGTTGTTCCTCACCGCCCTAGCGTCTTCGGTCTTCATCCTCTCGGAACTGGTCAAAGTGTGCGAGAAATATTGTTGCAGGTCAAAGGCAGATCACAAACCACTGGAAATGGTCTGACAAACAGGACACGCCTTGTGTCAACGGCGTGAGGGCAAAGACCATGGGGCACGGGGCAAAGGCACAGTCAAATAAGAGACAACGTAGCCCTCAGCTGCATAATGGATTGGGAAAGACGTTCAGAAGAGACCCTCCCTAGTTTCTCAGGCTGTAAAGGTGAGGGCAGAAGGCCTGTATTTCCAGGCTTGAAAGGTTCTGCCAATGTAGCCTCACAACGAAATGGAATTAGCTCGTCGGGTCGTGAATGATTCCCATCTGGTTATCCTGGCGTGGTTGGAACCTTGCCCTCCAATCAGGTTCAAAGGAAATGTCAGATTCTGTAAATCCCTTGGGAGTAATTTGAGTCTCTTCTAATCTCGGAAAGTCCCCAACTCTTATCACAGGCTGATCCGGTTTTCTGATCACTGGCCATCTGGTTCTGCAAAGTTAAAATGATGCCTGGATGCCATCTAATCATCTGACAATTGTGTCCCCCTTCAAAACAGGCCCCAAAATTGAGGAATTGCCTGCCTTTATTTATTTAAGATGTAATAAAGACACTTGTTAATAGTGTCTGCCGTGGTGTTTTCTGGGTTTGGGTCAATGGAGTATTGCAATCTTGGTGTTCAATTAGGATTTTTTTAAAAAAACAGTGGCTGGATTCACACATTAATAGTCTGCTTTGTTGCCTACCCCACGAAGCTGGAAATTCACAGTCAACATTTGTCCAATCTCTAAAAAAAGACTCAGGCTGAACCTGATCCAATCGTTTATACTGGTACGATTAATTCAGATATGAAATCCTGATTTCCGGATATGGCACCTCAACAGAACCCCAATTATGTTTTTATGGAGCATTTAAATTTTCCCAACAAAATACGGATCGATTTGCAGGGAAGACATTTGAGTTTTGAGAACTCTTGTGAGTGAACTGGGGTCCCTCCAAGGAATATTTTTCCACCAGAAATCTGGAAGTCCCCTTAGGTGGGCTTGCACCCAAAATAAATGTGAATAATGTGAAAAGGAGGAGGTCCTGAATTTAGAACAATACACGCCCAATCCCTGGGGAAAAAACTGCAGATAATACGTCCAAAGTTCGTAAAGACACCAATTGTTATTTAACCGAATCTCATCACGCTTAAGAGATTGGACATTGGATACTGACGTGTGGAAAATAGAAAGCTCGGAAGGTGTTCCAGCAAAATCCTGGTCAGACTTGGGGAGGAAAAAGTTTCCGAGATGAGATCTCAGTTGTCTTCTTCTTCACCATCGGGTGGTTCCCGAAATCCATCACTCTGGCGGCTTTTCCCCATCATCTCTAGCAAAGCTTGGGCCTCTGTGTCGGTATCTAAGATGCTCTTCTGGCCTTTTCCCTAAAGCCAAACGCGGAAGAGAGGTTGGGGAAACAAAACAAAACAACCACCACAGCCAAAGGTGGGCAGATCTGGGCTGCAACCAGCTCTGACCGACTTTCTTTGTTCCTGAAACCTGAGCTAAGAAAGTTGGGTGGATTCCTTGCCCGTCCTACCGCTTGCCAAACATGGAAAGGTTCTGCTTTGACCTGATCAGTGAAACAGGTTAGATCAGATGACAGAGCTGCCAGAGAAAGCAAATTGATGTCAGTTTTTGACTGGTAAGTCTCTTGAAGCTGGGGCACCACGGGGGGGGGGGAGGAATCAAAGAGCACTGGATTTTGTTGTTTTTTCCCAAATTGTTCAAAAGAAAGAGAAAATGCAGCTGCTAAGCCACAGATCAAGATACACAAAGCCTCCCACTTGCGTTAAGATCTTAGAAACCAAATACCTGAGAATTTAAGAGTCAATGTCCGGTATTAACCTATTTGCCTTGCTAGGAGTGGAGCTCCATGGATGGGAAGGGACTGAATGTGTACAACATACTAAGCGCAGGTTAACAAAACACCTCAACGGGCTACGGCAAGTCAACCATGTGATGATTGAAGCCGATGGGTTGGTTCACATTATGAGCCAAAGGCTAGATAAACCCAATACGTTGAACCACAAACTACCATTCCCCTTTAATCTAGAATATGCATATGGTGCCCAATTAGGAGGCAGCTAAAGAAGCTTGGACTTGGTTTGTAGGTAAATAGGAAGCAACCAGGATATTCCAGGCCTTTAAATCCATTCTGATGGGGGAGTAGAACTTAAATAAATCAATCCCCCTTGTTGTTGGCCAAAATGTTGTTCCCTAACCTAGGATAGAAAATTGTTTCCCTGTTCAAGAGTTGCTTTCATCCTGGAAAAAGCCAATCGGAGCTTACATCCTCATGGCAACTGCAATCCCATCAAAAACAGGCCCGGGTTGAAGTCAGACATGCTTAAGGAGGCCTCTCTGATCCTCACTTCCTCCATTCCCTGTCAATCATTCTGTCCTCTGTCCATCCTCATATGGGCCACTCAGAGACACCAAGGATACCAGAGAGCCCTAAAGACCCTGTTTCCCCTCCCCTTCTTCTCTTCCTAGTTTGGTCATGTGTTTGGTTGACTTCCATGCAACCCAATCTTGGGGACCTTTTCCATATTCTGCTGCAGGACCTCTTCGGCTTCTCCCCAGGTGCAAATGAGAAGCCCAAACCAACTTTGATCTCATGGATTTCATGCCCTACTATGAAGCAGGCAACTCCTGTCCAAACAGGAAGTTTATATCACCACCTAAGGTGGCTTTGCTCGGAGTGGTAAGACTTACATTTTTGGCTTCTGGGAGGCCTCCCACAGCCCACACCTCCATGGAATCCAGCAGGAAGTTCTCCTTGGCCGACAGCTGAGGGCTGTTGTACGTGGTGCACCGAGGCTTGGCTTTGCTGTGGCCTTGGCCAAAGTTACTGTCCACCCAGAGGCCAAAGTATTCGTGTTGACCTCCCATGCCCTGGAAGGAAAAAAAATGCAGGCTTATGATCATGTCTGTATTGATATAGGAAAAAGTTAGAGAATGCAAGAATGAACTTCCAACCAATGGACACACCTGCAAGGATTACAGGTAGCCCTTGACTAACAACCACAGTTGAGCCCAAAATTTCTGTTGCTAAGTAAGACAGTTAAGCGAGTTTGGCTCACTACCTTTCTTGCCACAGCTGTTAAGTGAATCAGGGCAGCTATTAAGTTAGAAGCATGGATGTTAAGCGAATCTGGCTTCCCCATTGACTTTGCTTGTCAGAAGGCTGCCAAAGGGGATCACGTGATCCGGGACATGGCAACTGTCATAAATAGCAATAGCAATAGCACTTAGACTTATATATCGCTTTACAGTGCTTTACAGCCCTCTCTAAGCGGTTTACAGAGTCAGCATAATTGCCCCCAACAATCTGGGTCCTCATTTTACCCACCTCGGAAGGATGGAAGGCTGAGTCAACCTTGAGCCGGTGAGATTTGAACTGCAGCTAGCAGTCAGCTGAAGTAGCCTGCAGTACTGCACTCTAACCACTGCGCCAGCCAGTTGCCAAATTTTGATCATGTGACCGCAAGTGATGCTGCAACGGTCGTTAAGTGTGAAAAGTGGTCGTAAGTCACTTTTTTCAGGGCCGTTGTAACTTCGGTCACTAAATTAGAGCCGAGGTGGCGCAGTGGTTAGAGTGCAGTACTGCAGGCTACTTCAGCTGACTGCTAGCTGCAGTTTGGCAGTTCAAATCTCACCAGGCTCAAGGTTGACTCAGCCTTCCATCCTTCCGAGGTGGGTAAAATGAGGACCCAGATTGTTGGGGGCAATATGCTGACTCTGTGAACCGCTTAGAGAGGGCTGTAAAGCACTATAAAGCGGTATATAAGTCTAAGTGCTATAGTGCTATAAATGAAAGATTGTAACTTGAGAACTACCTGTAATCCATTTTTAAAAAAGAGCTAAGAGCAAAAGCCCTCTCCTGTGGCTGGATACGCTTAAAAAATGATTGGGGAGAAGAGCTTTGGACGTCTGCTAATCGTTCAAGCGGCCTATCTGTGAGCCACATCCGATTTTATAGAAATTAGGGCACCTTATTCTCACATTGGCAAGGATGCTGAAAGTCAGCTGCCTCAATGAACAGCGGAGAGGGTTTGTCATTTGCAGAAAATCCAGAATGTGTCTTTTGACTCAGGAGTCTCCATCCATGGTAACTTTATGACTTGTGGACTTCAACTCCCAGAATTCCTCAGCCAGCCATGGAATTCTGGGAGTTCACGTCCTCATGCTGGCTGAGGAATTCTGGGAGTTGAAGTCCTCATGCTGGCTGAGGAATTCTGGGCGTTGAAGTCCTCATGCTGGCTGAGGAATTCTGGGAGTTGAAGTCCTCATGCTGGCTGAGGAATTCTGGGCGTTGAAGTCCTCATGCTGGCTAAGGAATTCTGGGAGTTGAAGTCCACGTGCTAGCTGAGGGATTCTGGGAGTCGAAGTCCACATGCTGGCTGAGGGATTCTGGGAGTTGAAGTCCTCATACTGTCTGAGGAATTCTGGGAGTTGAAGTCCACATGCTGGCTGAGGAATTCTGGGAGTTGAAGTTCACAAGTCGTAAAGTTACCATGATTAGAGACCCCTGTTTTGACACATTTTCAAAGCATGCGTAGCTGTACAAGCCATCGTGGTTAAAGCCTTGGGGCCAAAGTAAACTCAAGTGTCCCACTGTTTGTTACTCACAAGTCCGTTTGGCATGGTCTGCTGCCCGTGATTGAGGTACATGTAATGGTTATTGTAGCCACTGCAGGTGAACACCGCCAGCGAGGGAGAAATGGAGAACAAAAAACATGTGTTGTTTCCTGTGAGAAACAAATGAATGAAGAGTTACGGACCAGAGAGAGGAAAACAGAAAAGATTCATCCCAGCAAAGCCTAATTGGAAAAAGTGAAGTGGCTAGTCCTCATTCATTTCCCATTTTGACGGGAGAGCTAGCTGTTGGAAGTTTCTTCTAAGAGAAGACTGCCACCTAGTGGATAGCAACAGCTATCACACTTTGTATATGCATGAGTGTATCTACTTATCTACCACTAAAACACTCATTTTGTGGTTATCTGTTTGTGCCCTCAAGAGAGCCCAAACGGTGCATTGCACGGCAACAATTTTTGAACCAACATACTTAAAATACTCTAACTTCAAGAATGCATGAAACATTTGGGACAATTGTTTATATCTTTATATGGTCTAATTTATGCACAATTCTGCAGACCGGGGGCCACCTTTTTTTAAAAAAAATATTTTTTTATTGTTTTTATCTTTAAAAAACAAACATACGTACAACCTTGAAACATATACATACATAAAAAAGAAAATTAAACATAAAGAAAAAACACACAAAATAATTTACCATATTGCAACAATTCCGTATCAGTGATCCATATTTTTCATCTTCTCCCCTTTATTTATATATACATATATATACAGCTCCCTTATTTCTTTATATTTTCCTGTTCTCCTTCTTACATATTACGTTTCTTATTTATATCATTATCATATTCTGCATACATTCCTACTCGTCTCTATTATTTATTTTCTTACTCTTTATTCCTATCTTCTAGCCATTCATACCATTTATTCCACACCAAATAATATTCCGTTTCTTCTTTTTGTTTTATCTCTTTTGTTAGTTTGTCCATCTCCGCACAGTCAAAAATTTTCCTTATCACTTCTTCTTCTTTTGGTATAATTTGATTTTTCCAATTTTGGGCATAGACTATCCATGCTGCGGTTATTATATGAAGAATTAGGTAATAAATTTCTTTGTTATATCTTTTTGTAATTATCCCCAATAAAAATAATTCTGGTTTCCACTCCATCTCCTGCCCTATTATTTCCTCCAGCGATTTTTTTATTTTGGTCCAGTAACTTTTTGCAATTGGACATGTCCACCATAGATGATAGTAAGACCCATACGCTTTCTTACATTTCCAACAGTTCGGTATCATATTTGGGAACATCTTAGCTATTCTTGCTGGTGGAAGATGCCACCTATAAAACATTTTGTATTGGTTTTCCTTGTATGCCGTTGACATAGTCAATTTCAAATTTGTTTCCCATATTTTTTCCCGGTTTTCCAAATCTATACTATAACCAAAATTTTTTGCCCACCTAATCATTGTATCCTTGACCACCTCCTCTTCCATTTTATATCTTAACAAGAATTTGTATATTTTTCCGATCTGTTTTTCATCCGTACCTTGCAAAATCTTATCTAGTTCCTGTTGTTCTTTTTGGAATTCGTATAGTTTTATGTCTTTATTATATCTATTTTGAATTTGAGTATATGTCCACCAGTCTATGTCTACTCCCTGCTCTTTCAATTTTTGTTTGGTTTTCAGATTTCCTAGTTCATTTATCAGGTCCTTATACCTTATTGTTTTCTCTATATCCGTTGAATTTGGGTATTTCAAATTCTATTGTGGATAGCCAATTTGGAATTTTATTATAATGATTTCTCTTTATTTTTTGCCAAATCTGTAATAATGAGTTCCTGATTAAATGCCTTTGAAAATAGCTGTGGGCCTTGTTTTTCCCATCCCAGATGAATGCGTGCTAACCTAATTGTAAATCATGGCCTTCTAATGTCAGGATCCTCCTGTTTTGTAATTCGATCCATTCCTTGATCCACGTTAGCGCCGCAGCCTGATAATACAGTTCCCAATTTGGGAGCGCAAAGCCCCCTTTTTCTCTGCTATCCTTTCATCTCACCTTGAAATTCAAGGACCTCACCTTGAAACTGAGGCTTCACCTCCCAGGCACAAGAGGAAAACCCGCCAAAGATGTAGCCATCGATGTCCTTCAGGACCAGGAGGCAGGGCCCTTTGTTGACAATATGTCCGCACAGCTGGGTAAAGCTCTCGCCGTGAATCCCGGAGGCGAAGAGCAGCTGCCACTTATCCCGAAGTTCAGAAGGCAGGTGGGAATTGAGGTAGGTGATGGAGGGGATGTCGAGCAGGCTGACGAAGGCGGTCCCTGGCAGGCCTCTGCATTCCGGCAGCAGACGGAGGGTCTCGTCGGCTTCGTCGGAGAGAAGCTGCAGGAGGAGCAGGCCCTGCTGAAGCACCACCTTGAGGAAGGTGGAGATCTGTGGGACACGGAAAAGCCAATCCTCCATGCTGTTCTGGTCACACGTGGCATCCAGGACAGAGTCTCCCTCCATCTTCTTCCCCTCTGAAGCAAGAGAGATGGGTTTGGCCAGGGCCAAATCAGAATTTGGCAAGACGAAACCCACCTACTATACATACCAAATATCAAGCTTTCTCCATTTAAGAGGGGTGGACTTCAACTCCCAGAATTCCCCTAACCCTAATATAACATCTCCCTGTCTCAGAGTGGATTCTACAGGTAATCCTCAACCTATGACCATAATGGATCTCAGAGGCTGCCACAAAGAAGTGGGAGTCAAGCTATTCTCCAAAGCACCTGAGGGCAGGACAAGAAGCAACGGATGGAAATGAATCAAGGAGAGAAGCAACTTAGAACTAAGGAGAAATTTCCTGACAGTGAGAACAATTAATCAGTGGAACAACTTGCCTCCAGAAGTTGTGGGTGCTCCAACACTGGAAGTTTTTAAGAAGATATTGGCTAACCATTTGTCTGAAGTGGTGTAGGGTTTCCTGCCTAAGCAGGGGGTTGGACTAGAAGACCTCCAAGGTCCCTTCCAACTCTGTTATTCTATGCTCTCTGTGGAATGGAGCCTGGAATTTTCATCGTAAGTCATGACCATTGTAAATTGAGGCCTCCCCGTGACTAACCCAATTTTACACTTTTTTTTTTTTTTTGTGGGGCTCGTAAAATGAACGCAGCGGTTGTAAAGTGGACACATTAGTTATTCATTCCTATGGGTGTGTTGTTGTTTTTTTTTTTTTTTTGCCAGAAACTGGTCAAAAGGACTTAACATTGACAAAATACTTCCTAAAAACCGCAGGAGTGGATGGGTGTGCTGCCACCAGAACTCCAGAACTGGGTTATAAGTACTTTTGGATGGGAGTCTGTCATAACCAAACAGACATTAAGCCGAGGACTACCTATATGAGGGATGTTAAGTCAGAAAATTGCGCGAAACGTTTGATGCCGGCTCTTTCAAGTCTAGCCATGATAGGCTTTGTTTTATGTCCCGCTGTCGTCTCTAAAACACGAGCGCTCGCAGCTCACCTGCAGACTTCAGTTCAGAGGCCAGCTGAGTAGCCAAGGCTTTGATCCTAGTGCCTGAATTATTCAGCTTCTTTGGATTCCACCCTTTCAGCAGCTTCCTGTAGCTGAGCACGTGAACCACGGAGCTGATCAGATCCCCTGCAAACTTCAAGGAGGCAATGAGGGGTTTTTGTTTTTTTTTTAAATGGTCTTGGATGATTTTGCTTCTAGAAACAAGTCCTCTCGCAAGGACCGAAAAAGTGCTTCTTTGAAAAGATTTTAGAGACTTTATGTTTTGACCTTAATACAATATTTTACCTTATGTATTATACTAGTAGCTGGATACCCGTGCTTCGCTACGAAACTATGTGATCGGGCTTGATACATTGACAGTTAAAGCTTGAAAATTAATGAGTAGTTACGATCGGGCTTGATACATTGACACTTAAAGCTTGAAAATTTATGTAGAATGTGTAACTCCTTAGCATCAGAGCGTGTTAATATAAGGCAACTGGCAGTTGGAACTGAGTTCTTTTCAGGCGGGGTGGGGGAGTAGAATGTCTAAACTCCCAGCCCGCAGGCCGGATGCGTCACGCGCTGGCCACGTCCACACCCGGTTTAGCAAAGGGGTAGCATCAGAGTGTGTTAATATAAGGCAACTGGCAGTTGGAACAGAGTTCTTTTCAGGTGGGGAGGGGGAGTAGAACATCTAACTCCTTAGCATCAGAACGTGTTAATAGCAATAGCAACAGCAATAGCACTTAGACTTATATACCGCTTCATAGTGCTTTACAGCCCTCTCTAAGCGGTTTAGTCAGCATATTGCCCCCAACAATCTGGGTCCTCATTTTTACCGACCTTGGAAGGATGGAAGGCTGAGTCAACCTTGAGCCTGGTGAGATTCGATCTGCCAAACTGCTGGCAGCTGGTGATCAGCAGAAGTAGCCTGCAGTACTGCACTCTAACCACTGCGCCACCGCGGCTCATATAATACTATATAAGAAATAAATGATCTGATGGTCATTTCAAAAAATCCTTTCTTAGCAAGCACCTAGAAGCCAAGAGGAACATACGTGCCAAGTTTCAAGTTTGTAGGCTTTACAGTTCTGGAGATTTTGTGATGAGTGAGTGGTATTTGGCTTCTATATAGAGAGATTTTAGCATTTGAAATGTGGATTTACAGGCGGCTGTTACGTATAAGCTGGATTGACAAAATCAGAAATGAGGAGGTGATAAGCCGCCTGGGAAAGCCAAGGGAAATCATCAAAACCATAAAAAAGTGAAAGTTAAAATATTTCGGACATGAGATGCGACACCCGGAAAAATAAGCCATACTTCACTTAATCCTCCAGGGAAAAATTGAAGGCAAACGAGGTCCAGGCAGAAGAAGAACATCATGGATTCAAAATCTAAGGGACCGGTTTGGACAAAACTCAGCAGCACTTTTTCGTGCGGCTGTTGATAAAAATAGGATCGCCAACACGATCGCCAACGTCCGATGATGGATATGGCACCACAAGAAGAATTATATTTTCACATACTTTATATAAACTCTACATTTGCTGATGCTTTATTTCAACGTATATTTGTGTCTGTATGTACTGTATAATGTCTTTTATTAGGGTTGCGTATCAGTGACTGCGTGAGAGATGCCATGTGCTAAATAAATAAACCCACCTTTCCCCTGAACGCAAACGAGATGTTGGTCTACTTACCTCTAGGATTTGGCTTCCCTTGACAGCCTTCTGAGCAACTGAGACCATCTTCAGGACAATCCCACTTTTTTCCTGGGCGTTGCCCTTGAAGAGGGTGGAGGCAAAGACCACAAACTGCCCCTTGGCCACCCAGGGGATGGGCTCGGGGGAACTGTGGGTCTCCTGGATGCTTCTCATCCCATTGTACAGTCTCGTAACCATCGATGGAGGCAGGGCGTCCTTGACGTAGGCCTAGGAAAGGGACCAAAGGCCTCAAGAAAAATGCAACTAGTCCTCGACTTACCACCTTTCATTTAGTGACCATTCAAAGTTACAACACGGACTTATGACCGTTTTTCACACTTACGACCACTGCAGCATCCCCGCGGTCACATGATCAAAATTCAGAAGCTTGGCAACTGACTCATATTTATGACGGTCGCAGTGTATCCCCCGGGGGGGGGGTGTCACGTGATCCACTTTTGCAACCTCCTGACAAGAAAAGTCAGTGGGGCAACCAGATTCACCGACCGGGTTACTGATTTAACCACTGCAGTGATTCACTTAACAGCTGCGTCAAGCAAGGTGGTAAAATGGGGCAAAATTCGCTTAACAGCTGTCTCCCTTAGCAGCAGAAATTTGGGGCTCAATTACGGTCTTAAGTCGAGGACCACCTGTAAGAAGTAGCTTACCCTGTCACCAGAGGAACAAAACCTTAGAACAGCTCCTCTGACATGTGCCACAAGCCAAGTCACAGCCTCACAGGGTTGTTGTTGAGGGGGGTGGGGGAAGAGTTGTTGTTGTGAGGAAAAAGAGGAGGAGGAGGAGAAGGAGGAAGGAGTATTATGTAAATAAATAAACCCTAACCCTAACCCTTGAGTCACTTATAAGATAATAAAGGCAAGGGGGAAAAAATATAACAAATGAATAAATTATAGGCAGTCCTCGACTTACAACCCTAAGGGAGCCTGCCCACTGCCTACTCACCTTGAGTGCTTCAAGGGTCACCCCAGTCTGTGCCTTTTTCCCCACCTTCACGGCGACGGCCTCGTCCGCTCCAGATAAGGCGCTAAAAACGCCATCGATGTCAGCGAGCTCATCGGCAAGAAACCTGGAGAGGTGCTTCTGGTAAGAGCCGTTGCTTTCCACGTTGCCCATTTTCCTTCGGCCGGGGGCGAAATCCTGCGAGGGGTCGGAAAAGGAAAAAAAAAATAGGAGGGGCAAGGAAGCTTACAGCAGCAAATTCGGAGGGACTCAGACGTTGGGGGGGGGGAACAAGCAGAGGAAGGAAGCAGAGGGACACCGAGATGGCCTTGAGGAAAGGTATTCAGTAGCCATTAGGTCAACACCAGCTGAGTCTGCCAAGGGAGGAGGAAGTAAAAGAAGAAAAAGAAAAGATTGCTCTGCCCTAAGGAGGGGAAGGGAGGGGAGAGAAAAACAAGGCCAGGCTTTCAGGAGTCCAGTCTAGTGAAAAGAAGGACCAGGGGTTCCAATATTTGTGGGGCTGCCCCAAAGAAGAGGGGGTCCACCTCTTCTTCAAAGCACCTGAGGGCAGGACAAGAAGCAATGGGTGGAAATTAAATAAGGAGAGAAGCACCTGGAACTAAGGAGGAATTTCCTGACAGTGAGAACGATTAATCAGTGGAAAGACTTGCCTCCAGAAGTTGTTGGTGCTCCAACACTGGAGGTTTTTAAAGAGAGATTGGAAAACCATTTGTCTGAAATGGTTTAGGGTATCTTTCTTGAGCAGAGGGTTGGACTAGAAGACCTCCAAGGTCCCTTCCAACTCTGTTATTCTTCCTTTCCTTTCCTTTCCTTTCCTTTCCTTCTTTCCTTTCCTTTCCTTTCCTTCCCCTTCCCCTTCCCCTCCCTCTCCCCCTTCCCCTCCCTTCCCCTCACTGGGATGTTTTAAGAAGAGACTGGACAGCCATTTGTCTGAAATGGTTTAGGGTATCTTTCTTGAGCAGGGGGTTGGACTAGAAGACCTCCAAGGTCCCTTCCAACTCTGTTATTCTGTTATTAAACCCAGCAACAACCACCACAACCACATGGAGTCTTTGTGCAACCCATTTCCCTAACCTGAAGCACCTCAAAGGGCCAAATGAGAAATCAGAGGAGGAGGAGAAAAGAGGAGAAAAGGATGTTACAAAACGCAGGGACTTCTTCTCGAAAGCTTGTTCTCTGCGTAACACGGACAGCGCCAGAAAGCAACACAAACAGGAAAGGCGGATTCGTTAGAGAACTGGTTCTGTACCAGGAGGTCCTCGGCTTGCAACCAAAATTGGGACCAGAACTTCTGTGGCTAAGCAACGAGGTTGTTCAGTGAGCCGTGTGCAATTTTTACAGCCTGTTAAGTGAATTATTGAAGCCGCTAAGTGAATCACATGGTCGTTGAGTGAATGTGGAGTCTTCCATTGACTTTGCTTGCTGGAAGCGGAGGAGGTCATAAATGGTGATTATTTGACCTCAGGACTCTGCAACTGTCTGTTGTTTGTCAAAAGAGAATTACAGATAGTCCTCAACTTACAACGGTTCGTTTAGTGACCCTCTGAAGTTACGCCACTGAAAAAAGTGACGACTGTTTTCACACTTACGACCGTTGCAGCCTCCCCGTGGTCACATGATCAAAATTTAGTCGCTTGGCAACTGGCTCATATTTATGACGGTCGCAGTGTCCCGGGATCCCCTTTTGCAACCTTCCAACAAGCCAAGTCAATGGGGAAGCCAGGTTCATTTAACAACCAGGTGAACTAATGTAATAACTGCAACGATTCACTTAACAACTGCGGTAAGAAAGTTTGTAAAATGAGGCAAGACTCACTTAACAAATTCTCACTCAACCACAGCAATTTTGGGCTCGAGGAATCAGGGGTGAGCAGCTATGGCCCCTTTACGGCCTGTGGACTTCAACCCCCAGAATTCCTTGAGCCAGCATGGCTGGAGTTGAAGCCCCCAGGTCATAAAGGGACGGTAGCTGCCCACCCCTCTTCTGCATAAAATCCTCCTTTTGAAGTGGCTGGTCTTAACTTTCACTGAGACCAGAAAACTTTTGCAATACAGCAGCTACACACACACATACATCACTATACCACTATCCTGTGAGTCTCATTTTTCCCTTCAGGGACAAAGAAAGGATTTCTTTTTCTGTCTCACCATACGCAGAATAAAAGAGTGGAAGAAGAAAGGAAGGGGGAAAAAACCAAGCATGAAACATGAGGTTTTTTTAAAAAAAAAAATTAAACAAGCTCCAGTGACAGATATACAAATTTTAAACCATCAAAGCCTCCCAAAAATGAATTATTCAGCAGCCAAAAAACATATCAAAGGATTTTTTAAAAAACACACACACACATGGGAAATATCAGGAATAATAATATATCACGCAGAATGAATGCTGCCTACTTCTTTGCTTAGCATAATGAAACCAATCAGAAAGAAGGCGGCATTTACCTCTTTTTATAAATAAGGGCTTCCGCAAAAGTAATTGCTTTTTCTTCTTCTTCTTGATGTGACTCCCGTCAAGGTTTGCCCAGAATGTGCAGGAATTTAACAGATGATATACGGGTCCTTTATTTTCGCATCTCGTCGAACAAGCGTGTCTTGGCCGGTGGTAGACCAATGTTCATGGAGCAGGAACCTGGTTAAAGAAAAAGAGAAAAAAAAAACCCCAGCCTTTCTAAAACACATCATAAGACGCCAGGTTTAGCTTTCTGATTTTCGGCAATATATAAATAAAGGGCTTGCTGGTGTTCGAGCCATTTATGCTTCCCCTTGGTGGCTGCCCCAATTTTCTAAGAGATGTGGAACTGAAATCTGGAACATAGCATCTGAGAGGCGGAGAAAGCAGAGGTTTTTAAACTTGGCAACTTTAAGATGGATGGATCCCAATGTATTTATGATGGTTGCAGCATCCTGGGGATCATGTGATCACCATTTGCGACTTTCACAGCCATCTTCCAACAAGCAAGGACAATGGGGGAAACTGGATTCACTTAATGACGGCACAATTCACTTAAAAACTGGAGGGATTCACTTAATCGTGGCAAAAAAAATAATCATAAAATCAGATGCAATTCATTTAACAATTACTTGGCTATCTATCATCTGTCTATATATCATAAACGTAATAAAAAATAAAAATATACGTTCAAAATATATGCAAAAACATTTTTAAGCAGAACAGGGCTGCTCAACGTCTCCAAATTTTTGGCTCCCACAGACCAACCCAGCTTTCCGGCAAAAAGAAAAGAAATGTTACGTTTACACGTTTTAAATCATTTTTCACTGTTTTATCGCTGCCCAGAGTAGCCCTGTAGTGAGACGGGCAGCAAATAAATTTAGCAAATGAATAAAATCTGCCAAAAAGAAAGAGTGCAAAAGGAGAGAAAGTCAGGGAGGCAAGGGGACCCTTAAGCAAACAGCCCAAAGTGCATGGAGAGGCAGGAAAATTTAATGAGTTGCCCACGACTTGGGCAAGGAATGCAGGCTGGCCTACCTTGCAAGGTTGTTGTGCAAAGAAAAATAAAAAAAGAGATGGAATCTTCCTTTTTACTTATTATTAAAAACATGCAGAGAAAACATACCTATTTGGCCTAACGCAGCTGGAGAACTTGGTAAAGGAAGCGAGAAAGAAAGGGGCGGGGGAACAACCCCCAAAGCTCCTCCCCTTTATATTCATGATACATTAATATTCATGAGGCTCATGAATGTCAATGAGGGCCACCCACCATGCCTCGCGCCGCGCATGAATAATAAAGGTGGTCCCGGGCGGACTCCGCCCCCTCCGTCAAGGCCGAGAGTTCGCGGCAGCCGCCGTCTCGTTTCGTAGGTACGGTGCCGGAGGCCCGGAGGGATCCCCGCCGCTCGATTTCCCTCAGCGGCTTCGCTGTTCCGCGGCGCCGCCCCCCGCGCCGCCCTCAGCTCCGAGAAGCCGCCGGCTGCGGCTCCGCCCCCGCCCCTGAGCCCGCTTGAGCAACAGAGCACTCAGCCAATAGGAGCGTCAGAGGACCTCGGGTGGGGGGGGGCGGTTCTAAACGTTACGTCACGGCCTTCGTCATTCATATGGCTTTAAAACGCCTCAAAAGCGGGATTCCTATGCTGCATTAGTGCCATTCTAGGCATCGGCAGTTCAGTGGTGGGGTTGACTTTCTAGATTTTGTACTCTATGGTGTGGAGGTTGAGGAGATGCGTTCCGAAGCGAGCGCCCTCCTGCGGGAAAGAGCGTCTTCCTTTTCAGCTGTCGTAGCCAATGAGAACCCTCCTAGGGGCGAGACGGGCAAAAGCCTCAAAGGTGTCTTGAAGACACGAGTTCGAATCCCGATTGCGCCCAGAGAAAGCTTTTTTTTTTTTAAGTATCACAACTTAGCAGGCACAGGGAGCTAAGGCAGATTATTTCATTTTATTTTTCCTGGAGGTTTTTAATTCTGTGTCTGTCCATCCGGATCATGCCCAATTTTATGCTTCTACAATAATACATGCCAATAGGAGAGCTGGTTGCAAAAGACAAACTGTGCATCTTAAAGACACTCTTCCAGCTAGCTGAACTACCAATGCAAAAATATCCAAGTCCTTCAAAATAGAAAGATTAGACTTTGCCATTGGCTGTTGCCTTTGCTCTAGATCAGCCTCCCCTGCCTTTAGCAAACCTCCCATGCAGCAGGGTGGCAGCTTGGCTGGGCGTGAATACAAGTGCCCAGGATGGTGCCAGCCGCCTTGTGCTTTTTGGGCAGATGCCCACACGATGGCAGTGGGATGTTTATTAACGCACAACGTGTTCCAGAAGAAAAACGAGCCTTTTCATTGTGTGCCCGGCTGTTCAGAAGGGATGAAAGAAGAATTGTGCAACAAACAAGGACCGTTGCGCTATTTCTCCTCTGAGTTCCACATTGATCGCCTTGAATAAGCGATTTCAGCGGTCAAAATCATCGCCTTCCACACTTTTCATTGTTGTGCAATACTACAAAGATCCGGGCTATGGTTCTGCGCGATGCAACTGATGCCAAGGAGAACAAAATCGTGCTGGGTTTACATCACAATCCCATTTGAGTCGGCTTCAGAAGAAGTGCAGCTTGAGCTGGGTGGGGAATCAGACCCGGGGGAGAATGAGATCAGAACTGGCCAAGTTTTTTTCTGAACCTAATTTTTCCACCCCTTTTTGGGAGTGGAAGAGATGTGATGCACTAAGTTAGTTGAGCACGGCCTGCGACTGCAGCTGAAATGCAAACCAGCTTATCAGATATCCAGATTTACCGGATTCCCTGCGACTACGTAGGGCAGAAGGGGAGGGAACTAACCACCAGATTACAAGAACACGAGTGAGTGGTCAGACGGGGAGACGCAAACTCCTTGGTAGCCTCACATTGCAAGAACAAGGACATGCATTCAATTTTGCAGCTGTTAAGATTGTTGGCTGAGCAGGGACAAAAATAGCCAGAGAAACGATTGGAGCCTGGAAAACAGGCCCCTTGTCAGTCAACAGGAGTGCTGATTTACCACCAGCTTACCTGGTACTTAGGAGCCAAGGGTGCAACAGCACAAGAAACAACAATCAACGACTTAATAGCCAATCTTCCACACCCCAATCAACAACTAAACGCCACACACAACCAGGCACCACATACAGTATGTCATAGAAGTGAGTACACCAGAGGTGGGTTCCTGCCGGTTCGGACCGGCTCTATAGAACCGATAGCGGGAATTTTCCCCCGCTCGCCGAACCGGCAGCGATGGCTGGCTGGACACGCCCCCGAACCGGCTCTCTTGGAGGCGCCACAGGTGCCACCATCTTGTTTTTTGCTTCTGCGCACACGCAGAAGCTTGGGTTTTAGCACTGCACGCCCACACGGCACGCAAGGCGTGCATGTGAGGAAGCGAACCGGCAGCGAGGTAAGTCAAAACTGACCCCTGGAGTACACCCCCTCACATTTTGTAAATATTTAAGTATATCTTTTCATGTGACAACACTGAAGAAATGACACTTGGCTACAATGTAAAGTAGTGAGTATACAGCTTGTATAACAGTGTAAATGTGCTGTCCCCTCAAAATAATGAAACATAGCCATTAATGTCTAAACTGCTGGCAACAAAAGTGAGTATACCCCTAAGTGATAATGTCCAAATGGGGCCCAAGTAGCCGTTTTCCCTCCCTGGTGTCATGTGACTCGTTAGTGGTACAAGGTCTCAGGTGTGAAGGGGGAGCAGGTGTGTTAAATTTGGTGTTATCGCTCTCACTCTCTCATACTGGGCATGGGAAGTTCAACATGGCACCTCATGGCAATGAACTCTCTGAGGAACTGAAAAAACGAATTGGTGCTCTACATAAAGATGTCCTAGG
>QLTV01004222.1:282838-313147 GCA_003457575.1 Thermophis baileyi
TTCAGACAAATGGTTGTCCAATCTCTTCTTAAAAACCTCCAGTGATGAAGCACCCACAACTTCTTGTGGCAAGCTGTTCCACTGGTTAATTGTCCTGACTATTAGGAAGTTTCTCCTTAATCCCAGGTTGCTTCTCTCCTTGATGAGTTTCCATCCATTGTTTCTTGTCTTGCCTTCTGGTGCTTTGGAAAATAAGTTGACCCCCTCCTCTTCTTTGTGGCAACCCCTCAAATACCACTAGAAGTATTTGAATAGAAGTAAAAATTATACTGAGAATAGTGAGTTTTCTAGAAATGGTGCATCTATCCCCTACAAGCATCCTAAGAGAATGGTCTGGGTATTGCCCTATATTTGGAGCATCTATTTTCTGGAATCAGGTCAACTGGAAGTCTCCAGCGGACACCCAAGTCATTAGCAGGCATCTAATAATGCTTCCCTAATAATGTCTTACACCTAAGCGTATCTTTTTACCCATGTAGTAGGGCTGTATTGCTGTTATCCTTCTCATCTTTCCTATTACCTTCTCCTATTGGTATCTTATGATTTATCACTGCGCTGTTTGTATCTTATGATTTAGGATTGAACAGGCAGACTTACAACAGTTCGTTTAGTGACCATTTGAAGTTAGAACGGCACTGGAAAAAGTGACCTCTTTTCACTCTTATGACCATTGCAGTATTATTTCCATGGTCATGTGATCAAAATTCAGATACTCACTGGTTCACATTTATGACGGTTGCAGTGTCTCGGGGGGGGGGGTCACGTGATCCCCTTTTGCGACCTTCTGACAAGCAAAGTCAATGGGGAAACCAGATTCACGTAACAACCGTGTTACTAATTTAACAACTGCAGTGATTCACTTAGGAAACGTGGCAGGAAAAGTCACAACATGGAGCAAAGCTCACAACAAATTTCTCACTTAACAACAATAGAAATTTTGGGCTCAGTCATTGTCGTAGGTCGAGGACTACCTGTATGTTATGATTTATGATTTATCTCTTGTTTGTATGTACACTGAGAGCTTGTGCACCTGAGACAAATGCGTGTCTAATCACACCTGGCCAATAAAGAATATTCTATCCCCCTCGAGGTGACCCCAAGCGCTCGTCACATGCAAACATCTCTAGAGCAGGGATGTTCACCCTCGGCATCTTGAAGACCTGTGGACTTCAGCTCCCAGAATCCCCGTAGCTGGCTCTTCAAGTTGCCAAGGTTGGACATCCCTGCTCTTGACGTCGCGTGTTGGGTTATGTGGGATGAAATGAACATTTGGCGGTTGGCCCCGTTATGTCAAGGCGGCCTGCACACATGGCTACGCTTGATTTAATTGACCAGCAGCAGTGTGAGCAAAAGTTGATCCATCGCCCCGGCAGCTACTCAGGGAATCAGGGCAATAATGATTAATTAATCTCATCTTCCGCCAGGTCAGTTCGGAGGGCAGGAAGTGAGAGGTCGACCGACTTGGGAGCAGCTGCTTGCTCTTCAGCCTTTCCAACCGGATGGAGCCATTCCCGCCACCCCGCCGATGGTTGAAGATGACATCAAGAGAGGGAGAGAAAGGGTAAAAAAAAAAAAATCTTTATCTAATTGTGGATGGAGAAAAGACCACGTTGAAAAGACTGGGACTGTGCAGCCGGATCCTTTCATCTGCCGAAAGAATAAATCCCAGGATTAAGAAGAAATGAAACATTGATTATGCCCGAATCTGTTTCTCAGTAGCTTTGAAGCCTTACAGCGTGAAATATCCTGGCATTATATTAATAGAAGACAAATGGTGTCCTTTCCTTTCCTCTCTCTTTTTCCTTCCATCCTTCCTATTCCCTCCTTCCTCTCCTTTATCTTCCTTTCTCTCTCTTTCTTCCTTTCCTTTGCTTTCCTTTCCTTTCCTTCTTTCCTCTCCTCTCCTCTCCTCTCCTCTCCTCTCCTCTCCTTCTCTTCTCTTCTCTTCTCTTTCCTTTCCTTTCCTTCCCTTCCCTTCCCTTCCCTTCCCTTCTCTTTCCTTTCCTTTCCTTTCTATTATATTTTTAGGAAAGAAGCTCAGGAATCCATATCATTGCTTTTGGCAGTCACACTAAGCCTTGAGCCAAGCAGTTAGGTAAAATATGGGTGTTTGACATCAAAACACAAGGATCCTATTGTTCTCTCCTAAACCTACTAGAATCCAGCACATTGGATGACCCTAAATTGTCAGATTACAACCGAGGAAGAGAAAATAATTCATAAGGAAATCCGTATCTTCCTCGCCTGCCCAGCCTCCGTAAGGCCTCTGCAGCTGCTCCATATCATCTTTCTGGCTTGATCCCTGTTCCAAGATCTCCTTCAGCTTTGTGAACAAATGGTCTTGGCTGCACTTCCTTTTGGAGAATTGGTCAGTTCCCTGCACAACCTTCTTGCTGTCCATCAGCCTGACTTTCGTGGAGCAACGGGGAATTTCCTAAGCTTTGGAAACTCTTAATAATTCTCCATTTTGCTGAGTCGGCTGAGACGGGACCTGAATACTCTACCCAGACAGCTGGATAGTCAGAAGGATGACTCTACAGGAAATTCTGATTGTTTCAACAGTTCAAGAGGCCCTACGGTGGGAGGTCACATTTCAGAGATTCCCCATAGCAGCGTTTTAGCCTTCCCCACTTATGGATTCAGAATATGCCTGGATTCTTTGGGAGACAATCTCTTCAAGCCCACGAACTGAACCAACTTTACATCTACTTCGAGAACAGATCTCACTTATATATCATTAATACTACCCCATTCATAAATCTTCCCAGCCTATTTTTCCTCTCTTTCTCTTTCTCTCTTGGTGAGAAAATACCTGCACAGAGACGGCCTTGAAGAAATAAATGGAAGCTGTTGGGAAAACATGAACTTAGCCCCTAGGAAAACAGGAAAGGGTGAGAAAGAAACTCGAGACTATCCACTTTGAGTCTCTTTGGTATAAGAGGCAAGAAAGGAGAAGTGTTATCAAGCTGTTATCGAGATTCTGTTACTGTAGCCTAACTCAATGAAGTACAATTCAACTATTAATTATGACATCTGGTTCCTAATGTTGTTTATGATGAAGTGAGATCGTTAAGAGGCAGTGATTAGCTCGAACATGGTATATCTTGATTAAAAACTAAGCAAACTCCTAATAAGGAGAAATTTCTTGACAGTGAGAACAATTAATCAGTGGAACAACTTGTCTCCAGAAGGAAGTTGTGGGTGCTCCAACACTGGAGGTTTTGAAGAAGAGACTGGACAGTCATTTGTCCGGAATGATTCCTGCTTGACTCCTGCTTGAGCAGGGGGCTGGACTAGAAGACCTCCAAGGTCCCTTCCATGGGACGTCTGCTTGAGCAGGGGGCTGGACTAGAAGACCTCCAAGGTCCCTTCCATGGGACTCCTGCTTGAGCAGGGGGCTGGACTAGAAGGCCTCCAAGGTCCCTTCCATGGGACGTCTGCTTGAGCAGGGGGCTGGACTAGAAGACCTCCAAGGTCTCTTCCAAGATCTGTTATTCTGTTACTTGGTCTGTTCTTGCATGGGAAGTTACAAAGAAAACGCACAGCTGAAAATTGTAAATGACTAACAGGTTTCGCCCTGGGGTCAGGGGCAGTTGACTTTCACTTGGAGAAGACTTTAATTTTGCTTTCTTTCTCCCCTGATTTTGGGTTCATTCCATGACTGTGGGTACAAATACATCTTGGAGGTGGAGAAAAAAGGCTGGATTGCTATGACAACTGTTGTCAAGGAGTCTGATAACAATGTGCTTGGGAGGGGGAGGACGGGAAAGAAAAAAAAATCTGATTTTAATCGTGGCACTTTGCAATCTCCTCGAATAGCCTTTCCAATGAATGTTGTGTCTCTCATTGTTGTCTTCTAGTAAACATCTGGATTCTTGCAGCCCAAATATCACCTCCCGGATGCAATAGATTTGCAAGACTTGTTCAAGTTCCCCAAAAACTACACATAAAACCTTCACACACACAGAAAGAGGGGACAATTTGGTTTATACAGGGTAGTCTTCGCCTTACGACCATAACTGAGCCTAACATTTCTGTTATTAAGTGAGACAACTGTTGAGTTTTGCCCCACTTTAAGACCTTCCTTGCTACAGTTCTTAAGGGAATTCCTGCACTTGTGAAGTTAGTCACACGGCTGTGAGTCTGGCTTCCCCATGGACCTGGCTGGTCAGAAGGTCGCAAAAGGGGATCCCGTGACCCCGAGACACTGCAACCGTCATAAATATGAACCACTTGCCAAGTGTCTGAATTTTGATCACGTGACCTTGGGGATGTGGCAACCGTCATGAGTCAGTTGCCAAGTGTCTGACTTTATGGGGATACTACAACGGTCGCAGATGTGAAAAACGGTCGTAAGTCACTTTTCTCAGAGCTGTTGTAACTTTGAACGGTGAGTAAATGAACTGTTGTAAGTCGAGGACTACCTGTGCTAAGGATTTGTTCGTGTCGGGAATTTGCTTTCATCGTTTTTCTCCTGGAAGGAACTGCCACAGTGGTGAAATCCAATTTTTTTTACTACCGGTTCTGTGGGCGTGGCTTGGTGGACGTGGTGTGGCTTGGTGGGCATGGCTTGTGGGCGTGACAGGGGAAGAATACTGCAAAATCTCCATTCCCACCCCACTCCAGAGGAAGGATACTGCAAAATCCCCATTCCCTCCCCTCCGAACTACTAAAAATTTCCGCTACCGGTTCTCCAGAACTTGTCAGAACCTGCTGGATTTCACCCCTGAACTGCCATCTCTGGACCGTTCTCCGTTGACTTGGATGAAGTGGGCGAGCCATGAGTTGCCACCTTGCTCAAAGTCACCCAGATATATGCCTAAGCCTCAGTTAATAGGCTGAGAACAACCGAAGAAATCCTCACCGAAGGCAAGATTAAGGACACCTCCGTAGGGTTCCAGGAACTGCAGCTGGTTTTGTCACTATAACAACACACTAATGTGCTTTTCAGATCGCAAGCGTGTGGGAAATAGATGTAGGTCAATGAGCACAATTTCATACGCTCGGTTAGAAAGCATCTTGAGCTGAAAACCGTAGAATCACAGGATGGCTGTGGGGCTCGCAGAGATGGGGAAGGGGACTGCCCCACCCACCACCCTTCTCATCCCTATTGTAATCATCAGAGGTCAAGGAGTCCCTGTGTATCCCAAAGTTTGCAAGAGGCAACTGGACTTTCTGGTTTTTCTTTGAAGATGTTTCACTTCTCATCCAAGCAACTTCTTCAGCGAAACGTCTTCAAAGAAGAACCAGAAAAGTCTAGTTGCCTCTTGAAAAAGCACCTTTGG
Organism: Thermophis baileyi; assembly: GCA_003457575.1. Classification (NCBI taxonomy): domain Eukaryota; kingdom Metazoa; phylum Chordata; class Lepidosauria; order Squamata; family Dipsadidae; genus Thermophis; species Thermophis baileyi. The sequence continues at coordinate 288,124 of QLTV01004222.1, forward strand.
GACAACCAGGACCTGGATGACTGAGAATCTCCATAGATGAGTCCCTGTGTATTTTTACTCCGCTAGTCATTGCCGACTTTAAGGGGCAGTGCTCATGTCTGTTTCAAGGCCATTGAGCCGGTCTGAGTCTGAAGACACTTCCACGGTCATGTGGCCAGCAGGATTCACAGAGCGCTGTTATCTTCCCACCAAAGTGGTACCTATTTATCTACTCGCATTTGCATCCTTTCAAACTGCTAGGTGGGCAGGAGCTGGGATGAGGACGGGAGCTCACCCCATCGTGTGGTGCTCGGGTCTCGAACCTGGGCTGCCGGCTTCCAGCCAACAAGCCCAGCCTCTTAACCGCTGAGTCACCCCACCGCCCCATCATCAGAGACATGGGTTAAAATACCTTCCCTTTCTTAGCAGACCCTCCAGGAGTCTGATGGTTCCTCATCCCTGGACACATAATGAGTTATTCATCTGAATGCTTGCTGTCCTGAGGCAAAAAGGGTTAGGAAGAACATAGGAGCCGGGCTCTGGACAGACATGCATGCAAGGTTTCTACCTGTTTCCCCAGTATGCCCCCTCCCACCCGCAGTACACAATGTACTATGCAGTAGGGAAGAGATTCAGCGGCTGAATCTCTTGGCATCCTCGTGGCTCATTTCGAAAGGTCATTACATCTAGAAAAAAAGAATGCAATCTAAGATCATGGAGATGGAGGCGACCATAAGGAACATCTAGTACAATTCTCTCCAATATGCAGGAAGATTAACTAATCAAGGAGAGAAGCAACCTGGAATTAAGGAGAAATTTCTTGACAGTGGGAACAATTACTGGTAATCAATGGAACGGGTTGCCTCCAGAAGTTGTGGGTGCTCCATCACTGGAGGTTTTCAAAAAGAGACTGGACAGCCACTTGTCTGAAATGGTATAGGGTCTCCTCCTTGAGCAGGGAGGTTGGACTAGAAGACCTCCAAGGTCCCTTCCAACTTTGTTATTCTGTTAATCAGACAATCATCAAGAAGTCGCTGTCCAGCTTCTTAAAAGTTTTCAGAACCCACACCTTCTGTAGTAGACTACGATGGAAGTTTTTCAGGAAATTTTTCTAACATTTAAATGACATCTAAGTAGCTAAATGCATATTGGTCATTTCTGGCCCTACTTTCTGTTGGCCTGTAAAATATTTATTGGTCATTTTCCCTGTAGCTTCCCTCTAGGTTCCTGAAGATGGCTGAGATTTCCCGTAAGTTGTCTTTTCTTTAGACTTGACGTTCTTCAGACTGGACCCATCTCTTGCCCCCCCCCCAACCAAAAGACCGGTTGAAATGTAAGGTGGGCACAGTCCATGATTTGACATCCAATGCTCTTAACTGCCAATGAAAGAATAGAGGAGATCACACAATTCCCATTCATTCCCAGTCGAAGCAAATAGCATTAACATTTCACAAGAATGCAACTCAGGTCTGCTATATAATTGTTTTACAAGTTTCACCAGCAATCATCTTACACATTCAGGATACAAAGGTAGAAATTAAAAAAAAAACAAAAAAAACCAATGACGGTACAAAACAGTACAATCAGAAAAGGAGACATTTTGTTTTCTCCCTTATTTACTGGTCTTTACAGCAATGTTTTTGAAAGAAAGAAAGAAAAAGAAAAGAAAAGAAAAGAAAAAAGAAAGAGAAAGAAAGGAGGGAGGGAAGGAAGGAAGGAAGGAAAGAAAGAAAAAAAGAAAGAAAGAAAAAGAAAGAAAAAGAAAGAGGAAAGGAAGAAAGAAAGATCATATGATGCAAAACCAAGCTGTTCCTTTAAGGCAAATTATATTCCTTCGTATTCCATGAAACACTGAAATAAAAGATTATGTTTTCCCTCGATGGCTGTTTAATGCCAAATATTTCAGCTTCTCTTTGACCTTTAGTGACGTCAGCATGCGTGGATTTGCAGGGGCTGCAAACAAACACATTCACTACTCACCCCAAATCCCCTCCGACCTTCCACCCACACACGCATGTTTAGAAATCCCATTGTGTGCAGCGCTTCTTACTCCTAGGAAAATGTACACACAATTGCAACTGGAGACTGCAACACTCCGCACAGCTCTTTGTGACACAGTTCCATTGGGCATACGGAAATTATTTTTAAGCACAATGGTAAAAAATAAAAAACAACCACCCACAATCTGGCACATACCTAACTGAAGAACCAAGCCTTCTGGAAACAGAGCTCTGAGTAAATAAGTTTGCTTATGTGGGATAAAGGAACTTTTATGTCCCACAAATGCATGACTTGTTTCAATCAAGGCCCACATCTGGTTTTGAATAGTAGATCAGTGCTCACCCTCTACTACTAGCTGGTGCCTGGCCAAAGAGGCTGGCCCGATTTAAATAGGATTTCATTTCAGTGAATCAAATACCACCCGTCTCATAATTCGCTCTGTATTTAATGTTCTTTCTTCTACCCCGTTAACAATCTCAACCCTGTAGTAACTTTAGAGAGCTGCATTTCGTCTTGGGGAGGTCTCAGGTCACAGCCCTTTTGCTATTATTATTTGGGGGGGGGGAAACAGCGATTTTGTGCTTTTTTTTTTTTAAACAAGAACCCTCCAGTGGTGAGGAGAAGATTGCAAATCTCATCCAATCCAGCAGAGAAGATTTTTGGAAGAGAGCATGCGATTCACGGGCCGCGGAACCCATTCTGCACATTGTAAGCCCTTTTGTTGGTCAGTTAGGGAAGACAGCCGTCAAGAATGAATTCGTGGTTCACTCTTGGGAGACTTTCTAGACTGACCGAGGTTCACAGAAAGATCTAAAGCTCTCAAGAACCCTTCAGCCGGCCCTACAGCCAACACCATGACTTAATGGCCAATTTCCTATGGAGCCAGGTACCTATAGGTAATATTTGTTAAAATGAGAAAGACAGCGGTTAAAAGAAGAAAGAGAGAGAAAAACACACGAGAAGGAGCTGGTTCGGTGGATGGAATGAAAAAAAAAAAATCGAGGTCCATTTCTGGAGATAGGAACAGGCTTCAGAGAAGCCTTAAATGAAGCATCTTCGTTCTCACACTTGCCTCAAATTATCTTCCAGTTTTGTTTTCACAGATAAATTGTGCTTTCCCGCCTCCTTGGGTGGCACACCTATTCAGGTGGCTGCAGGAGGCATGGCGTGTTCCTCTTCCGGGTTTATTCTGCCTGAGCGTCATAATTCGCCCCTCCAGCTTTCTTCAATTCACCCTTGATGTAATCTTCATCCAGTTCCTTGTGATCGCTGATCACGAACTCTTTGGCGAAATTCTGCAGGAGACAAAAAAAATGTAACGTTTGTTCAGAGAAGGATGGGATCGCATAGATAAATGTCCTCATCACCAGGAAGTGGGGCTGAATAAGATGGTGGCCTGCACACTTTTGAAACAGGAATGGAAAGATTTCCAAAACAATGGTTCCAGATATTGGCAGTTTTCCACTGCCAATAATGTCTCCCCATTCTAATATTTATCTGAAACTGTTACTGCATGGATGTAAAATAGCAATAGCAATAGCACTTACACTTATATACCGCTTCACAGTGCTTTTACAGCCCTCTCTAAGCGGTTTACAGAGTCAGCATATTGCCCCCAACAATCTGGGTCCTCATTTTACCGACCTCGGAAGGATGGAAGGCTGAGTCAACCTTGAGCCGGTGAGATTCGATCTGCCAAATTGCAGGCAGCCGGTGATCAGCAGTACTGCAGTACTGCACTCTAACCACTGCAGCACCAGGGCTCTTAAAACATAGAAAAAAGTTATTTCCCAAAATGTTAGCATATACGAGGTCCTTCAGAGGTGTTGGATTTAAACTTCCAGCGTCAACCATGTCCATTATAAGAGCTGTGCCGATAAGGCCTCAAGTTGTCACTGTAATGGAGCCTGCCCATCACAGTCATTACTCACGACGATTGTAAACGATTGCACAACCAACCTGATTTTACTATTTTCTTTGTGGCAGTTGTTAAAGCGAGGAACATGGTTGTCAAGTGAACCAACACTTCACACTATGGGCGTGGTTTTGCCCAAAACCAGACGTCAATGCCAGTTTTCAGCAAAACCATTGTAAAATAACGGGATATGGCAAATGGTTCGGTTGCCGAGCACTTGAAGTGCAGTTATGGGGCTGGGGGGGGGAGGGGTTACCACCAGAACTTTAAATCTGGGTCATAAGTACGTCCAGGTAGGTCCGTCAGAGCTTTGAACAGTGACCGGTCATTGTTGGAAGACCCTCTGTAATTCAACACAGGTAGAAGGTCCCAAGTTTGGGAAACTTTTCCTCTCTTTTTCCAGGCAGGAAATTGAGCAGGTGTGGTCAGTACAATAGCTCACAGATTTTGTGCACTTCTTCAGCTGATGAGCCTCTTGAAGTACACGAGAGAGCGTCCTCCTTTTTGTCTGTTTCCCGCTGAAACCGTTTTCTGGATCCTCTTAAAATTCCATCCCCGCGGCAAACAAGGCCTTTTCAGTCTTCCCCCACTCAATTTTGCCATCCCATTTTGACCTTGGCAATGGCCTGGGGATGAATGACCACCTCTGTGTTCCTTCTCGAGCGCATGAGCCCCACAAACAAATACGTCCATTTGTTTGGAGCCAGGAAACTGGGGGGGGGGGCTTGACAACCTGAATGGCTCCACACAACACAAAAGGCGGAGTCTGCGTAAGAGACCAAGGAGAACCACAACAAACGTCTCTGCAAACATTTGATTCAGTCTCTTGGGCGGAACAAAGAAACTCCTACCCTCAAAACGACGCTATAGAGCACTACACACCAGAACAACTAGACACAAGAACAGTTTTTTCCCAAACGCCATCACTCTGCTAAACAAATAATTCCCTCAACACTGTCAAATTATTCACTAAGTCTGCATTACTATTACTATTAATCTTCTCATCGTTCCTATCACCCATCTCCTCCCACTTATGACTGCAGGACTGCAACTTGTTGCTTGTATCCTTACGATTTATATTGATACTGATTGTTTCCTGATTGCTTTTTTGTACCCTATGACAATCATTAAGTGTTGTACCTTATGATTCTTGACGAATGTATCTTGTATTTTTATGTACACTCAGTATTCTATTCTATTCTATTCTATTCTATTCTATTCTATTCTATTCTATTCTATTCTATTCTATTCTATTCTATTCTATTCTATTCATTTGTAGTTTAGTAGCCATGTGTCCTTCAGAGCTTCTTTCAACCTTCCCGTCACAGAAGCATCAGAACATCTAAATTAGCCATTTTAATACCTTGGAGGGTATTTTCCTTTAGATGTTGGCTTCCTCATTTCAACGGAAGGATAAGAACAGTTCAGAATCACTGGTGTAGATCAAATGTATTCAGTCAAATTCTTTTGATTGCAACTGCTACAACCCTTTGTAACCGGTTGCAACAGTTGGGCTAATGGAAGTTGAAGTCCAACACTTCTAGAAGATGTTGACCTCTTTACTTTGGATGTCAATCCAAGGTTAGGAAATTTGCCATCTACCCAGTTTATGGACTCTGGCTCCCAACTAGTGGACCCATAATATGTAATTGAGGGTGCTCGAACCAAGTGCCTTGATCCACATTAAAAAGAGGATCTTAGAAATCAAATCTCAAGGTGTAACCAAGGATGTCTCGTATTAGCACTTTCTCCTGTCTCAGTAAAGGAGAATATTTGTAGCTCAGGGTTGAAATGAGGAGTCCTTGGTGTTCTCTGAGCGTGGTGGTTTTCTTGCAAACGTTTCATTACCCAAACTAGGTAACATCATCAGTGCTAGAAAGGAGTGGGGTTTGCTATAAGCTGAGAGCAAACCCCCACTTCCTTCTAGCACTGATGATGTTACCTAGTTGGGTAATGAAACATCTGCAAGGAAACAACCAAGCTCAGAGAGCACCAAGGACTCCACAGTCCTCCTCCTCCTCCTTTCTCTCCTCTTCCTCCCCTTCCTCCTCCTCCTTGCAAATTCCACTCTCTTCTAGCACTGATGACATTACCTAGTTGGATTATGGAATGTCTGTAAGAAAACCACCAAGCTCAGAGAGCACCAAGGACTCCACAGTCCTCCTCCTCCCCTTCCTCTTCCTCCTTTCCCTCCTCCTCCTCCTTGCAAATTCCACTCTCTTCTAGCACTGATGACGTTACCTAGCTGGGTAATGGAATGTCTGCAAGGAAACAACCAAGCTCAGAGAGCACCAACGACCCTTCATTTCTCCTGTCTTCCTGTACAGCTTAACAAAAAAAATTACCGTCTTGATGGAAGAAGAAATATTGACTTGAACACCTCAACTTACCTGTACAACTTCTTTCACGAGGGTCTTGTCGGTCCCTGTTTTAGCTCTCTGAAGGCCACTGACGTTCTCCCCTATCCAGGTGATCAGTGCAAACTTGACTCGTTTGCTCATGGTGTCTCCAGTGGTGAACCGGATGAAGCCAAACAACCGAATGTCATCTTGAGAAATAAATATAAATAAAGGAATGAACTGGAATGGCGAAGCAAAATTCGACGTACCAAATTGGTCACCAGGTTGGCAAATAAATAACCTAATTCGCATTGTTGTTCTCCTCCTGCTTTCATCCAGTTGCATACAAAACAAATTTTCATTGGTAAGATTCACGACGTCCTAGGAGTTTTCTGGTGGCTGAGGATTATATTCCATCTGCCATTCTGCTACTTATAGACAAGAATATTTGTAGCTCGGGGTTGAATTGTGGGGTTCTTGGTGCTCTCTGAGCTTGGTGGTTTTGGCTGTTGCTGCTACTTATTTTTTTAAGACTTGTGAACATCACGGCTTTGCACACCACTAAGTCACAATGCAGGTAAAAAAAAAGGAACAGAGTTTTGATTATATGGTTATGGCCAGCATTTTTACTTCTTTTAACCCCTTCCTCTGGATACCTCTGGCTCAAAGTCTAAAGCAGGATTTCTCAACCTTGATAACATTAAGATGTGTGGACTCCAACTCCCAGAATTCCTCAGCCAGCATTCTGGGAGTTCAAGTCCACCCATCTTAACATTGCCAAGGTTGAGAAACTCTGCTCTAGAACATCCTCAAACCCAAAAGAACGTACGCCGAAAGCTGAAAAGGGAAGTACATAGAAGAAGAGACGCGTCAGGCATGATTTGTGTGCATGTACATGTGTGTGTTCAGGGAAACAACTAGGATCGCCAGAGAGAGGCCAAAAAAAAAAATAAAAAAAAATCAGGAACTTTCCTTTGTGCAAAATTAAATCAGAATTCCAAGCAAACCTGAAATTGGAAGCAGCAGGGGCAGCAGCAGAAGGAAAAGCTAATAAGATGGCATCTGTCCCGCAGCCCGAAGAAATTGATTTATTTTTTATTTCTCTTTGCAAAGGCAAAAAGCAAAGGGGACAAAAAAAAATAATGATTTGCAGACAGACAGGAATGGCTTGTCAACGAGAACCTCAACCCCAATCATTACCATAAGGCGGACTCCTCTTCCTCCCGCCCCCACCCGTACTTTGCCTCGTTTCCCAGGCTGGCCCTTTAAAAGTAAAACATGAAAGAGGAAAACACGGGGTGGGTGGCAGGAACAGAAGATGAAAAGCGAGACATGAACCATTTCATGATGTTTCCTGCTGCAAGTTTTCTTCTGTGTGCTGAAAGCAAAAGAAAGCAAAAGGACAGAAGAAAAGAAAGGAGGGAGTGGAGGCTTTGAAATATTTTTTTGTTTAAAAAAAAAGAACAACCCATTCATATGCATTTATGACATCTACCTCTCTAACAGCCCCTTTCACGATTTCTCCCGAAAGCCCGAATGGTTCCCCCCCCTTTTTTTTCTTTGCTTTGCTTTTCTTCTTTCAGGGGTCCTCAAACTTGGCAAATTTAAGACTTGTGGACTTCAACTCCCAGAGCTGGCTGGAGAATTCTGGGAGTTGAAGTCCACAAGTCTTAAAGTTGCCAAGTTTGAAGACCTCTGCTTTAATTCATGGCTGGCTGGGGAATTCTGGGAGTTGAAGTCCACACACCTTAACATGGTGAAGGTTGAGAAATCCTGCTGTAGACTTTGGGCCCAGAGGTGTCCAGAGGAAGGGATACAAAAAAAAAGTCAAGAGGATGACCACAACCACATAAACAACCCATTCACACGGCTCTATGACATCCACATCTCGAACAATCCTTTTCACAATTTATCCCAAAAGCCCTAATGGGCTGGGTTTTCTTTTCTTTCTTTGCTTTAATTCATGCCAAAATGGGCCGCTCTAGATATCAGAGAAGTTGGGTACGTGAGTAAGTAAATATGCAGGTTGCAAGGTTTGCAGTCGCTTGGAAGTGACATCACAAACATGTCAACCGAGACCTTTGCTTGGGTGAAGGTGGATAAATGCTACTTTGTGCTGGTGAAGACTTGGTTTTCTTGATCTGCCTTTCTGTCTGCGCCCAAGAATGTTTGAACATAGGTAGGCAGCCCTCCATTGGCCCTTTGGCTGTGTGTCCGTGTTCAGACATGCTGGGTCTTCAGAGACAGAGAGAGAATTTCTGCCAGCTTAAAGTGACATTTCCAAAAAGGCATCCTCTTCCAGCCACAATAGTAACACAGCACCAGGCTTTGCGTGTTTCTTAACGTCGCTTGCAAGAGATTGCCGGTGTTGGAGAAAAGCTGCGTTTGGGCGTGAATGAAAACAAGTTTCAAAGGTCGCCGTTGACAGATCGTGCAAGAGAAAGAATTCCTGGACAACTTGCTAGAATTTGGGCTCTGGCTGAAAGGAATAAAAGCACCCCTGAATCATCTGCGTCTTTCTTTGAAGGGAGGACTCTCCCAACAAAAGGCCTGTGAGATGGATGACATCGTTACAGTTCAGGGCTTTTCAAAGGTTTTTTTTGGGGGGGGGAGGAAGGGGGTGTTGGGGAGTGTTAAAAAAAGCACATTTCGAGCTGTTTGGCCTTTCCTCCCTTCCCCTTGGCAACACGAGAGCTCACCTGTACACTGTTGTATAAATTCTTCGTAATCTACCCCGTTGTGTCCTGGGATGATGGTGGAGCCGTCGTACTTGAATGTCACCCTTTGGGAAAGGGGGAAGGAAGAGAAGAAGGAGAAGGAGAAGAAAGGAGGGGGAGGGGAGGAAGAGAAGGAGAAAGGAGATTGAGGAGGAGGAGGAGGAGGAGGAGGAGGAGGAGGAGAAAAAGGAGAAGAAGGAGAAGAAGAAGAAGAAGAAGAAGAAGAAGAAGAAGAAGAAGAAGAAGAAGTTGTTATTCAGATGGTTCATCTCTAAGATTTCAGAAGCCTTGCACCTCCCCAGCCAGACCCACCCAGGTTTTTACAGAGTGAGATGGCCCAGTTCCCACCTGCCCCAGAAGCTTAGAAGAAGGAGCCTAGTGGCTCCCAAAGGGAGATGATGTCATAACCAAATGCGCTTTGCAAAAACTCTAATGATAAGGTGAGGTCCTTCCTTGCAAGTCGAACGGTTTGGGCTTCAAGCAAGAGAGGAGAGCCAGCTGCCAGCTTAGCTATAGAAGAAATATGGCTTAGCCATAGAAGAAATCTTACACCCCCCCCCACCGTGAGAACCTCACAATGGGTTCCAAGGCCCATCATCCCCTTTTGTGTTAGCTTGGGAAGATAGGCGTGGCTTCCAATGGGTTCCAAGGCCCATCATCCTCCCCCATTGCGCTAGCCTGGAAAGACAGGAACTCAAAGAAAGCAGTGCAAGATCGGAAGAGGTGGAAAGACCTGGCCCTTAGAATGACCAAGATTCGGACATGACTGAATGGATAACAGCAGCAGCAGCAGGAAAACAGGCGTCATGGGTTCCAGTGCCCATCATCCCCCCCCTTTGTGCTAGCTTGGCAAGACAAGTATTATGGGTTCCCATGCCCATCATCCTTCCTGCCCCCTTGTGCTAACTTGGGAAGACAAGCATCATGGGTTCCCATGCCCATCATCCTCCCCTTTCTGCTAACCTGGGAAGGCAGGCATCCTTGACCCGCCCCCCCACCCTCCACAAAAGCAAAGCGAATTCCGTTGAAAGACCCTGAATGATAAGATCCGCTTCCCGGCTCTCCGTCCCTTTTCGCTCCCCGACCCCCGCCCCCCGCGACCCTGAGCTGGGACCCATTCTGGGCTGGGCTCCTTACCAGTTGACTCCCGTGCTGTCATCCCTCACCAGGTTGTAGGCCCTTCGGCAGGCTTCTTTGTCGATCTTGGTGGCCATCGCCGCTCCGAAGAGGCACTCCCGGACTTCAAGACAAGGCGGCTGCGAGAGAGGCGGCCGAAAAGGAGAGCCAGCCGCGCGCGGCGAGAGAACAGCGAAAGGGACCTCCGGCTCGTGCCCTTAAGAGAGCAGGCTTGGAAAGCATCCGAAGGACTGAGCGGAGGCTGAAGCTGGGGCTGCGGGGGAGGCGGCCGCCGAGCCCTTCTGCTTGCTGCAGTCAGTCCCGCAGCCTCGCCGGGAAGGGATCGGTCCGAGCGGATCCGGCTTAACCCTTCCTCTGCCGGCTGCCCTGCTCTGCAGAGGCTTTATTGGTCCCCTGATCCGAGGAGGAGGAGGAGGAGGAGGAAGAGGAAGAGCAGGGCTTGCTGGGCCGTCTCCTCCCCTCCCTGCACCCGCGTCCTCTGACGCCCCTTCTTTCCAGCCCAGGGGTCTTTCTACCCGCCCCCTCGCGGTTCTTCCTCTCCTTCCCTTCTTCCGCAAAAGGAGACAAGGGGTGTAAGCGGTGCAACCGGGAATGCAATTCACTTCTGTTGTTCCTCTGGAATTTGTATAGCTTGCTGTGCGCCGGAGCTCTGTGTGTGTGTGGTGTGTGTGTGTGTGTGTGTGTGTGTGTGTGAGGGTCTGCGAGCCCGAGTGGGTGGCTGATTGAGGGGAAAAGTGAAGACTTTCCTTGTGGCATGAGAATAAGAGGAAGCTGCATCCTTCTGGCATGGACCAGGATTATATTTCTGCAATACAATGGGGGCGGGGGGGGGGGGGGGGGGGGGGGGGAGGGGGGGGGGGGGGGGGGGGGAGAGAGAGCCAGCTAGAGCTACCTATACAAGGTGATGTGGAGGAATGGTTCTGTTAAGGGGGAGGAAAGGAGGGGATGGATTGTCTGCCTGCCCTTTGGATGCGGCGCAGGGGTTGCCATAGCAACCGCCCCCATCCCATTTGCAACCCGAGCCGAGAGGAGAGGGCTTTAGGTGGGAAGGGAAGGGAGGGGAGTTTAGCAACCGGATTAGGGCAGAGGGATCTGCGCTTGAAACTCTGGGCGGCCACTAGGTGGCAGCAGAGAGACCCGGAAATCTGCAGAGAAAGGTTTTTTTAGCGCAAACTCCGCTTCGTTACAAACCGGATTGACTTTGAACCAAAGCCTGAAATCTTAAGGTTGTTTTTTTAAAATAATTAATTATTAAGCAGTAAGACTCTAACTCCTTAACAATTACTGTTAAATCATTTGCCTGGCCCCGGATTTTTTTTCCCTACTGAGGAGAGGAGGCCCTAGGTCCCCTGGATATATATTGCTTCTAAATCGTTCTATAAAAGCAGTTACAAGCATTAAAACAGTAAAAAAAAATCATTAAAATGTCTAATTCGAGCACGTACAAAGCAATATTTGTACTTCTGCTGTTTCTGTGCTCATGACATCGGTCTGGCTTTCATGGCTGCCACCATACTTATCATCTTTATTATAGAAATGTCCATTCCTGCAAAGAGGGTTTTGACAAATGTCTGTGGAGATTCTCAGTCCTCCAGGTCATGGTTGTCCCAAAGGGATTTTTTTTCAAGAGGTAACTGGACTTTGTTTTTCTTGGAAGATGTTTCAGCCAGAATCTCTATAGACTCTTTTATCAGTAGATAATAATATGTATATCACACACACAGAGAGACACACACAGACACACACACAGACACACACTGAAGAAGCTTCTTGGATGAGAAGCGATACGTTTCCAAAGAAAAACCAGAAAGTCCAGTTGCCTCTTGTAAAAAGCACCTTGGGGTTTTGACAAAACAGTTGGGTTTGATGAAAGATTAAATCAAGGAGTGTGATACACCTTAGTATGCCGTGGGAATCCAGAGTCTTTGGAAGGTTTTCCTTATGTCTTTCCAAGCGATTGCTTAGACAACACTGCAAATGGGAACAGAAAATAAATAAATCTGATTCCAAAATCACCGAATCTTGGAAGTCCTATGGGATTGGGTATCTGACAATGAGAAGTCAGTCTTTCAGTGAAAGAAGAAACACTTGGGCATACAATTCATACATATTTTTTCTTTCGGTTTTTTTTTCCCTTCCCAGACACTCATCCTTGCAAACCTCTGTCTAAAAAACTAGGCCAGACTTCAGTTATCGCTTGAATTAGACACTCCCCCTGGGGCAGTTATCCTTTGAATGTGGAAATTGAATTTTATTTCTTTCAGATCTATTTCAGGTGCAGTTATCTCCCTCTGCTGGCCTGGAAAAAAATATGTTTTTTTGGTGTGGTAAAAGTAACAAAAGCAAATGGAGGCTGGAGGACAGAAACCCTCAAACACCCCGAGGCTGCGGTTTAATAAATTAAGAGTCAAGGTTGATTACTTGGGTTATTGCAAAGATCAGGAAACAGATCCAGTCTCTGTCTGGCATTTGGAAACTACGGTATTTCTGTCTTTAAATTTTGCAGAAGTTTTAGGGCTGGAGGATTCAGAAAGTGGTAGGCCTAAAAGTCCAGGAAAACTTTTTAAAAAGTAAAAATGAGTGATACAACCATGCAGTTTTCCCAGCAAGAAAATAGAAGTGTTTGTCATTTCATTCTTCACACGATTCCCCCCCCCTTTTTTTTAAACCCGATCTTGTAGTCCACAACCTCGGTATAACCTTGGCTGTCCTAACCAAGGAGCGCTTGGTCCAATTTATGTCAAATCAATCCATCAATTTGACTGTCCTGAGTTTTGAGTTGGGCCGGTCAGAACTGTTAAAACAAACTAAAACTTTATCTTGTTTAACTTCCAATCGAGGCCGAGACATAACTATCGAGCATCAAAAACATCAATGTTGCAAAGTTTCATGTTTTACGGAACGTGCAATTTAGTTGCAACGGAGGAACAACATCCGAGGAGGGTGGGAAACTTCTCCAGACCCCGAAGCGAGTTTTGCTCCAGTCTCCCCCTCCTCTTTGTCAGGGGAGCAAGCAGAGGCGGTCCTTGGAGCGGGGCCGCTTCCCCTTCCCAGCCGCCCGAGAGGAATGCTAATAGCGGGGAGGGGGCGCACGGGAAGCCCCTGCCACTCAAACCCTTGGAAAAAAGAAAGAAAGAAAGAAAGAAAGAAAGAAAGAAAGAAAGAAAGAAACCCAACCCTCGCCGCTTCTCCTTTGCACCGCAGCGGAGCCCGGACAAGTCCCACCTCCCTCCCTCCTTCGCTAGCTAGCCAGGCCCCTTTTTTGCTCTCATTGGTCCTCTCCGCTGCCACTCCGGCCTGCCAGTTCCTGGTTGAGAGCCTCGGCTGCCGGAGGAGCGGAGGGGAACCTGGGTAGCCCGCGGGGAGAGCGGTAAGAATAGCGGCGGCAGCATCTCCGGCTGGCGGCGAAGCCCAAGGTTGCTGGCGCTGAGGCATGATGGGAAACTCCCGCGGTCCTCATTGCCGGCTCTTCTTCGCCGCAGGTTCCTCCCGGCTTGCCCCAGCTGGGGCTTTCTGGGGAGGGGGCTTTTTCTGGGGAGGGGGCGGCACCCAGGCAGCAGAGGCTGAGGTCCAGACCCCGCCTTTGGACCCCGTAGACCAAACTGTGGTTTGCTTGCTGCAGTCTGCAAACCATGGTTTAGGGATTCGCATGGCGAGAGGCTGTTTCGTGCAGCGGTGAAGGCACCAGGGCTAGAAAGTGGGAGATTGGCAGTTCTAGTCCTGCCTTAGGCACAAAGCCTTCTGGGTGATCTCGGGCCAGTCACTCTGTCTTGGCCCTAGGAAGAAGGCAGTGGCATACCAGGCAGAAATCTTGCCAAGAAAACCACAGGGGCTGGGTCCAGGCAGTTGTTACAAGAGTCAGCACTGTCTCGAAGACACAAACACACACCATGGTACACTAGCTTGTTTAGCAAAGCATGCTTAAATCATGTGCTCCTAGCAATTCGCCATTCCTCATCATTTCTTGATTTTCCATCCAGCATCCAAAAAACTTTCAAATGAAAAAAAAATTGCTTTTGTTGCATTTTTTTTCCTTCTCTCTGCCTACCAGCAACCAAATTTCTTACCCTTTGGGTTCAGATTTAAGATAACCTTGGACGAAGAGAATAAAGATAACCCTTCCACGAATAAATCCCCTGGTTGAGTAGACATTCTCCCTGTTCAAAACAAGGTTTGCAGGGCGATTCTCTGTGGATCTACTCAGAAGTAAAACCACAAGAAGCTCCCCTGGCGGATGCCCACGGGCCAATGTCTAAAACTTGCTTGTTTCTTTTAGCCAAAAGTTTGGGGCCTCTGCAAGACTCAGGCTGTTTTCCATTCTCTGATTTTGTTTTTTCAACCCTCCCCAGAATCGCAAGACGCTGCCTTGATGGAGAGCCCCAGGCAAGTCAGATTTTCTCGCCCACCCAAGATCAGCCAATCTTCAAAGGTCTGGTTACTTTTATTTCCTTTCCGCCTTTTCTTGGGGGTCCCAATCTCAGCGTGTTTTGAGAGCATCCAGGTTGGGGAAGGTCGTGGCTTTTAAGGGTTTTTATTCCCTTAATCGGCCTCTCTTTCTCCCCCTTCCTGGCCCTTGCTTTGCCACTTTGCCCTGGGTGGTAGTGCATTCCTCTAGTTTTTATGGCTAGTATATATCATTGTGTAAGTTTTTTAAAAAGTAAAAAGAATATTTTAAAAAGTAAAAAAGTATGTGTGTGTGTATGTATGTGTATATACACACACACACACACACACACACACACACATATAGTGTAAAAGTAAAAAGCTAGTATATATTATTGTATAAAAGTAAAAAGTTGAGGTTGTAGTGTTATCTTCTGTGCTAAAGAGTTGGAAGTCTTTTTTCCATTCACCTCTGTTATCCTGCACTTTTTCCTTTTCCCTTCCTTAGCTTCCCATTATTTTTATTTTCTTTGTATTTTATATTCTGATAAACTAATATAACATTTTCAAGGTGTAAGGCATTCCTCTAGTTTTAATGCTCCTAAGCAAGGTTGGATGTCTTGCATTTCAATCTTTGTGGCCCAAAAACCTATTGAGAAAGCTGGATTTGCTTGGTGACCTGTGAGTCACCTAATGAATGCGGTGATTCATTTAAATGACCGTGACAAAAAAGGACGTGAAATCAAGTGAGACTCACTGAATCACCAGAAGTGGTCATAAGTCAAGGACTAACCCATACGTTGCAAAACTAAAGGTCAGCCTCTTGGAATCAAACGTTTCCAAGGAGATCATTTTTCCTGCTATAAAGCATCAGTTGGCCCTTTCTGGATCTAGAAATGATACCCTGTTCTTTATTCAAGCCAGATCCCTGAGCATCTTGCTTTCTTTTCTCCAAGTGATTGTCTCACACTTCTGCCTTTGAATATCTGGATATTAGAATATCAGAGTTGGAAGGGACCTTGGAGGTCTTCTACTCCAACCCTCTGCTCAAGCAGGAGACCCTGTACCATTTCAGACAAGTGGTTGTCCAATCTCTTCTTTAAAACCTCCGGTGTTGGAGCACCCACAACTTCTGGAGGCAAGTTGTTTCACTGGTTAATCGTTATCACTGTCAGGAAATCCCTCCTTAATTCTAGGTTGGATCTCTCCTTGATTAGTTTCCATCCGTTGCTCCTTGTCCTGCCTTCAGGGGCTTTGGAAAATAGGTTGACCTTTTTTGACCCACGACACAAACTTATGAGCTGCAGTATGACTCACCCCTAATTTGCAGGACGTATTTCCTGATCCAATTTATCCTCCTTTCAGGTGTACAAATGTGTTGAGCACCCCAGCTTCGTTCTTCGGAGCCTGAATGAACAGAGACGTCGCAACCTCTTCTGTGATGTGGTTTTGGTGGTGGAGGAGCAGAAAGTCCCCGCTCACCGGAACGTTCTAGCCGTCTGCAGTGACTATTTCCACACCATGTTCACGATTGGCATGCGAGAAGCTTATCAGAAAGAAGTGGAGCTCTTCGGTGCCACTTGCCTCGGCCTCAAAGCCATCCTGGACTTCCTCTACGGCTGCGACTTGTTCCTCAACAGCAGAAATATCGATTCTATCTTGGAAACGGCTCACCTGCTGCAAATCTGGAAGGTGGTGGATTTCTGTTGCGACTACTTGGAAAACGAGGTCGATGAAGAGAACTACTTGTACCTCCAGGAACTGGCTTCCATCTTCAACCTCAAGCGCCTGGACTCCTTCATCGACGCGTTCATCATGAAGAACTTCGGCACCCTCTCGCTCACGCCGGACTTCCTGCAAAACCTTCCCGTCGAGAAACTCTGCCACTACCTGGGCAGTACGGGCGTGCAAGAGGAGTGTGAACACGACTTGCTGCAGGCGGCTCTGCGGTGGCTGATGCAGCACCCCGAGCGGGAAACAGAGGCCTATCGAGTCTTGGAGAACATCCATTTCCCTCTGATCCCAAAGAGCGACCTCTTGCACCGGGTCAAGCCGGCCGTCTGCTCCCTCCTTCCCAAAGAAACCCGCTGCGAAGACTTTATCGAAGAGGCGGTCAACTACCACAATCAGGTGGCCGCTCAGCCTGTCCTGCAGAACAACAGGACGGTTCTCCGGACCCAGGAAGAGAAGCTCCTCTTTGTCGGAGGAGAGGTGTCCGAGCATTGCTTGGAGCTGAGTGACGATACCTGCTTCCTGGACCCCAAAACGGGACAGTGGGTGAAGGAGACGCCGCTGCCCGCCAGACGGAGCCACCACTGCGTTGCGGTTCTTGGAGGCTTTATCTTCCTCGCCGGTGGCAGCTTTTCCCGTGACAACGGTGGGGATGCGGCCTCGAATCTTCTCTATAGGTATGATCCTCGGTGTAAACAGTGGATAAAGGTGAGGCTCGAGCTCTGGTAGATATTTTTTTTCTTTCCGTGTGTTTGGAGATACAGAAAGTCCTCGACTTACCACCACAATTGAGCCCAGAATTTCCATGGCTAAGAAAATAATGTGAGTTTTGCCCCAATTAGCAATAGCAATAGCACTTAGACTTATATACCGCTTTAAAGTGCTTTACAGCCCTCTCTAAGCGGTTCACAGAGTCAGCATATTGCCCCCAACAATCTGGGTCCTCATTTTACCCACCTCGGAAGGATGGAAGGCTGAGTCAACCTTGAGCCGGTGAGATTTGAACTGCCGAACTGCAGCTAGCAGTCAGCTGAAGTAGCCTGCAGTACTGCATTCTAACCACTGCGCCACCTCGGCTCTTTTTTACGACCTTTCTTGCTGTTGTTGTTAAGTGAATCGCTCCATTTGACTTTGCTTTGTCAGAGGGTCGCCAAAGGGGGCCACGTGACCCAAGAACACTGTGACCGTCATAAATACGAGTCGGTTGCCAAGTGTTTGAATTCTGATCATGTGACCAGGGGGATATTGCAACGGTCGTGTGAAAAACAGTCATGTCACTTTTTCCAGTGCCGTTGGAACTTTTAACGGTCACTAAACAAATGGTTGTAAGTCAAAGACTATCTGTAAAGGGGACAAGATTTCTGCCATCGCAAATAATAAAAATCAGTGTTCTCTTTTAACTGTGAGGTTGGGCTCCCAGCATGCCCTGGGCTACAACTCTTGGAATTCTGGGAAAACCCAAGTCAAGGAGAGATTTTAATGCTTCCAAAGAAGAGTGATAAATGTCTATCCATATGGTTTCTGTGGATCTGGGGAAACGGTCTTTCTGAAATGGCCTCCTTTAAAAAACAAAAACCAACCTATCAGGGCCCAAGCAAATAATGTGTGTGTGTGTGTGTGTATACCCAGGCAAAAGCTTGCATTTGCTTTTTGCCAGTCCTCCGCCAGTTCTCCGCCCCTGCTTTTAAGTTGTGACAAATATACTGTTTTTAATTGTTGGTTTCTGTGATGGATGACCCTTGGCATGGGTTTTTTTTTGTTTTTTTTTTTTTTTGGTGTTTTTTTTTTTTTTTTTTTTTTTTGCTTTTCTCTCCCGTTCTCAGCTCGCCTCGATGAGGCAACAGCGAGTGGACTTTTATCTCGGGGCCATCAGAGACATGCTGGTGGCTGTGGGTGGCAGGAATGAAAATGGAGCGCTGTCATCAGTTGAAACCTACAGCCCCGAGAAGGACACCTGGTCCTATGTCGCCGGCTTGCCCAGGTGAAATGGAGCAGATGATGATAAATCTTCCTTTTCTTTCTCTTCCTTTTTCTTTCTATTTTTTCTTCCTTTCCTTCCTTCTGTATTTTTTTCTTCTTCCTTCCTTCCGTCTGTATTTTCTTTTCTTCCTTCCTTCCTTCTGTATTTTCTCTTTCTTTCTTTCTTTCCTTCCTTCCTTCCTTCCATCTTCCTTCTTTCCTGTGGTGCCCATCTCACCTACAAGTTGACTTGCTCACAGTGGCAAATGTTCTAAGTTTGAAACTGTCACTTGGATGGAGAAAAACTAGACAGCAGTCCTCGACTTAAAACTGGTCACTTAACAACTGTTCAAAGTTACGACGGACCTATCCAGAGTTACTTACAACCCATTTTCAGAGTTATGACAGCCACACACACACACACGGGTCCCTCATACTCATGTAATCACATATTGGGTGGCTTGCAACCCGCTCGCCTTTATGGCTTTTGCAGTGATAGCAATTTGCAATGTTTTTTGGTATTTTCTGGTAATTCTGGAAAAAAACACTCATTAGGGAAAATGGATTTTAAAACGATCACAAAAACTATCGTAACTTCGAATCCAGCCATGATGCCTCAATTTATGACTTCTGATTATAATTCTGGGTGCCATTACGGTCAAAAGTTAAGACTTTTTGTAAGACGAGGCGATCTGCTCGTCAGTTCCCCTCCTTGGAGCTGGCAAGGGTGCGTGTGTGTGCTTAGAGCAACCAAGGAACACAACTGTGTTTATCAAGAGGGACAGATACAACCTTCAGTTTTGGAGGTGCCGCTTGGATTGGCAAAGTGAGTTGTGGGCACCAAAGCTTGTCTGCCCAATTTAGGTAAATGTTGGATCTGCAAAGAAAGACTATGCATAGCTAGTTTACATGAAACATAAATTTAGATGAAACCTGGCTTGATAGCAATAACTGGGAGAAGGATCTTGGGAGTTCTAGTGGACAATCACGTAAATACGAGCCAACAGTGTGCAGCAGCAGCAGCCAAACAAGCCAACACAATCCTAGGTTGCATTTACAAAGGGAGAGAATCAAGATCACGTGAAGTATTAGCACTGCTTTATAAAGCCTTAGTAAGACCACACTTAGAATACTGCATCCAATTTTGGTCACCATATTAAAAAGTGGTAGACATTCTGGAAAGAGTCAGCCACTTATGCGGCATGGCATAGGAGTCCCTACTTGAGCAGGGGGTTGGACTAGAAGACCTCCAAGGTCCCTTCCAACTCTGCTATTCTGTTAATTCAGGTGACTATAATTGTGACTCATCTGGAAAGCACCAGATTAAGGAGGCCTCCGGAGAGATGATCAGGGAAAACCTGGTAGCATCAGAAACCTCAGCCGTTTCCTACACACACAGTTTTTTTCTCTCTTTCTGCTCTTAAGTTTTTAATTCTCTGTCCCAGCCCTCCCTCCCTCCCTCCCTCAGGCACTAAGACGAAGCAACCCACAGGTATTTTCTTGCAAAACAGTCTTGAAATTAGGCCAGGGGTTGCCGCCAGCTCTTAAGATTACCA
Source organism: Thermophis baileyi (assembly GCA_003457575.1). Lineage (NCBI taxonomy): Eukaryota > Metazoa > Chordata > Lepidosauria > Squamata > Dipsadidae > Thermophis > Thermophis baileyi. The sequence goes on from QLTV01004222.1 coordinate 307,841, forward strand.
GTTGCTTACCTTTATATCACGGCTGATATATCACCAAAGGCTCTTGGGAAACCGAATGTTGCGCCCAGGGGGTCCAAAATAATTCAGTGTGAGACACATAGTTTGGATTGCATGGTTTTGCATACTGAAGAAGGGAAGGATCTGTCTTTGTTCTCGGATCCAGAGAGCTACTGTAAGGCAAAATTCAAACATACCAAGTCCCATCTTAGCTATCAAAGCCAGCTGGTTGACCTTAGGCCAGCCCCAGCCCCCTCCCTCTCTCAGCCCAACCCACCTCAGTGGGTCGTTGTTGTTGAAAATAGGAGGAGAAAGTGTGTTAGGTATGTTTTGCTGCCTTGAGTTATTTGTAAATATATTAAAGGCGGGATATAAATAAATAAAAATAAGTCTTGCAATTCAAAGAGGGCAACCATTGGACTTGGCAATATGTTGAGTAAAATCCGCTTCCTAGCTGAATAGAGTCCTTATTTATGCTTATTTATTCAATTTCTACCTGTTTCTACTGTTTTGATTAAAGAAAAAAAAATACAAATACCTTTATTTCTACTTGGAAACCCGCTTCTAGATTTTGTGCTTGAGGTGGGGAAAAAATGAAACTTCGATTTTGGGTTTTACCAATTAGATAGATTTGTTGTTACAGAAATAGCTACTTTATACTATTATGTAAAAGTGAAAAGCTGAGGTCAGATGTTAATGCCTTATTCTACTGCACCAAAGGGAGTCGGAAGTCAGTCTTTTTTTTCTCTCCCCCCCTTGTTTTCCCCCACTGTCCATTTCCCTTTTCCCTTCCCGAACTTCCCTACTATTTACTAGTCTATTCCATATTATAAACTAATAAAAACTGTATAACGTAAGCGTGAATTTCTACCAAGGGACTCTGGCTGGCTTACAATTTTAAAATTGTAAAAAATGAAGAGTTACAAAAGAGCAAAAACATCACGAAAATAAATAAACCCCATGCCCGTTTTTAGATCACAGCCAACCTTTATTCTTGTCTATTTGCATAGGTGTGTTATGACTCTTAGCTCTGCTTGTTATCTCTACGCTTTTTAGGATTTCATTCATGGATCTGAGGAACTCAACACAGCCAGGCATGCTCTGTTAACACCACAGAGTAAATAGTTAAATCTCGAACAGGCTCTTGAAAGCATCCTCTCCTCCTGTTAGGAAGGGCCGCTTAAAATCTCGTTTCGTTTTTCCTTCCGCCGCAGGTTCACGTACGGCCACGCGGGCGCTGTCCACGAGGAACTCGTCTACATTTCGGGAGGCCACGATTACCAGATCGGTCCCTATCGCAAAAACCTGCTGTGTTATGATTATCGGACGGACACCTGGGAGGAGAGGAGGCCCATGATCACCGCCCGTGGCTGGCACAGCATGTCTACTTTGCAGGACGACATTTATTCGATCGGGGGCAGCGACGACCACCTGGAGACCATGACGCGCTTTGACATCCTGGAGGTGGAATCCTATAGCCCCAAATGCAATCAGTGGACGAGAGTGGCGCCTTTGCTCCAGGCCAACAGCGAGTCCGGCGTGGCCACCTGGGACGGCAAGATCTACATCCTGGGTGGCTACAGTTGGGAGAACACGGTCTTCTCCAGGGCCGTTCAGGTCTACGACAAAACGACAAAGCAATGGCAAAAAGGGAGCGACCTTCCCAAAGCCATCGCCGGCGTGTCGGCTTGCGTCTGCGTCTTGAGGCCCAGGTCGCACGACAAAAAGAAAAAGGCCAAGCCGCAACGCCACGAGGATCGAGGGAGATGAGGGATTGTGCTTGGATCGAAGCCTGTCCTTATCCCGATACAGGCAGCCCTCAAACTTACAACCACAATTGGAACCGGAACTTCCATCGCTAAATGAGGCAGTTCTTAAGCGGAGTTGCACCTGATTTTATGTCCTTTCTTTCCGTGGCAATGGAGTGAAACACCACGGTTGTTAAGTGAATCGCATGGTGATTAAGTGAATCCAGCTTCCCTTATTCACTTTTGTCAAAAGCTGCCTGGGAAGGTTGCAAATGGTGATCATGTGGCCCTCGGATGCTGCAACCTTCCTAAATACATACCCCACCCTCCAAGTGCCTGAATTTTGATCATGAGGATGCCGCAACAGTCGTAAGTATGAGAACTGGTCGTGAGTCACTTTTTTCAGCACCATCTGAACGTTGGAACGGTTACTAAATGGACTGTCGTAAGTTGAGGACAACCTGTACAGAGAACTGGTTTTGGAAACTTCAGAACTATTCCTTCTTGACTTGGGCTAGAGAATTTTGTCCGTTGTCCATCTTTGCTTATCGGAGTGGCGAGCAAACGTTACTCGTTTTTGGAGTAACCTCAGTGTTAGGGCACGAAGTCTGTGAGAAGAAATCAACAGAGCCTCTACAAATGGGGAGATGAATGTCAGGGAAAGGCAGGTAGATTGCCTTTTCTTAGAAGGTAGAATTGTGTCAATAAAAGCCTGTCCGTCAAAGCTCACTTCCTGTATTAAAATCCTACTTTGGGAAAATTGATCCAAACGGAGAACTTAGCACTTAGACTTATATACCGCTTCACAGTGCTTTACAGCCCTCTCTAAGCAATTTACAGAGTCAGCATATTTCCCCCAACAATCTGGGTCCTCATTTTACCCACCTCGGAAGGATGGAACCAGAGGTGGGTTCCTCCCGGTTTGCCCGAACTGGTAGCAACCCGCTGGTGACGTCACGATGACATCACGGATCCGGTTCAGTCGATGCCGGTCCGTGGACGCTGCCATCTATTTTTGAATTTTTTTATTTTTTAATTTTTGGAATTTTTTCCGGGTTTTTTTTTCTTCTGCGCATGCGCAAAGCCGAGTTTCTGGCACTGCGCATGCATCACCATCTTGTTTTCGGATTATTTTGGGGGTGTGTGTGTGATTTTTTTTGCACTGCGCATGCGCACACATGCGCGCGCCCATGCGGCGCAGGAGGAAGCGAACCAGCAGCGAGGTAAGTTAGAACCCACCCCTGGATGGAATGCTGAGTCAACCTTGAGCTGGTGGGATTTGAACTGCCAAATTGCAGGCAGCCGGCTGTCAGCAGAAGTAGCCTGCAGTACTGCATTCTAACCACTGCGCCACCATGGCTTCCTTCCTTCACAATAGCACTTAGACTTATATACCGCTTCACAGTGCTTTGCAGCCCTCTCTAAGCGGTTTACAGAGTCAGCATATTGCCCCCAACAATCTGGGTCCTCATTTTACCCACCTCAGAAGGATGGAAGGCTGAGTCAACCTTGAGCCAGTTCAGAATCGAACTGCTGGCAGAGGCCAACTGCTAAACAGTCAGCTGAAGTAGCCTGCAGTATTGCCTTCTAACCACTGCACCACCATGGCTTCCTTCCTTCCTTCACAACAATAGCACTTAGATTTATATACTGCTTCACAGTGCTTTGTAGCCCTCTCTAAGCGGTTTACAGAGTCAGCATATTGCCCCCAACAATCTGGGTCCTCATTTTACCAACCTCGGAAGGATGGAAGGCTGAGTCAACCTTGAGCCTGGTGAGATTCGAACTGCCAAATTGCAGTCAGCCTGCAGTAACATCCAACTGTCCTTTACGGCTGAATTGAGATTTCTGAAATATCCTGCTTTCAGCAGCGAACAGGTTCCTGAAACATCTGCTTTATTTTTCCCACCTGTAATGACATGCATGTTGTGCTTTGGCCTGAAGATGATATCAACACTTGGATGTAGTTTAAATGATTGGGTGTAAGATTATCCCTCTGTTCCAGGCAAAGCACATTTCTCATGAATTTGGGGAAGCCTTTATTAGTGAAGACCCTGTTTTGCGAATACTTAGCTGGGCACTTAGAAGCGGTTTTACTTGAAGGGTTAAGGTGCTGAATGAGGGGCAGTGAAACATGAGTCTCAGTCTTGCCTTAGATACAAAGCCAGTTGGGTGACTTTGGCTTCTCTCTCAGCCTAAGGGAGATAAAGGCCACTTTTGAAAATATTGCCTAAAAAACTGCAGGAACCTGTCAATGTAGTCTCTAGAAGTAAAAACATCGGGGAAACAACAATCTTTGAGAACTAATTTGTATAGAAATATTATTCTTTCCTGTAAATGGAGCTGATCATTTTTACAAGGTTTGCTCAATAAATATTAGCTTGGAATGATGCAATCTCCTTTCCTCCAGATCTTTTTGTGTGTTTAATCCAGAATTTGAATTTCAAACAATAAACTGTTTCCAAAGAAGAGTTGGCTTTGTTCCACACTGATCGGCCAGGGATGCTGCTTTCCATCACCAGGGTTCTGAAAAGGAGGGAGTGAAGAATTTTGTAAAGTGTAATTTTGTAAAAGTGAGTAATATTGTCCAGGCTTCATATGAAGCGTCCAGCTGGATCACATCCAACGTACCTATTTTCTTCAGCTGTCCAAAATAGGATTGCAATATCATTTTTCCCTGCCCTAGAGAGAAAAGCTGACCAGAGATAAAATGTTGCAGGAAAGTAATGCCATGTTGTAGGAAATTTAAATAATTTCAAAGCAAACCTCACTCCTTACTAGCACTGATGATGTTACCTAGTTGGGTCATGAAATGTCTGCAAGAAAACAACCAAAGCTTGCACCAACGACTACCCCTCATTTCAACCCTAAAAGTTGGTTTTAGCAACAACAAAAAAGGCAGCCAGCCTTTCGATTCAGGCGGTCTATTCCGACAACACCCTTTTCCCTGGTTCTTAAAATCGCTCCATCCAACACGTGCTCTGGGTAAAGTCCGGCGCCTGCGCAGAGCCAATCAATCGCCCTTCCCGTCGCGCAAGCGCAAGGAGCCACACCCCTCTCGCCACTCCGGGACAAGCACAAAAATATATTCAAATAAACGCTCATGCGCAGACGGCTCTCTTCCCTCGCGATGGCCGAAATGCGCGTGCGCAAGCATGTCTCCGTCGTCCCTCCCTCACGCGTGTATGGACACCCGTTCCCCACCACCATGAGGAGATGCGTGCCAATCCTTTCCTTCGCATTCATTCATATGTTCATTTCCGTAACGAATAAGGTCAACCCTCCGCCAGGGCATCGTGATATAAGAACTCCCACCACGATGCCCAAACCGGGGCCCCTCACCGATCAATGACTGACGCTAGGAAACGCCTCCGGGGGCGAACCGCGCTTGCGCAAGACGCCTCACTCTCCCTCCCCCTCACACCGGACCGCCCCGACGCTTCACCGCGCGCCTGCGCAGCCTCCCTTCCCGGCCTCATTCTGTTGGAAGGCTCATGCGCAGAGCGGCGGGGGGAGTGGCTCACCCCGAGCCGGCGAGTCCGCCTGTGGGAGCGCAAAGCGC
>QLTV01004222.1:313256-331188 GCA_003457575.1 Thermophis baileyi
GAGCCCCGCCGCCGCAGCCGCCTTCTCCCTCAGCGAGGGGCCGGGGCGCCATGGCGGTCCACGGCGCTCAGGTAAAACCGCCGAGGGCCCTCCCGCCGGGGCGGGAACACGCTGCTGGGCCGGGCCTAACCCGCGCCTGCAGCCTCGCGGAGCCTTTCGAGGCCCGGCGACGCTCTCGTCCGGGAAAGGGAGCCGGGGCTGATGGGCTCTGTGGTGCTGGGCGGGGAGGGGGCGGAAGCGGGCCTCCCCTTCCCCCGCGGAGCCCTTCAATAGGGCGGCCGTTCGCTGCAGGGCCAGGGCGAGGCGGACCCGCTCGGCGGCCGCATGGCGGTCATGGGGGAGCGGGCTTCCCTCTGTCAAGCGGGGACAGGGACGGCGGGCGAAGGCCCCGCTGGAGGCTCAGCCGCCCGCCTCGTGGAGAGGCTTCCCTGCAGGCTCCAGTCGGGCGGCCTGGCTTGGCTCGGCCTGGCTTCCTCTCTCCACCGCTTCCCACCTTCTTCGCCCGGGGCGTTTGGGGCAGGGCCAGGGGCGTCTTCCTTCCAGGAGTGGGTGCGGGTTAGGGTTTGAGGACGCGGCCCTCGGGCTGGATGGGGGGGGGGGTTGTCCTCTCCAGGGAATGGGTGGGCTGCCCTTTGTCTTTAGTGGGGAGTGGGCTTATTTCCCAGCTGGAAGGAAAAGAAGGCCTCGTTTTCCTTGTGGCTTGGTTGCCTTGCTTAGGCTGGGCTGTGTTGAGTTGAAAGTCCAGGTAAGGGGGAGTATTGGATTGGAGTTGGGGGCAGGTAGATTGTGTGTGTGTGTGTACACACATGCACATACACATTAATTCAGTGTTCACCTATACACACACACATGCATATGTAGATGTGTGAATATGTATATCTGGGTGTGCACACACACACACACTCACTAATCCAATACTTGCCTATATGCATGCACACATGCATGTGTGTTATATGTATGTATATACACACAATCACACACTAATCCAATACTTGCCTATCTGCACACACATATGCATACATACATGTGTGCTATATTATGTATACATATAACCACACTCAATTCTAATCCAGTACTTGCCTATATGCACACATACATACATGCATACATACATGTACCGTGTTTTCCTGAAAATAAGGCCCTGTCTTATATTTTTTTGAACCCTGAAATAAGCGCTTGGCCTTATTACCATGCACTCAAAAGCCCAATTGGGCTTATTATCAGGAGATGTCTTATTTTGGGGGAAACAGGGTGTGTCTTATATATATGTATACAGAATCGTACTCCATTCTAATTCAGTACTCGCCTATATGCACACATACATACATACATACATACAGGAAAAAGATTATGAATAGGTTTGGTTTTGGGAGGAGAGTGGGTAATGAATTTACGTGTTTTTGTAGCAGCGGATTAAGGGCAAAGGAGAATAATAACTTTTGGGTATGAATAGAGGTAAGACAGATTTTTGGCATCTTCCCTTTTTATTGAGCAGAACTTTTTAGCATTTGCTGAGGGCAGTATGGGGGGGGGGGAAGGTTTCCTTTTGCTGGCTCTTAGATACTTGTTTTCTCTGCTCACAGTTGTAGGTTTTCAAACATGCTGTTAGGAATGCAGCTGAAAAAGTTACTGGAATGCTGTATTTTAAAGTGATGATATGCTGTTTAGGTAGCAAAGAGGGTTTTTACATCTTGGTTTGGGTGTCATGAAAGCTCCTCATTTCCTTTTGATTTTTATGTGGCATTTTTACCTGCAGGATGAGATGTAAAACATACTCCAAAAAGCAACTTGGTTACATTCCTATTTATAATAGTCAAGAAATACATAGTTGTAAAAAAAAAGGGGAGGCTGTGCTATCTTAATTTATGGAACTCTAGGAGGTTTACAACTTTTATTGTGTATCACACCTCCAGTCATGAATTCTGTCTACTCAGTTTAGCAAATAGAACTTCTGTCTTTATATTTATTTGTATATGCATATTTAAAAGCAATACTTTATAGAATATTAGCTGGCCATTTCAGTTTGGACTAAAACTTTCAGGATTCTTCCTTGTTATTTTGTTGATGTCATCAAAGTTTTGGTTTTTAATATTAAGTGCTACATCAGTGCATTTAAAAACCAAAAAGGAGTGCAGATGTTTTGAAGTGGTATTCTCATGGTTTCTGCTTGATTTATTGTTTAGCATTTCAACATAGGTTGCATACTTTCTCCTTAGGTTTTGTTCTTTCAGTAGCTAGCCAGTTTTTGCATAGGAAGCTAAAGTTGAATGACTTCTTGAAAGGCCATCAGTCTGGCTCTGGGAGACACGCAATTACACATAGCTCTTGCAAATCTATGTAGATATTGCATTTTCTTGGTGTCACTTGCTGAATTGATCTAATTAGTTGATGCCTATATTTGTATACACAAATCTCATATCCTGTACTTAAATTTCCTTTTTGGTGTTGTAATTGAATATGTAATTCAATAACTGCCAGCCATATAAGCCCCAACTTCATATATTGCCTCTATGTGGCCAGGAATCTGAATTGTGCTTTATATCTCTACCATGTGCTGTTCTGCATTGTAAATGAGGCAATGATAACTTTTGACATCCCATTTGTAGGAACTCAGAATGGCTTGCTTCTCTAATTCTTAAGCCAAAAGGAAGACAATACTACACCATTGATTAGATCCTCATTCAGTTAAATAAGTTTCAGTAATGATTGTAAGTTTCATCATGAAGCAGGGTGCATTTAACTTCTCCAGTGGAAGATGTCCGGGTTGTAGGCTTTTTAAAGCAAAGTAATCTTAAACGTGGTTTTGCAATACCGACCCAATTTTGTGCAGTGGTTAAAGTGTTAGATTTTAATAGGAGAAGGCAAAGTTCACAGTACTTTTCAGTAATAAAGTTCACTATATAGCCTTGGACAACACAGTCTAATCCATTTCATAGGGATACAGTTTTAGGCATTGTTAATGGTTTTTAACTTCTAGTCCTAGTATATGGAAGTAGTAGGAATAACCAGTGAAAACAACCAAGCTCAGAAAGCACCTAGAACACACACACACACACACACACACACACACACACACACACACACACACACACACACACACACACGATTTGTAGTAAGGCTATTTAGTATCTGGAGCTTTAGGACTGGTGTTCTGTTCTTTAAAATTATCTTGTAAATTGCTTCAAAAAAGATACATTAATTATATTGGATTTTTTTTAAAAAAATAGAGGTAGTAATTATATTGGATTTTTTAAAAAAAAGCCCCAAAGCATCATAGCACCTAAAAGAATCTGTTTCTAATCTGCTTCTCCTTTAAGATCCAGCCTAATGGATAATTTTTTATCAGTAGCATAGGGATGCTATACCTATTTTCCAGGAAAGTGTGTAATCTTTTCAATTCTCCGGAACTTTTCTTTTTTAACTTTTGGTTGGTCTTGTTAGTAATAGTGGGGGTGGTGTTTTGAAATTGAAAATTAGCAGTTTGTAAGTGATTATTTACTATATTTTATTATGAAAATTAGCTTTTAATAGGTGCTACATTATTTGTAGTAAAGCTTGTGATGCCTTTCCTGTCCTGGTTCTTTTGGGATGTATTGGACTACAAGCATATTTTCAAATGCTGTTGGAATATGCTCATATATTCATGTCATTTGTTGCTTCCTCTGAAACGAGTAATATCTGCTGGACTACCTGTTTGTTAATTTGAAAGCTTCGTTTTTGATGCAGATACCTGCCTTAAAATCGCTGTATACTCATGGCATGAGTATTTGTGCATATGCGCAAAGATTGTATGTGTGCATTTTATTCAAATGAGAAAAATTAAGTATGCGAAAATTAGCTTGAATTCTTACACCATTTTAACTAAGTTATATCTGTAGGGTTCTCTCATCTTGCTATTATAAATCTCTAATAGTCTGGATTTTAAAATTTCTGCACATTAAGATGTGCCTAAACTTGAAGCTTCTGGCAGTTCTCTTGTACTACATGTTAACTTTCTTATTCCACCTTGATAATAATTAAATAGCATATCGAGTTTTTTTTAAAAAAAGAATTATAAAACAAGATTGGGAGCCAGTTTGTTATAGTGATTAAGGCACCAGAAAACAATCTTGGAAGCTGTGAGTTCCAGTCCTGCCACAGGTATAAATCCAACTGGGACAGAAAGACTCTCTCAAACCTAGGAAGTAGGCAATGACAAATGACTTCTGAAAGCCTACCAAGAAAACTGCACGGACTTGTCATAGTAGTCTCTCTAAAAGTCAAGACTTAGTGAAAACACACAAACCAAATTATTTTAATGGAAGCAAAGTACTAAACTGTTTTTAATGAAAATATTCTTATTACAATCTCTGTTATCTGCAGTCCTGAAGATTTTTTTTTTTTTTGCAGGCTGTTTAAATAGAATGTCTAGAACATAATTTGCTTGGAATTTAGGTTACTTTCTTGAAATTGGAATTGTGGTGACTTAAATGTTTTTGCAATATATTTTTTTTATGTCGATCGCAATCTACAGAGCAACATTTTGATTTAGAATGCAACCGTAGAAAAGGTTGTTTCTCGTGTAATGTTCAGCCAAATTCTTTCAGCCCCGGGCTTCGTTCTATGACAGTCTTGTCGTACATACAAAAAATGGCTGAGCTGTCACAAAATGCTGCAGCTTTTCAAGATTTGAAATGCGATTTCTGCAATTTGGGATAGAATCAGTATATCTTTTTTTAAAAAAAAAAAATAAGCAGTTACTCTGGTATCTCTAGGCAATGTTATCAATCTCAGTGCTAAACTGTACTGTACTATAGGCTTATCATGATGCAGAAACCCATGTACAGGTAGTCCTTGACTAATAACAGTTCATTTAGTGACCGTTCAAAGTTGCAACGGCACTGAAAAAATTGACTTATGACTATCTTTCACACTTATGACCGTTGTAGCATCCCCATGGTCACGTGATTTACATTCGGACGCTTGACAACCGACTCACATTTATGACGGTCACAATGTCCCGGAGTCATGTGATCCCCCTTTTGCGACCTTCTGACAAGGAAAGTCAATGGGAAAACCAGATTCACTTAACAACAACTGTGTACTGATTTAAGAACTGCAGTAATTCACTTAACAAATGTGGCCAGAAAGGTCAGAAAATGGGGTAAAACTCATTTAACAAATTTCTCACTTAGCAACATAAATTTTGGGCTCAATTGTCATAAATTGAGGACTATCTGTAGTATGTCAAGGTATGATGCACGTCTCAAATCACCATGGCTTGTTCAACAAACCATGACTAAACATTCTGATTTAGCATATATAGATATATTTTAATGGTAGCTATAAATAACTTCTCAAAAGAATTTTGTAAATCAGCCTTTGTTTAAAAATAAAAAGTATATGGAATCATATTGGCTTGCTATGATTCCTCCAGATAAGTGTGACGATTTTCCCTGGTTCAGCCTTACTTTAGAATTAGCTCTATAAAATATGCATTTATGCAACATGCTTTCTGCAGAATTATCTGTTGTGAGCTACTATAGCTAATCTATACATCTAAGTTTCAGCTTACTATAATATTACTTTTTGCTTATTGTTGTCAGGGTTTTGTTTTTCTTTTTAACAGATCATTGTATTTAGAACTTTCTGGCTCTGAGCCACTGGATTATAATCATTTGTCACTTTAATGCTGTTTCAGCAAAGTAGATGGTCAGTTTGAAAGACCTGGATTGCTAGACATGCAGTTTTTTTTCTGTCCAGTTGAAATAGTTGATATATGGCTGTATATATGACCATTTAGCATAGCACTCAGCATTTAAATAGCGGTGTTTCACGGCAAGAGAAGTTTTCTCAGTTTTCAAACACTTCTGTAATTAGAACCAGAATGTTTTCATTTCCCTTTGCATAATTTGTATTCCTCAAAAGAAAAATTTTCTGTAATTTTGTGGCAGTTGTGGAACTGGTTAGCTGTGCAGGAGCCTAAAACAAAAATCCTTTCAACATTGTTTAAATCATAAATGCAACAGTTAAGGCACCCTTTGACAAGTACCATTGTTCTCGGTTTCAGCAGCATGTGGCGATGGGAATTTGTTCTAAATATTTAATGTACAACTAGCAGTAAAAGTGCTTTCTTCTGACAGTGTCATCCCCCCCATTCCCCATTATAGATGGGCGGACTAATGTAATTAAAGTCATTGTATTCCTTTCTCTGAAGCAGTTTATTTAGGACTTGGAAAGAGATGTTCTCATTCCTCCTCGTACTTAATAAATTGTGAAGTGTGTTTGTCCAAGGTGAAGGCAGAGAGATTGTTAAATGCACATCAGGTACTCCTATTTCATTGGTGAGTTGATAAGAGGCTTTAATTGCTTGCTATCTGATTAAGTTGAAGGTGGCCTGGACTGATCAAGGCAAAAAAAAAAAAATGATTGGAGAAACCGAATAAGATGTCTGACAGTGTCAATTGTCAGAATCCAAACCCGTTGTCTCCATCATAAAGTGCGACCATTGGGTTAAAACAAAGGTTCCAATGAATGCCACAGTTTCAAAATAATTTGGTCTCAGCTTTTGCCTTAGTGTAGTCTGATACATGACAGCCAATTTTAAATGGGCTATTTTGGCTGGAGATTATTTTAGCTTAGAAGTATTTTGTAGGATGTCTTTTATTATTTCCCAGAAAACACTAAAACCTGCAGTTCTGTCCTTAGGCAATTGTCAGATAAAATAGGCCACAAATATTTAGACTTCTTGTTTAACAGCTGACACCAACCCTCCCATCATTCGTTGCCACTTCTCCAGCAGGATTTGCAGGTTTTGGAAGACATTAGCGCAATCTTGTAGATACTATCTGCCTGGAGTACAGTTTCATTCAAGAACTAAATTCCTCCCACTCCTTGTCTTTGTCTTTCCATCCTCTGATCATCCTGTTTGGATTGTCCTGCTGGAACAAAAGGCATTTAAAAAAAAAAGTTCTTATAGTATGGATGCGCTCAGGTAGGGAGTAGAGCAGCTCCCTAGATGACTTATTTGAATAGCCTGATAGGAGAATATCAGTGGATTTCCCCCTTTTCTGCAGGCAAAACCTTTTGTAATTGGAAGACATGTATTATAAGTAGTTGCAAAAGGTGAGCGAGTTATACACAGCATTACAGTTTCCCAAAGCCAGAACAAAAATTTAGTATATTTTCATTTAGAAATAATAAATGATTGCTGCCTGTCCAGCAGAGGTGCATATAAAGACTTACTAGGAGAAATAGCAAAGGAAATAAATTAGTTTATTACAATAAGCTAACATTGGTGTAAGTAGCTGACCATATACATAGGCTGGAATAAAGGAATGGTAAATTGGACTGGATCGTTCAGAAAAGTTGTCTATTGCAGTAGTATATTGAAAGTAAAACTCATGCTGTAAACTTCAGATAACATCTAAGCACCGCACCTCAGAAAAGGGATTCTTTTTCAGTCCTGGAATTACTATGCAGTGAATAGTAGAGGTGGCTTGTGGAGTGGTGCAGTCAATTTGTCATGTCAGGATTTTACTACATTCTGCTGCGCATGTAAAATAGACAAACAGAGAAGAGGGCACGGGATGTTAACACAATAGTCTGTAGCTGTGTAAGGCAATACTTTTAGGATATCTGACATTACTACAGGTATTCCTTGCTTAACAACCACTTAGTGATTGTTCAAAGTTATGTCAGCACTGGGGGAAAAAATGACTTATGATTGGTTCTCGCATGACTGTTGCAGTCAAATAATCATGATTTGAGCGTTTGGCAACCATTTGCACATTTTACGACCGTTGCAGCATCCTGCAGTTACATGATCACCATTTGCGACTTTCCCTGTCAGCTTCTGACAAGCAGAGTCTGTGGAAACTAGTAAGAGGAGGTTGCAAATCATGGTTAGTTGATGGTCCTTTGCTTAATGACCATGGCAGGAAAGGTAGTAAAATCAGTGCAGTCACATGATACCTCACTTAATGATCATACTGCTTAACGACAAATTTCCCGATCCCTATTGTGGTGGAGGGCTACCTGCACAGGCTATTTAAATGAAGTTTGCGGAGCTATTTCTCCATGCTTTCCTGACCCTTATTGTGGGTTTTGTGTGATGTCTTTGTGACTGAATAACAAGGAGCCCATTCTCAAGCAGCTCAGCAAAAGATAAATGATTTGAACTGTTGGAAAGATGGTTTTCGTGCTTTGTCTCGTTGTGAAGGAATAATTGTGCAAGGATAAATGTTACACCATAAATATAAGCTAAGATGGGGGGAGGGATAATCAGTTTGTATTTTGAGGCACCACTTCAGCAAAGTGGTAAATTAAACATTTAAGCCTTTAAGAGGAATGTGTATATATAGGAATAAGTTGTTAAAACAGCATTTTAAATGTTGGTTGTGTTGCATAACTTCATCTAACACATACATCTCAGGTTACAGTTCAGCAAGTTGTGCTAGTTGCTGTAATTTGAAATAGCAATAGCAGTTAGACTTATATACCGCTTCATAGTGCTTTACAGCCCTCTCTAAGCGGTTTACAGAGTTAGCATATTGCCCCCAACAATCTGGGTCCTCATTTTACCCACCTCAGAAGGATGGAAGGCTGCCAGAGTATAGTATCAGTTGAAATTAGTTTGATTAGAGTTGTTGAAAATTCATTGAAATATGAGAATGACTTTCTGCATGCTTAAATTGTCAGATTGCTTTGAGTTGTTGCATAGCTGATACCTACCAGCTGCTTAGATAGTCCTTAATGGATTAACAAATGCTTTAAGTAGATTTCCAAACCAATTTTACTTTAGCAGAGGTAATCCTCGACTTACGTCCCCAATTAGGACCGGAATTTCAGTCACTAAGTGATGCAGTTGTAAATTGACACATCATGTGGCTGTAATACATAGTGACAACAGTCCCTGTTGCTGTCATTAAGCAAATTTTACCAGTCATTAGCTGAGGACCCACCCCAAGCCAAACTATTCCAGGCTTGGTCCCTCCCAGCCCTGAGCCTCAATTACATAAGGGGCTGTCTCCACCTCCTCCCACTGCCTATCCCTCCCCCACTTCTCTGCCATTTTGGCTGCCTTGTACACTGCCTTGCAGGGCAGCAAGTAGCCCCAGAACCTTGTGGCTCTGAGGCTGCTTAGTATGCCCCAGGAAGTAACCCCAGCCCAGATCCCCACTGCCCTATGCTCCACTGCCCCAGCTGACTGTAGTATTGGTTTTTAGACTAGATACAGCCTGGTTTTCCAGAATCTAATATATTAAGATTGTAACTTGAGTTACCTGTTACAACTTTGGACACAGAACTGGGTGCTTATCAGCTTCTCAAGATCCTCTTAATTTTCTGGTAAAGGGATTTGCTGAAGGTAGTAACTTTATTTTTAACAAAAGGCAAGGTTTTATGGTACCCTGTGCTGAAGAGCCACAGCGCGTCAAGAGTCTATTGAAATTCATAAATTACTTACTTTGTGTTTTATTTTTCAGTATATCTTTGGGGAATTCAGCCCTGATGAATTTAATCAGTTTTTTGTGACTCCCCGTTGCTCTGTTGAGGTAAGAACAAATTTTAAAATTTAAAAAGTGAAAAAAGTTCTAGTCCTTATAAAGAGCAATACATCCTAAGCACTGCCATTGTAGCCTGCTTCAATTTAAGTCTTATGTTTGTTTTGTCTATTAAAAGTAATTTTCCTCTGATGAATCAAAATGTGTAAATTTCTTTTAACAGTCTCAGGAACAAAGGCCACTGTATGTACTTCAGATAATTCAGGAAAAAAAACCCTATGTTTTCCTATTGTATAGAAGAAGGAACACATAACATTCAAGAGGAAAGAGATGAGGATAGAATGTAACATGGTTGTCTACTATCTTAACCTGTTTTAGATTTAAAATGCTTTGTATCATTTAATAAACCAATAACTTGCTGGTGTTAAAATAATTTTCCCCTAATTCTTCATTTATTTCTATGCAGCTGCCTCCCTACAATGACACCATTTCATGTGGTCTTAAGTCCACAGGAGAGCTCCATGATGGTAAGAAGCCATTCCTTCTTCACCATTGTTTTCCCAACCCTTTTGAAGTCCAGTGTATTGCAGGTTCGTTACTTGAGTTCAGCTTTGGGGATTTGGATTACTTTGCAGCTTAAGCTTACTAACCCAATTACCAGAAATATTCCTATTTCATAGCATGTTTAACTAATAGTTTATCCTACCTTCTCACTGATCCTTTGAATATTTTTATTTTGAATCACCTAGGTATCTTGAGCCCCTTTTGGTGTCTGTGATAATTGTTCCTTATATGGAACTCCCAAATCTTAAAATTACTGGATTCTTGGTTATGAAATCCATCTTTGAAATTGGGAAAAATGGAAGTGGCTTTTTATGTAATTATTGTTTGCTGTTGAGAGAGGAAAGGAATATTATTTGAAAGAAAAAATATTTAAACTGTTTTATCATAGGAAGTAAACAAAAATGTTAGGTTGTGTTATTTGATATATTAGAAATAATATATTTTGCTTGTAGTGAATTTCTCACTGGGCAGAATTCACACTTGGTACAGCAGCGTAGAGCAGTCCTGTGCAGTTACTCCAAAGTGCACTCTCCTGCCTCCCTTCCCCCCCATGTCTCATTCTCTCTCTCTCTCTCTCCCTCTCCCTCTATATCCCTCCCTCCCTCTCTCGCTCCCTCTCCTAGAAGAGCGAATAGGGGTACGGAAGAGAAACCTTGCGGAATTCCATTCAATATAGATATAGATATAGATATAGATATAGATATAGGTATAGATGTATAGATGGATAGATGTGTGTGTGTGTGTGTGTGTCATCACAGTTAAGATATTTATATTAAGGAGGTAACATAATTAACACTAGATTATACTTACTTTTTCCTGAGATTTTCTAAAAATCTAATTTGAGCTAATGATTTGCATTCGCCCAGCTTTTTTGCATACATGAAATCTAAGCTTTTTTTCTGCCTTATTCATTTTTCCACACTTTCCTTAATTGCTGTGTATTGTAATACTTTTTCCTCTCTCCTAGGAGAGGAATATCAGAGAATTGAATTTGGTGTTAACGAAGTGATTGAGGCAGGTTCATCTGTGCTGAACAACAGCGACTACAGTATTTCAAGTACCCTGAATCCTCAGGCACCAGAATTCATTCTCGGTTGTGCACCAACCCCCAAGACACCCAGCGATGTCCTTGGCGAAACCAACCATAACTCCATTGACTGCCAGTTCAGTGACGTTTCCCTTGCTTTGGATAATGGTTCTAATGCTGAAAACGACAGTTTCTCTGGGAGCCTTGGACAGCGGGAACGCAAAAAGAAAAAGAAAAGGCCCCCCGGATATTACAGTTATTTGGAAGATGTGAGTGACGGTGTTCCTGCTGAGGCTTTGATCAATGGACATGCCAGTTCGCCCAGACTTAATAGCATCAGCATAGATGATGTAGATTTTGCAGGTGATGTGCCAAGGACTTGTAACAGCCCTGACAATTCTGTGGACTTCAGTAGTGAAGCTGTATCAGAGGATTTGGTTTCCAGCGCTCTAGATACTACCAGAACTGCAGGGCAGCCAGAAGTATGCAGTGTTACTAATTTGGAACCGTCTTGTGTCTCCTCTGATCATGAGAGAGACAGCCCGTTAAGGACAGCTGTCGTGCAGCCTTGTGCTGAAACTACTGAAAACCTTGGCGTTACCAATGGGCAAACACTTGAATGCTCTAGCGAGGGCGCAACTGCCAACGGGGTGGACTTGCAGACTGCGGAAAACACTGACTCAGACCAAGCTAAGCTGGAGGAGGCCTCCCCCCCTTCAACCGAGGCGGTCACCCCTGTTCCAGGATCAGTGGTGGTTAATCAGCCTGCAAAATCATGGGCAAGTCTGTTTCACAACTCCAAGCCCTCTGTTTCCACGCCTATGGCTTATGTGGAGACTAAGTATGTCCCTCCCGCCGTATCTCCTGTGGTCCCTGAGAAACAGGTTGACGTCAAAGAGGGGCCCGTTCCAGTTTCTGAAGATCCCGTAGCCATAAAGATTGCAGGTATCACTCGCTCAGGGTTGAGCCGAAGATAAGTGAGGTTAAAATAATAGGAAAATTGTGTGGTGAGAGGACATGGTATTGGGTTGAACAAGAAAGTATTTTAAAAAAATAATAATCCCAAAGGGCTTTTTTCCTGGCGGTTTCCCCCCCAAAAAAACAAAAAAAAAATAAATGTATTTAAAAAAGGCAACTAGACTTTACGTTTTTTCCTGGAAGATATTTTGCTTCTCAACCACGAAGCTTCTTCAGTTCTGACCGAATGGTGGAATGGTGGGGAATAGAACTGAACTGAACTGAAGAAGCTTTGTGAATCATCATCTTTTAACAACCCCATAATCCCTTGCAGGGTAGAGTCTGGGCAACGGAATGGAGCTAGCAGAGTGTTTACTGGCCGGATGCCCTTCCTGTCACCAATGCAGAGTTTTGTTCAGCAGATATATTCTCATTGAGCCCAGAGAGAGAAATATCAGCCTCTACCTAGGATCGAACTCACAGCCTCCTGATTGTGAGGCGAGAGCTCCACCTCTAGGCCACTGCACCACTCCTAAGAAGCTTCGTGAATAAGAAGCAAAATATCTTCAAGGGAAAAAACTTTCCAGTTTCCTTTTGAAAAAAAGCACCTTTGGGCCAATCATGACCTGGATGACTGAGAATCTCCATTGACATATTAAAATAGCATTACAGGGTAGCACTCGCTTACTGGTTGCCTCATTTAGCAACCATTTGAAGTTACAGTAGGATTAAAAAAACAACAACCCCAGGTTTACATCCAGTCCTCACATTTACGTTTGCATTGTCCCACAGTCACATGATCACCATTCACGTGCTCTACAATCTTTTTGCAAGTAGGGGTTAGTGGAGAATGCGAAAATAAAATTGTAAGTTGCAGTTGTGTAATGTCTCAACTAATGCAGTGATTTGCTGCCATATGCCCATTGTGTTCACATGATTTTCTGCTTAGCGACAGTCTTCTACCCTCAAGCGTAGTTCCTAAATGAGGATGACGTGTAATTAAGGGTTTCTGTGATGCTACATTGTTAAGTTTTCAGTATTGTTTTGAGTTGATAAGTACACTCATAGGTTTAACTTCCTTCGGGTCCTGATATCAGACCTGTAAAATCCCCATCCTTTCCTCCCACTCTCCTGATGGAAATTTAGCCCCTTTCTGTTCTGAAGGGACTGAACTCTGTTGGGAAAATTGGCTGAATAGAACTTGCCTCAAGTCTCTGTAATCCCCTTAAGAAAACCAGTTAAACCATTTGGTAATGGACAACCATGAAACACTGAGTTGGAAAATCAGTCTAGGTTCCATTTGCATAAAACCATGCTAAAAGCTTGCCTGACCCAATTGGCATATTGTGAATGAGTGGTTGTAGATCCCTACTGGTCTTAATTTCCTCTTCCCTTCAGTCAAACGAGTAAACCAATCGGAAGGCATTGGCTTAGCTTTCCCAAATCTGACATTTATTTACTTATTAAAATTATATACTGCTCATCTCACCTAGAGGTGGCACCTTCCAGATCGGATAGAATTGCAGCTCAGAATTTGCAGCCAACCAGTCCATGGACTGGATCCAGTCTTGTTGGGGCAGCAAGAAGACCCAGGCCTCTTGGGAGGGGGAGGGGGAAAGGGAAAGGGAGGAGGCCCACCTGCGGCCAGGTCTAGCCAGGCAAGGCTTCGTAACCTGTGACATATTTCCACATCCTGGTGGGCGTCAGGCCTCCCAAGGACTCGGCCACACCCTGAAGCCACCCAGCGCATTTGCTTATGACATGCATGGTCATTTAAGGACTGCAATGGGGCAGGCTGGGATTGTGGTTGTTGAGCAAGGCAGTCCTGTGGGAGTCTTGCTTAACAACCATGATTTACAACCAAAATTCCAGGCGGAATTGTGGTTGTAAGCCAAGGGCTACCTGTAGCTAAGTCTTCATAAAGTAAGATTGATAATCAAAGTACCATAAAATAATTATATCATCCTGGACAACCTTCTTGAAAAGTTAACCGTGCCTGGTGCAGAAAATGATAGAATCTTAACCACAAACTATGGATTTGCCAGTATTAACTGAATTGCCTAACATGTATTTGTCCTGAGCTTGAAATCCATTCCATACTGGGAAAAATAAAATCATCTGTGCTTCAGATCCATAAAAATAATAGTATTTAATCACATTTTGTTCTTAGGCTGATTTTCTTTATTTTGAGTAGAACATCCAACAGTAAATGCATACAACACCGGTGATGGCACAGTTGTCCGCAATATATTCTCTTGTTTTAAATTTAACTGTTTGCCCCTTTAAAATTTGGCCAATTTTAATTGCATGTTCTTTATATAGTAATAACATAGCAGTGGTATTGTACTAATTGGATAAACACCTCCCCCCCCAAAAAAATATAGAATACAGCATTTTAAAAATAGTACTGTTAGGTTTGTTTCCCGCTATTCAGTCTCCAAGGATTATGTCTATAATGAAAAATACTTGTACATTTTATTAAATATTTTATTAAATATGTATTATTGGGACTCTTAACTGTTAGTGCTGGTTAGAGAGGCTTTGAGGTCAGTAAGGATCTGATTCTTCAAACTTTAAGGAAGCTTGCTTAGCCTTTGCTTAATTTCTAGTGCAGCTTCAGTCAAGCGTTTCAGAACAAGACTGAATATTGGATCAGATCAATACAGTTGTGATACAGTCTGGTCTTAAACTCTCCTTGAATTTGCTTAATGGTTATTATTGTATTAGCTGGGAAGTAATGTTTTCATACTCCTGAACATGTATGTAATTAGAAAGAAATGACAGTATCTAATCCTTTTCTTCCAAGGGCCCTTAGACCAGTTCTAATGGGAATACTTAGAATAAATATAAATGTTAAATGATAAAACAGTTATGCTTGCACGTTCTGATGAGCAACCGCTGGTGAAGTTTTACACTATATGTGTGATACCGTTTCCCTTATTTGTAACTCCATACCAGTGAATTTTGTGATGAACCAATGCCATAGTAGGCAAGAAACACTGTGATAAATTGCTTTCTTTGACCACAAGGGGATGCTGAAATTCTGTTTTTTACTTTCCCCACTTGATTTGTGATCGCTTCGAGCTGTGTTTAGTAGGCAGGCTTTTGTTGATGCCTTTGAATTTGTTTTTCATCTGACAGAATTATTGGAAAATGTAAAGCTAATACATAAACCAGTATCCTTGCAACCACGAGGGCTGATCAATAAAGGAAACTGGTGTTATATCAATGCTGTATCCTTACCTTGAAAATACGTCAACCACGTTTGTTAATATCTTGTGTTTCTGAAGTACTAAGGATGAATGGATTTTATTACAAGTAGGCATTAGCCAGTAGCTATTATAATAGCTATTCAGTGGCTGCCTTGCACTATAAAAAGTAATGTGTATTTTATTCCAAAGGCTGTCCGATGTTTGCGTAAAATGCATCTAGCTATTTGTTTTTATGACTCCTTAATGCAATTCTCTAGACACTGCAGGCTTTGGTAGCTTGCCCTCCTATGTATCATCTGATGAAGTCCATTCCGATGTTTTCTAAAACACAGAGGCCATGTACTTCTACGCCAATGATCGACAGCTTGTACGTATATCCCATCAGTTGGTGCTGGGGGTTATAAATTGATCTGCTCATCTTTTTAAAAATTAGAACATTTTAAAGTTAGAAATAGGTACTTAATGGTTACCACAATCATTGTGATGTCCACATGCAACTGTAAAAGGCTTGTCTTGTTTGTCTTTTTTCCTTTTTGTGATTTGGCAATATCCTAATTTTGGTGTGAGAAGAAAGAAGCAGTATGTTCCATAATAATTTTGCCCAGCTACCATGGGGAAATATAAAATACTGGCCCTATTCTGGCAAAGAAAACACAGGCTTTTAATTTTCTTACCTGAGGAAAAGGTATGAAATACATACAGAATGGCATTCGGAATTGAGATTTTAATGAAGCAGGCAGATGCCGAGTGTTATAAGAATATTTGATCCTTTTTCACACATCATTGGATTATTGCACATGTATCTCTGTAGATAAGGTCAGACTTACTGTTTCTGAGATCAGTTTTCTTTTCTGTTTAGTGTCCGCCTAATGAACGAGTTTACAAACATGCCAGTCCCTCCTAAGGCAAAACAAGGTAGGTAATAAAATACCAGCTTCTGTCTAACTTATTACAAAAGTGGAGGAATCTTTGGAGAATGTAACCATTGATCTGAACTAGCCCCAAGAAACATGTCTTAGATTAGAGCAGCACAAATCCAGTCTTACTTGTGAAGAAAGTATGATGATGATCTGCTTCTTCTGTATTCTTAATATTCTTTGTATACATTGCAAAACTGGGTGGAAGACAGCCTGTTGAACATGCTGTGTTCTATTACATTCTTACATCAGTTATTCTGCTGAATTGATAACCTTCTGCCTTTCTGCTAAAAAAGGCAGCTGTCAATGAAAATATGGATTAAGAAACAGTGATTCCAGCAAAAACTAACAAAAACAATATTTTAAATATTGGTATTTGTAGTTCCGTACTGATCTCCTGTCTCATATCTTCTACCCAGCTCTTTGGTATAGGAATTACCAACATGAAAGTCTCGTATAATGCCACTATAATATGGTGGCAGTAATGACTATAGAAGTTAGCCTTCCTTGTTTTGCATAGATCCATAATTGTTCTCCTCTTTTGATGTTATGACTTAAGTAACACACCACAGTATTCGTTTAGTAAAACGTTTAAGAACAATGGATTGACTGGAGATGTATCGGTGTGTTTGTGTCATCTTATACTCAAGCAGCTGACCGTTAGAAACTTTCCCTAATTTTTGGTTGCAGCTTTAAGTGATAAAATTGCACGAGATATCAGACCTGGAGCTGCCTTTGAACCCACGTACATTTATAGATTGTTGACCGTTATCAAGTCCAGCCTGTCAGAAAAGGTGAGGATTCCCCACGTAAGTAATGCTGCAGGAACAGAATTTGAATTGTGTTTTAATGTGTCTTGTTTTATTATCCACCTGTGTCTAGAATATCCAGGTAGTATCAGACTGAAAGAAACGGTTACAGGAATAATGTTTTAGTTGCTGATAAGATTCAGAGCACATCAACCATAATCAGTATTGTGTCAAATACAAGGTACTACTTTGTCTGCCAATTTTAGGAAACAGTGATTTAATTTCAGCATTTCAGTCTTCATGAATTTAGAATGAAGAGGGTTGATTAACATAAGTTGCAAGACTGATTGCTTTATTAATGTTTACACAAATCAATGACTGATGATGTGCATGTTTCATCATCTTTTAACGACCACATATTCTCCATAGCGGGTGGAGCCATCATTCAGGATGGGTTGGCCTCTGCCCATCAGCCAATGAGGACCGAGTCTGTTTTGCTTATGCTGGGATACTTCTTGTGCCCTCCCAGCTTAGACTCGGTCCTCAGCGAGGACAATCGTGGCAAGTCTAGCTCCCATCTTGAATCTTGGTTCTCACTATTGGATTGACTGATCTACCGGATTTTCAGGTTGTACAGGCTGCGAGTTATTTTTCATCCCTGGGAAATTGCCATCTGCGCCTTCCTCGAACGGGGGGCGTCGGCTCCAGCTGGCCTTCGGGCCCGGAGTCGGGACATTGCGTTTGAAAACGCAGGGGGGGAGTTGCCTCCACTCTCCGACCCCCCATCGATCGGACAACGAGCTCTGGGATTTTCCCCCGGCGGGAGGAGGCCAATTGCTCCGTGCCTTTCGAGCCTCATCTACAGGCTCCGCGGCACTTCGGAACGGAGCCGGGCGTATAGAGTGGTCACCCCTCTCGCAAGCCGCTCCCTTCCCGGACATAACGTTCAGCGCTGGAGCCGCGGCTCGCGCCTTTGGCACTCCGCCCCCCCCCGTTCGTCAGGTCCCCTTTCCATCTGTCAGCG
>QLTV01004222.1:335844-354097 GCA_003457575.1 Thermophis baileyi
GGTGCGTGGTTCTCCTCTCCGGTTAGTGGCTCTTCGTTGGGGGCATTATTGGTTAGACTTGGTTTGATTGGCTATTTTCTTCGGGATGGGAGTTCACTGGTTTTTTCTACGACTTGCCACGTTGAGTCTGGTCGGATTCGTCTAAGCTGGGAGGGCACAAGAAGTATCCCAGCATAAGCAAAACAGACTCGGTCCTCATTGGCTGATGGGCAGAGGCCAACCCATCCTGAATGATGGCTCCACCCTATGAGAAGAGGCGTCTCAGGTAAGACCAACGCCCCATCCCTTGCGGTTTGGAGTCTGGGCAACTGAATGAAGCTAGCAGTGTTTAATGGCCGGATGCCCTTCCTGTCTTTGTAGAGCAAAGCTTTGTACAGCAGATATATTCTCAGTGTGCCCAGAGAGAGAAATCTCTGCCTCTACCTAGGATCAAACTCACAGCCTCCTGATTGTGAGGCAAGAGCTCCACCTCTAGGCCACCGCACCACTCTACGATGCACATGTTTCTTGCCCACAATTTCTAGATATTTCAGAAAAATAGTTCTCTTTATTAGTTTTTTCACTTTTTATTTTAAACTTGTTTGTATTTATTGTTACATTTTATCATTTACTTCTATGACTATAAATAAAATTTGAAACTCTGTCACTGTCAGAAAAAAAAAACTATTTTAGAATTAAACTGCAGGAGGGAGAGTCCCTAGATTGATAAAGGTTCTATACTGGAGTGGAAGGGAAGAAGTGGGTTAGGTATTACAATGTTTATTATGGTCAGAAGATCTGAAGAGGGTTATGTATAGTTTACCCATCCAAATCTTTAGCAATTGGTACACACAAACAATAGCTCCAAATGCTATACAGGTAGTTCTTGACTTACGGCCATAATTGAGCCCAACAGTTCTGTTGCTAAGTGAGATATTTGTTAAATGAATTTTACACCATTTTATGAACTTTGTTGCACACTTGCTAAGTGAATCACTGCAGTTAAGTTAGCAACCCGGTTGTTAAGTGAATCTGGCTTCCTCATTGACTTTGCTTGTCAGAAGGTCGCAAAAGGGGATTACGTGACCCTCCGACACTGCAACCGTCATAAGTATGAACCAGTTGCCAAGCATCTGAATTTTGGTCACATGACCATGGGGATGCTACAACGGTCATAAATGTGAAAAACCATCAGTCACTTTTTTCAGTGCTGTTGTAACTTTTGAACAATCTCTAAAAATCTTGTGAGTTAAGGACTACCTATAATTTCTCTGTGATGGAGGCCTTATCATATTAAAAGTTCTCAGTGATGGAATGGATCCTAAATTTGTTCAGTTTATTACCGTTAGCATAAATATCTGAACAGAGTTTTAACTCTCGAGTGTCCAAGGAGGAGGTGGCATGAGGCTTCCAGGTGTTCCTTCTCCTTGGTTTAAACCCATATGCATTCAGTGGAGGAACAGGTTAGGGTTGTCTTAGCAATGTATTCTGGAATTGGAATGCAAAAAAACCCTACCCATTTTAAAATAGAATTTGGGAGAATAATGGAGGTGGGTGTACGGCCTTGCCTTCATTAGTGAGTTTCTGAGTAAATCTAGGCAGCTCTTAGGATTGAACAATAAGTGATTGTGAGTAACCTAACGCAGAAATCATTTATGCAGGGTAGACAAGAAGATGCCGAAGAGTACCTAGGATTTATTCTAAATGGCCTACATGAGGAAATGCTGATTCTGAAGAAATTGCTATCTCCGCATAGTGAAAGTACGTTTTCGAATAGCCGATTAACATGTATGAGTCTTCTTTACATATAACTCTTTTATATCTGCTGCATAAACGCTGTGTATCATGAGTCACCACTATTTTTCTTCCACCATGTAAGTCATGGTTAATGATTTTCCCTTTAACTCTAGTATGAAGTAATTGCTAAAAACAGGAATTCAGATTAAGTATTGCATCTGCACTGCCAGTCAAGGCGGGTTCCCTGATCTCTTTGCAAAATCATTTCCGGTAATTCCTCATTGTTCCACTCTCTTGGCATGAAATTTTAACAGTAGTTAGTGTAAGAAACTTATCTTTTAAAATAGATTTAAATGATGTATTTGGCCAGAAGTGTAACCCTATTCAAGGGCAGTGATATGCAGCCTTCAGTCACCCTTAGCCTTTTTTCAACATCCACCCGCTTCCCAAAATATAGCTCAGTCTCTGCTAAGAATGATCTTTTCTTTTTTCTGTGGCTTTGGGATGAGGGTTGGAGTTGTGTGATTGTGTATCTCTGTCCCTATCCATTGCTTCAATCTCACCTGTATGGCACCCCATCATTTGTCCCTGAGGAAATGCAGCCCTTGAATTATAGGTCTCCTGCGTGAGCAGGGGGTTGGACTAGATGACCTCCAAGGTCCCTTCCAACTCTGTTACTGTTACTTCATTATGTGGTGAACCTGGGCAGGGATGACTGTGTCCCTCTTTGTCCTCTGTGAAAAACAGTTTCCAATGGCCCAGAGACCCAGCTTGTAAACGAAGAGGAGGAACAGGAAGAACAAGGTGAAGGCAGCGAAGACGAATGGGAACAAGTCGGCCCACGTAACAAATCTTCTGTCACTCGACAGGCAGATTTTGTCCAGACACCAATCACAGACATATTTGGTGGGCACATAAGGTACATAGTATTCTAATCGTGTCATTATTATCCTCACTGGATAGAGTTCTGTATTGCTTCTGATATATCAGGGTGTGATGTATATTGACATTTCTGAATTCAATACTAAGAACAGCAACGTGAGATAATTGAAAATGATTGAAAAGGTATGGGGGAAATCTCAAGCAATCAACATGCATAAAGGAAAGGCCTTCAACAAAAAACTTAGAACTGTATAGGAGGGGAGCATTCCAGAGTGGGGGTACCACTGCAGAGGAGGCCCATCAATTAGAAGTATATAAAAATGAGAAATCAAGTTAAAAGATGAAACGAAATAGAATGAAACAGCATAGTTGCTTCCCCGTTGCCATTTACAATAAATGACATTTGAAAAACTAGATTTGTGTACTTTCAAAGTGCCTTTTGTACGTTTAAACTGACAGTAGTTCTTACGGGTAAGCATAGTGTCCTATTTTTACATCCAAAGCAATTAAGATGAAACACGGATTCCTGTTTTCTTTTTTTAAAAGAATGTCTTGTCAAATGAAAGAGCCACAAAGTTCTAATCCCACATGTGTTGTCTGCTTCTGCCGCACCCATCCTACTCACTCTACAAAGTAGGTCACCACAGAAATAGGATCTCTTATAAGGATTGGAAAGCGTTATTTTGTGAGGCTAGTGGTGGAGATAGGAATTATTTATTTAAAAAAAACAACCTTAGAAATTGCTGCATTTTTCACGTCTTTCTCAGAAATGATGAATTAGCATCTTTCTCTTCCTGCATAATTTTTGGCCTCTTTAGATTTTTTTTTTCTCCCGAAATTTGTGGGAAATACTATTTTTCCAATTGGAAGTTGTACTCTTAAATGGAGGTTCACATATGTACGATTTTGTAATACTGAAAAGCATTTTTCATATCTAGAATACATTTCAAATAACAAATCTATAACAGAATCAAAGTCATATTGAGCTTATATAAGAACACTCACAAAATAGAGTAAAGGTCACACCACATAAGGCTATCTTTACTAATTGCTTAAAAGCAAAATTAAGTTTCCAGATTGACCTCTCAAAGGAGGAAACTCCAGAATCTGTCAAGGCCTTTTGCCATCAGCCATACTTTAGATGACAGTAGAGTATGGAGCAGAGCTAGCTTGGTGTGATCTTAGAGGCAGGTAGAAACTTGTAGGATTCAAAGTTGATTCCATAGACCTTTGAGGCCCAAACTCTTTTCATGCAGAGAAATGAACAGCATTTTAAGTAGAAAGTAGAAGCAATATTAGAGTAATACGCTCTGAATAAGAAACTCCTGCAAACACTGTAATGACAACCTCGGTCTACACCAGTTGCAGCTTTTGTACACTTGTCAGGGCAAGTCCACAAATTTGCCATTTTTTAAAAGAGAGACATGGAACTAGGTTGGTAGGGGTGACTTTATTATTTTTTTTTTAAGGTTTAGCTCCAGATTGGTCCACTAACTAAAGCAAAAACATGGATTCCAGTTTTGTGAAATGGGGGCTAGGCTTTGTTTGTAATATATCAAATTAAAAAACAACAACACATTGAAGTGATTTCCACCTGCATTACTCATCACAGGCACTGTAGGTTTTTATTACCCCTTCTGTGTGCTTTGTGAAAACATCTCTTGAAATGCTAATTTAAAACATGAGCCCTCATAAGGGCGAACACAGTCTAATTTGAAACAGTGACAGCTTCCCTGCTATTCAAGGCTAATGAACCCTATTCTGGCTGAATAAATAACCTGGCAGTTCATACAGTGTCACAAAGAGGACACTAATGTAACTGAATAGAGGGAGCAAGTTGCCCCTTAAAAACAGTAGCTGTGCTATTATGAGGGTTTAACATGGACCAAGAAAGAGTTGCTTTTCACCAGGAAATAAAGATGCTACTGTGCGAAAAGGTGGCCGTGTAGGAGTATTAAAGGGACAGAGTTTTATTGGATTGGATTGCCTTGGTTTTATTCAGAAATGTCATGTTTGGTATGTAATGCATGAACTTAAGCACGTTCAGCATGAGGATACTGAAATCTTTGATAGACTATGAATCAGAAATAGTTAGGTTGAAGATTAGAGATCTGTGAATGTAGCTAATTTCTTTTGCAGTTCTAAAGAAAGGGAGAGGCAGGATAGCAACAGTCTTCAAGGGGTAATCAGCAAGTGACGAACTTCCCATTTTTTTTTCATCCCATTTCTTGTAACAGGCTCATTAAGTCTGACTTCATCTTTCCATAAAACCAGTTGTGGTGCTTGTATCACTCAAAGGCTTTTTAATGCGCATCACACTGTATTTTTTAGAAAAATATGAGTAAATTTAGTGTAGAAGATGACCAGGCTGAACCTGAGGGAGAGCTCAAACACGTCATCAGCCACGAGTCCCTGCGCGCCCACAAGAGCTCTAAGTTCAGCCCACCTTGAATTCCTTTCTCTTCTTAACGCCTGCTAATTTCCCTTGACCGTTAGTAGTTCAGATTCTTGTGGAGAGCGTAAGCTTACTATGAAACTTTATACCCATTTGAACTGCCTGGATCTCCTGATTCCCCCAGCGCTTGACGTGGTTACCAGTCTTTCCAGGGTTCAGTAATTAAATAGTTTTTCAGAAACTCTTCTTCACTTTCCCTCATTTCTTTAGGTCTGTGGTTTACCAGCAGAGTTCGAAAGAATCTGCAACTCTGCAGCCATTTTTCACTCTGCAATTGGATATCCAATCCGATAGGATACGTACTGTTCAGGATGCCCTAGAGAGCTTGGTGGCAAGAGAGTCTGTCCAGGGCTACACCACGAAAACCAAGCAAGAGGTAGGTGTTTTCTGGATAGTAAAATATGTGCTTCAGATGCTTGGTATTGTACCCAGAGAGTCCTCGACCTACGACCACAATTGAACCCAGAATTTCTCTTGGCTAAGTGAGTTTTGCCCCATTTTACAACCTTTCCTGCCACAGTCGTTAAGTGAATTGCTGCAGTTGTTAGCAACATGGTTGTTAAGTGAATCTGGTTTCCCCCTGGACTTCGCTTGTCAGATGATCACATGACCATGAGGCTGCTGCAACAGTCGTAAGTGTGAAAAACGGTCATAAGTCCCGTGTGTGTGTGTGTGTGTGTGTGTGTCTGAAACCTCTTGCAGCCACCAGCAAATTGAGCGTCCTGCAGCTTTCTTGTATCGGTTAGTCAAATTAACGCACAGTTAATAGAACTGTTATACGCCTCGTGGTATTTTTCCACTGCAGCAGGTTAGCATATTAACATAATCATTAAAAAAAAAAAAGCCTTAATGCAGGAAGCCCAAGAAATCTCTGCAAACATTGATGCACCACACGCTAGAAAAGAGTTGGCATTTCCACACTGTTTAAGCATTCAGGAGTTGGGAGAGAGGCCGCCTGCCTGGAAAAACCAAGAGTGAGAATGTGTTGCCTTGCAAAACGATGTGTGGGCATATACAGCCTGTCTGGATTTGATGTCTGACACTGGCGGGAGGAGGGGTGGTGGGAGAACATCTCCCTGGCTGCCCGAGAGGCTTCCTTGTACGGGGAGAAATCCTCCACCTCCTTTGGATTTACCACCTACGTTTTGCTTGGCCTGGCCCTCGCTTTTGGGGTTTGCAACGTACGTGGTTTTAGTCTTCTCATTTATTTGTAAACTCAAACGTTTCAATTATGGTTTCTAGAAAAGAGGATGTTCGCTTTAAGGTGCTAGTCTAGTCTGATTTATGTGTTAGTGTCCTGTCTGAGAGGAGCGGGCAAATCTCACAATCATTTAAAAAAAACAAAACCCTCTTAAAATGACCATGAATGTTATGCCCTTTAAGTTTTGCACTTTGTAGCATTTCTTAACATTTGTTTGTTTGATTGATTTCTATAGCTACCCATCTCGGTAAATGACTGTGGGCAGCTTACAGTTCAAAACATACACTACTATTAAAATTAACTTTTTAAAACTATAAAAGTGTACATGTACTGATTAAGCTTGTAGTTTCCTGGCTATAAGACAGAAGCAATCTTTTTAAGCTTGACTCGGTGATTATTTTTTATCCAGAGCCAGGAAGAAAGAGTGACTATATGAAAATTAGGCTAATTGCAAGCTTTAAGTACTGTTTCTGGGTAATCTAGAAAACAACTCGCTTTGTCCTGATTTGGAAATTTCCCAGCTGACCTCAAATTCTGAACTCAGCTGAGTTCCAGCATATCTATAAACTTTTTTTTTGTTTCCTTTTTGACAAGTCTTGGATGAAATTTCAAGGGAGTTATCCATAATTTTATCCTTAATTTTCTTTAGCTGTTTTTACACAAATGTCCTACAGCACACAGATGACTCTAGTTAAGGAACCTGAAACATTTGAAAAGGGGACACGCTGTTTTGTTTTGCTATTAAATGAAGACGCTTCAAATTTATTTGTGCTTTTTGGAGGAAAGTGACATTTTGCTTCTCTGCCTTTCTCCTTTCGGAAGGTTCCTTTTTTTTTTTTTTAATTGTATGAAAATGACAAACCGACCTTGCTCCCTTATTTATTTTGCCATATTTGTACTCCATCCCAATCTTTAAGGACGGTATACAGCAACATGAGGATCAACAAGGCTACAAACAAAAAAACGTATAATCCATCGGTGTAACAACTGTAACACTTCAAAGTATGGGTTGCCAGTTGGATTGATTTTGACAATTGTATTAGTGGAAATGGGAGATTCAGTTAAAATTCTGCTTTTTCTCTGCCAGGTAGAGATTAGTCGAAGAGTAACTTTGGAAGAGCTGCCTCCTGTCCTGGTTCTGCACCTCAAGCGATTCGTCTATGAAAAAACAGGCGGGTGCCAGAAGCTCATTAAAAACATCGAATATCCTGTTGACCTGGAAATAAGTAAAGGTGAATTTCGTGAGCAGAGCAGCTGTTTTGTTTACTGCTTTGGTGTAGCTTTTTAACAGTCATCCTTCTCTATCTCTAAATGCTTCTCGTAAAACATTTTCTTGCAGAAGTTCCACAGTTATCATGCCTCAGACATTCTTGGCAGGACAAAAGTCTTGCAACATTTTAATTGTACCATTTTGACAAGCGTAATCTTTAGTATTCCCCCCCCCCCAAATAGTTTGACTTCTAAATCGGCTTTAAACTTAACTCACCTTCTAAATTATTAGCATTTGTGTGGATGTGAGAGAGGGATCCTAGCTGAAGGTGAGCAAACACACTCTCCATGTGCTTCCCAAGTCACTTTTATATTACTAAAGTGTAACTCCTACACACGGGCATTGCAAGTTAGGTGGTTTCTAAAGATGTGCCCGAAACAAAAACATAACATTTCAGACCCGAGACAACCATCCTGTGTGCCAAATTGTTTTGCACTGAAATAAATCCTCTGGAATTTAATTTTATGAGGCAGGGGTCTCCGACTTGTGGATTTCAACTCCCATGCTGGCTGGGGAATTCTGGGAGTTGAAGTCCACAAGTCGTAAAGTTGCCAAGGTTGGTGACCCCTTGTCATGAGGCAAATGTGGCAAGGTGGGTTTGCTCATTATCCCTCCTGTCAAGTTCAAAACAGCTAAAATAAAACTCCTTGGAAGAATCCTTGCATTTCTTGGGCCATTGCAGCTGAATAGAGGCGCTAACGCCAGCAGACTCTGTCAGCTGTCTCCTTGAGACTTTATTGGGTTCACTCCCATTCCTTGCTTGATTGCATGTGAAAAAGAACAGCCAGAAGTTTTACTGAGTCTTCCAGAGGTGCTAATTCACCACACGGTCTGTGTCCTGTTTCAGAGCTGCTGTCGCCAGGAGTAAAAAGTAAGATTTTTAAAGGCCAAAGAACCTACCGGCTCTTTGCAGGTATGTAGTCTTACCTCTTAAGGTCAAGAATTTTGGAAAAAATCATTTTGGCTTCTTTCCCTCCTAAATTTAAAGTAGTTGATAATAGTACAAGCAAAAGTTTAGAATTGTGAAGTTACAGGACCTGAAGTCAAGATCCTAATTAGAGCCTATTCTGTAAATCAAAGAAACAAATTAAATTTTTCTAGGCTTCCCATTTGTGAGGGCAAAAATGTAACGTTAGCAGTTGGAACTTTGAACTTCTGTCGAGAGAGGTATAGCTATGCATTGCGAGAGTTGCTTGGGAGGAGGATATTTCTTAAATTTGTAATCATTTTAGTTGCACAAATTGGGGGATTGCACAGCTGCTACGAAAAATAGCTATCATATCTCTCAAACACTCCAAGGGGTAGAGAGATAATAAGATTTTCTCCCCCTCTGCCTCGAACACTCTGTAAAATCACCAAATGTTAAAGAAATCACCATGATTTTCAGTAATCCTGTAGCAAACACGAAGCTTCGGGGAGATACAAACATATTGAGGTGACGGCAGAAATGGACTAACCTAGACAGAGATGAGCAAGTAGGCAACTTTACTGCCTGTGGACTTCTCAGGAATTCTGGGAGTTGAAGTCCACAAGGCCGTAAAGTTGCCATAGCTGCCCACCCCTGCTCTAGACAAACCGGCTCTTTTTGCAACTTGTTGGTCCAGTTATGCCTGCCCATTTCCCATTAACAATTTTTTTTTAATTTAATTTCTTGGCAGTTGTCTACCATCATGGAAACAGCGCAACTGGTGGACACTATACTACAGATGTCTTTCAGATTGGTCTTAATGGCTGGCTGCGCATAGATGACCAAGCTGTCAAAGTAATTACTCAACACCAGGTGGTAAAACCGTCAGCCGAGCGCACAGCCTACCTCCTGTACTATCGCCGAGTTGACCTGCTTTGAAACCTCCAATCTTCTGCTGTGTTTGCCAGATTATCCGCTTTCTAGAACGCCAATTCTCTTCTTTCTCCTTCCCCTTTCTTTTTCAGTGCTCTTCAGAGGCCCCCTTTCTCCTCTCCTCTCTTCTCCTCTCTCCTCTCCTCCCCTTTTGCAACTGTTGAATAGAGGAAAGGGGAAAAGTTCCTTTCCAAGGTGTGCAAACACAACCTAGTTGGTGTTGCTTATTGACTTGGCAGAATGAAGTCTTTGGGCTTAAACGACTCACGTTTTGTGAATCACATGGAGGTTGTGGGGTTTTCTTTGTTTCTTTTATTTTATTTTATTTTCCTTTCTTTTCGTTTTTCTTTTTTGGCGCTAATGCTAAGTCCTAAGAGATTAAAATGGGATTTGCAATGGATTCCCACTTTCTAAATGCATAATAGGAACAGCCTTGCACCAGCAACAAAACTTGTAGATTTCTGTGAAAATGTTTTATCTTTACTTAAAAAAAACTTTAAAAAAAAAGAGACCTGCCCTTCTACATCCTCTCCCATTAGTTTTTTTGATAAATGATAAAAATGAGCCAGTGTCTATCAAGGGGGAAAAAAGTTTCTCCTTTAAAAAAAAATACTCTAAAAAATTTACAATATACAGAGTTGCTGGTTTCTGATATGGGAAAAAATACTCATTTTAATAATTGTGCGATGGAAAACTGCTTAAGTACACATTGCAGATCAAAATACTTGGAGTTAAAAATGTTAGTCTATATAGATGGGTGATTGTAACTTTATTGCTATTAAGAGATTTCAAAACTGCATTTATGCTTCTGTGTACATGGGATTTTAAAACAAAAAAAATGGGCAAAATAATGAAGGTTGATATTTTCTTTTAGTCTGCTTTGTTTAATTTTGCTGTCTGCTCTCCTATAATGTTGAGTTCCTAAGTGTACACAGTGTAGTGATATCTAGGAGTATAAAGTTGTCGCCCATCAATAAAAAAAAAAGTCACAAAGTTGGTTTAAAGCTTTTAAGAGTGTTCTTTGGGGGAGGGGATTCAGCTAAAAACAGTAGAATGGTAGAAGGGGAGGAGGAAGCTGAAATGAAGACTGACAATTTGTAAGCTAAATAGACACAAAGAAATGCAGTTCTCCTTCATTTGAGGCAAATATATTGAGAAAAGTAATTGGGACATACCAGTTGCCCCAAAGGGTATGATAAAAATAAGACAATGGAATTGAAGAACCCCCCATTTTTTGTGTTTGTTGAGGCGTCCCTCATAATTGAAAGGGATGTTCATGAGCAAGCTAGGTAGGACCTGCCTTGTAGATGTCACAAATGCCTATATGTGGAAATAAGGCAGACAGACCTTGGGCATCCATCCATTTGGGTGAAGATGTCAGGATACTGGGTTCTTATTGATAAATGTAATGGGTCGTATTCTACTTTGAGATTGCGTGATCGGTGCAAGTGGTTATAGCAGGTATGCTGGGAAAAATATTGTACATAAGCAAGGATATAAACTGGTATTTCCTTTCACAAAGTTGACATGCTCTAAAGGTTTCCTCTCCTTCCCATCTTCACTCCCCGCAAATGGTCTAAATTGGTTTACTTAAATTCTAGACTGTCCCGATCAAGACTTGGGACAGCGAACTGAACCCCAAAGGATAAATGAGAAGGAGCAACAATGCCGAATTGATTACAAATGCAATACAACTGGAACCAAAGGCATGGTGGAGTAAGAATAGGAGGAAATGCAAGCAGGGAAGGGCCGAATGTATTTCCAAGGAAAACATCTTGTAGAGCAGGGTTGCCCAAACTTGGCTACTTTTAAGACCTGTGGACTTCAACTCCTAGAAATCCCCAGGCAGCTATTCTGGCTGAGGAATTCTGGGAATTGAAGTCTACACGTCTTTAAAGTGGCCAAGGTTGGACACCCCTGTTCTAAGAACATGAGGCTTTTGCCAAGGAGCCTTGCTATTTAGTCCACACAGGGATACATTTTTAACAATGCCAAGTAGAACTTCTAGCCACTAGACTGGGTTTATCGTTTGGGGGGGGGAAGCATGGGAGAACAATTGTATCCTTAAATCCAGGAGACGCTTTGTCAAAAGCCAAGTATCCTTTCCATTCCATGTCCTGCTTTTACTGAGGATTATTTGAGTGAGTGACCAGAAGACTTAGCAGGCCCATTGGATCTTTGGAAGAGGCATGAGGGTTTCAGATTTTCTTGCACAATTGAATTGCATTGGTTCTTTTTTGGAAATTGGAAACCCAACTGCCAGAACATCTGTGAGTATGCAGCGTGTCCTCTGGACTGGTTAGGAACTCCCTGCTGTGAGAAATTGCAAATCGGGAGGGGGGATTTTGGAGAATTCAGCCATGATGCCTTGTGATTTAGTATTTCTCCCTTCAAAGATGTGAAGGGACGGGGGCACTAAATGCTAGGCAGAAGCACCTCTAACCAGGTCTATGTCTCTACCCTCGTTTGTGGATAAATGTTAAGATGGGTTCCTTTGCCGTGGGGAGGAAGATGGGGAGGGAGAAGAGGACAGTAGAAGGTGTTGTGATGAATATAGAGAGATTGGGCAGGTTGTTCTCACAGAAGGCAGCATCAGTGCTCAAGTCCAATATCATGTTCTAGTCTCCTGTGTTCACCCCAGAACCTCATCTCCAGAGCTTTTGTGTCTCTGGACTCCAGCTGCTATTGCTACTGAATGTTAGGTCCATATTTACCGTGTTTCCCTTAAAATAAGACCCTGTCTTATATTTTTTTGAACCCTGAAATAAGCGCTTGGCCTTATTGCCATGCACTCAAAAGCCCGATTGGGCTTATTATCAGGGGATGTCTTATTTTGGGGGAAACAGGGTAATAAAGCTTCCCTCATCCACAATTTAACCATGGATGAGAATGCTGCCTGGCCTGTACTACTGAATCTTGGTTGGACATCAGCGAGAGGGTCTCCCTGTCTGAAACGTGTCTTTTGGCTTTCAAGTTCAAGTTCACCAAATGTAAAACCCTTTTGGTGGGCCATAAAGATCAGTAGATATGCCTATTCTGGAGAAAGAGTTGGCACATATTTGTCCTGACCAGCTAATTTGGCCATATAAAAGGTTGGGGTTTCAATGGGCATCAGGTCAGAGAGAAGCTTCCCTTTCTCCATGGCCTGTGTTGAAAGATATTGTACAGTCGCTGGACAGATACTGCAGCTGGAGAGCTGGCTGCAGGATGCCTTGGCAATGGGATCTGTTGCTTTAAGACTTTAATGGCTTTTGAGCAGTTTAGAATAAACTAAGTGCCCTTTTAAAAGATTTGGTGTAACAGTTGCAATAAACAAGAATCACAGAGCCATAAAATGTAATATAAACCAGACCTTCCCCCCTGAAAAAGCTTGGACAAATAGAAATTTAGCCTGGTGCTGAAAAAGACGAAAAGCATATGTGGAAAAGGAGAAGCTTCCTCGTTTCAAAGGCCCATTGGAGTTGGTGGATATCCAAGGAGATCTTCCATAACTGGTCTTAACTACTGGTCAAGTTAATTAGGAGAAGAGAAAGTCCTTCCATCTTGAACCTGTGTCCAGAAAGAAGCTTTGGGGCACTGACACTGCTAAGTATTGTATGTTGTGTTATGTACTACGTTGGGGAGGAGTGTGAGCACCAGTCATCTTCCGTTGGCATGGAGAACGCTTGGCTTGGCTTGGCTTATCAAGGTGGCATCTCAAGTGGCCCTTCCCATGAATTGTACTGGGAACATCAGAAGACACTTCCATACACCAATAAATCTTGTAGAGAAAGCCTCCTTTTACTATTAAAATTGTTTGAGTTTTGAGAATTTTCTGTATCCTGAGTATGTATTCTGAATTGCGTTCAAGAATGTCCAAGGAGAAATTCCCAGTTTTAACCCACGATCTGGTTAGATACGTGCCCTGTTGTAGGAATCCAGGCTTAAAAGCATCAGGATGGAGGATCTGCAAAAGAACAGGTGCCAGTCTGTTGAAGATGATCTGATGATCTTGCCAGATGAAGGCAGATTTGTGTGAAAACAGAACATCTTGTTTGGACTCCTGACACTGGCCGTTCAGTGTCTTAAAACTGGGTTCCCAAACTGATGTGGCAATGCTGGAGCCCTTGTGCCAGAAGAAGCCCAAGTGCCATGCCACAAAGTTTGGAATCCTGTGTGATAACCATAAATCCAATGTCAAGCATGGCTTAGTATGCTCTAAATCCAGCCAATGATGGCATATTCCAGAAACAATTCCGTGGTTGATGTAATAAATGTCCCCTCTTCCCTTGAATTTCTGGGAGTTGGCTAGAAAGTCTTGGACAGGGGAAATAAGAGATAAGTGGTCTTTGGAAAGACTTCCAGGAAACCCCCCCCCCCACCCTAACCATATCTGGAATGATATATTCCAAAGGAGAAGGAAATAAAAATGAAACCAAGCATAAGCCAGAAACACACTGGCTGCATGTCTCCAGTTGCAAGTCACTCTAAGCACAGTGGCAGACAATCTCACAACATGGTTTTAAACTGGTTTTATTGTTCTAAAACAAACCTCCGGGTATTCATCTTTGTGTGGACATCATGATAAGATGAGAACTATATTAAGCTGCAGCCATATTAAGCTGCAGTTTCTATATTAAGCTGCAGTTTCATTTTGTAGAAAGGAATCCCGCGTTTGTTTTTAGACTCTTCAAATGAATCTTAGCAAGGAGTTTTCCCCATTTTTTTCACCTGAGGCAACCCTTTTTATGGTGGGTCCGCCATAGCGCCTTCACCTTAGCTCAGATCCCATCAAAGCAAACTTCTAGCATTTTTTTTCCATTGGTTGTGCTCATGCTAAAATTGTTTCTTAAAAGATTGAGATACCGGCAAAACCCAGGTTAATCATTGTCCTGAAGTTTTTATGTTTCCATATTTTTTTTTAAATTCTCCAGAGAAACGTGCACATTAGGAAACAATAAGTCCAGCGTGTTTCGTTTTGCAATATCTGCTAATAGAAAAGTATGTTCTCAATTACCTCTTTGCAAGTTTATTTGCTATCTTTGTTTTTAACAAGCATCCCTGAAGCAGGCTGCAAAAAAGAACTTTATTCGAAGATTATTTTATGATGTGTTAGGCTGGAAGGAAATTGCGAAAGAGGACAGACGTACGCATTTACAAATGAAACATCCTGCCTGAAGTGAAAACTCGACAATATTTTTTTTTTCCTGCATTGATGCTTGCTAATTAAAGGAAACTTAGTCCTTTTCAAATGTACCATGGCCACGTGTCCTGTAACAGGAGAGTGCTAGTACAGGAGAAATATATTTTTTGAAAAGGGCTTAAGGGGCTGCTCTCATTTAATCCTGATTTGTTGAAACTATCAGAATTGGAGGGATGGGGGGGGGAGCGGGATGGGGGGGGAACTTGTTTTTAAAAGAATCATGCAATGATGCCGACAATAATGCCAACTAAAAAACATTCAGAATTGGCTAATACTGTTGAGCAATTCACCACACTGTTATCACCTAACCACAATGTTGGTTTTTGTGCATGGGGCTTCGTGGTTCTGCATTCTTTGTCATAGAACAAAGTGTTGTCCAAAAAGTACATCTCAGTAACTCTCTGTCTGTGGATAACTCGATATTACAAATATTCTTGAACTGAGTTTCATTTGAAAATCTCTATCTTAATTTATCCTTACATACAAGCATTTGAATATAGAAACAGAGGGTTCAGACTTCCTTCCCTCCTCATTCAACTTCAATTTTAATCTCAAATTTTACTCTCATCTTCTTTTTAAAATATCAGGTAAAATGTTCCTTTCAGGGACAACCATCTTCAGACTTGGCATCTTTGGGTAAAGCAATCTACTAACTTAAAAGAGTTTTAAAGTTTATGAAGCACCATTGTAGTTAAACTACATGGCTTGGGGTTCTTCCAAAATGGTTATATCTCTGGCTACTTAGAAACATGAGAGATTTATGGAACCTTCAAAGCAAGCGTGTCCAAATGTCATAAAAAACATTTGGCATCGAAAATTGTCATTTGGCATAGAAAATTGACTTGAAAGCTCTGCTTGTAGGTATCTCCTAAAACCTGATTCCTTAGTGAGAAGATGCTGGATTAAATGGAATATTGGTCAGTCCCTACAACACATACCCCTGTAATCCATCCACACGCTAGCAATTAGCCCTACTTTGGACAGCACAAGCAGTTTGAAGGTCAGGAAGCTTTCCAAGCTAATTTTGAAATGCTAAGAACTGAACCCAGAACCTTCAGATGCCAAGAAGCATAGAAAGAGGTCCAACTGTTGACCTATTCAGTTTTGTATAACCGGCACTGACTATCAGCAATTGATGTAAATCCCAAGCAGTATATTTTCTGGTCTTATCCGCAGAGGCCAAAAGTAAAACACTGACTTTATCCAAGCAAAGATGCTCACTCTATAAGTGAAGCAACTCCTATGAAGCAGCTGGATCCTTTCCTCCACATACTCAAATCAAGGTTGCCATCCAATGGAAGGAATCTTAATCCCTCACATGTCCTTTGGGCTACTAAATTAGCACTCCATCTAAAATCTTTCTCAGCTTTATGGACTGTAATTCAAACCCATCACTTACAAGAAGGTCTTTTTTCCCCATTAGTGCTAGAACTAGATTGGCTGGGAAGCTCTTGTGGATGAGAGTTTAACCAGACTGTTAAATTTTCCCATTTATTTTACGAAATGTTTGATGAGAGAACTCAAGAATGGAACACTGGATGCAGAATGGGGAGGAACAGAGAGAGGTTTTAAGGACAGGTGCATCTACCTCCTTGTCTGATATGGATGCCCTCCATGAGAGTTTGGGTTTAGAGTAGTTCAAAAGAGCTGGCTTTACTCCTACTGCTTCTGAGCCTTGGACCACAACTCTTAAAAGGCAAAGGATAGTTGATCCAGAGTCACCTTCCCAATTCAGGAAAACAAATATGGGAATTGTTTTATCATTGCCTCTTTCGGGTAATTGAAGAACTTCCCATAATGTCCTTCCTTCAATCTTCAGCTCCCTTTTTGGACCATTTAATGCAGCGGTTCTCAACCTGTGGGTCGCGACCCCTTTGGGGGTCGAACGACCCTTTCACAAGGGTCGCCTAAGCGCGCGCTAGCCCACCATCTTGGTGCCACGCCCCCTTTGTCATCTCATCGCGTGCGGGGAGGGGGTCACGGCGGCGGGGGTTGAGAACCACTGATTTAATGGACTTCAGTTGAATTGAGCTCTTTCCATTTTTCTCCACAATTATTCTTCAGGATGCATCCACAGACAGAAGAAAAAGGATTTCACCTTGGGTGGAAGAAAGTTTTTCTCTCCCATCCTTAAATCTGGATTTGTGGGGAGGGGGGAGGACAGAGAGAAACTTAGTGTGTAGTGGACTGTGAGAATAACCTTGAGGGACAGAAGGAAGAGCCACAGCCTAGGCAACAGTTGGATAAGAGAAATCCAAGTCCAAAGCAGGAATGTAATATGAGAAAGCATCTCAAATGTGACCCTTGTTACTATAAAGGTAAGGTAAAGGTTCCCCTCGCACATATGTGCTAGTCGTTCCCGACTCTAGGGGGCGGTGCTCATCTCCGTTTCAAAGCTGAAGAGCCAGCGCTGTCCGAAGATGTCTCCGTGGTCATGTGGCCGGCATGACTCAACGCCAAAGGCGCACAGAACGCTGTTACCTTCCCACCGAAGGTGGTCCCTATTTTTCTACTTGCACTTTTACATGCTTTTGAACTGTTAGGTTGGCAGAAGCTGGGAGAAGTAACGGGAGCTCACTCCATTACGCGCTAGGGATTTGAACCGCTGAACTGCCAACCTTTCTGATCGACAAGCTCAGCATCTTAGCCACTGAGCCACCATGTCCCTTAGCTTGTTACTATACAGTACCTCCATCATAAAAACAGTTTTAATATTCATGACTTTGGTGTCAGGTCTGGTCTACCTCAAAGGGCTGACACTCTGGAACTGTCTAGAAAATCCATGCCAACCATGAAAGCCGCTGAAGAAATCCCTGAATGCAGGACAACCCCACCCTCCAGAAAATCTCCCCCTCCCCACCTCCCATTTCAGTTTGTTTTCTTTCTTCCTACTTGCCCAACAGCAGCCCTGTCAATTCCCTGCCAGGCTTGTCAATTACAAGACATTTACTGTCTTGGCTTGGAATTTTTTTTGGGGGGGGGGAAATAAAAAGAAAAGTTGATGGTGGCAGACGTAAATAAATTAAGAAATAAAGATTAGATTTGTCTCATCTCATCTGCTTGGTCTCTCTCTCTCTCTCTCTCTCTCTCTCTCTCTCTCTCTCTCTCTCTCTCTCTCTCTCTCTCTCTCTTGTCTTTTTCTTTTCTTTTCTTTTCTTTTCTTTTTTTTCTTTTCTTTATCCTGGCAGACATTTGGGAGGGGAAGGGAGCGGAAGGGTTAAAGAAACTTCTCTGGAGGCCAGCTCGGCATCCTCGACCCCTTTGGCTTGCCTCGAGGGATATCTGATGAAAAAAAGGGGTGGGAAGAAGCAGAAAGAGGGTTGTATAAAGGCGGAAGAGTCGGCGATCTCCGGCAGTCTTCGGCAGGGAGGTTTTTCGCCCGTCGCCCACCTCTTCTCCCCGGCTGACCAGAGAGACGGACGCGCATTTCTTTCGCTCCGAGCGGAATTCCGAGGATCCGATCAAAGCAAGTTTTTCCCTTCTTTGCAGAGGTGAGCGCACCGTTTGATTCCTCTCGCCGGATGTAGTTGAGTGGAGCTACCTATCTCGAGCAAGATTTGCGTTTTCCTACCGTATAAACTTGCAAAAGATAAACCTTGGAGGAATGCTGTTAGATGCATCTTTCTTTCTTTCTTTCTTTCTTTCTTTCTTTCTTTCTTTCTTTCTTTCTTTCTTTCTTTCTTTCTTTCTTTCTTTCTTTCTTTCTT
>QLTV01004222.1:354183-369916 GCA_003457575.1 Thermophis baileyi
AACCTTGCTGAATTCCATTCCATTCCATTCCATTCCATTCCATTCCTCTCTCTCTCTCTCTCTCTCTCTCTCTCTCTCTCTCTCTCCCTCTCCTTTTTCTTTCTCGCAGGAGAGAAAGCAGGTAAGGTTTGGGGATAGAAGCCACCTTACCAAATTCCACATTTTGGAATCATACCAAAGATTCAGGAATGGGCTTGCTTTAAAGGAGGATGCACAACTTCCCTATCCACAGGGCAACTCTAGAGCTGAACTGCAGCTTGCTTAATGAGGTCAAGTACAAAGCCAGGGTCTGCATCCACACAACTTTCAGTCCGTTTCAGCTTTGCTTAAAGTTTCTTTCATTTGGCTTGGCGGGTGCAAAGCCGATGTGTTTGCTTACTTTCTGATTAGCAGGGCACACCCAGAAAATAGGTGTATTCACTCAACGGGTGAAGCATCTTTTGTGGACCTATCTTGAGCCAGTCAAAAGAGTGGGGTGGTTTTATTCACAAGTATCAAGTTATAACAGAACAAGGACCAGATCTTTGCCTGCTTTGAATGGACCCATTTTTACCCAGTGGGCTGTAGAGCCTAATATAGAATTGCCAGTCTTCATGATCATTTTAATTTGTCCAATCTCCTCCTTTAACTAGGAAAAACACTGCTTGCTTTGTCTCTTCATTGCATTGGCCTAATCCTAGACTAATGTACTTATTATAGAAAGCCTATTCCATTCAATGGGATTCAAATATGCTCAGTAATTGCAATTTACATCAAATAGTGGTTGAAGTACTTTATGAGAGGTCCTTGGTGCTCTCTGAGCTTGATTGCTTTCTTGCAGATGTTTCATTACCCAAACTAGGTAACATCAACAGTGAGCCCCAAATATTTTCCTTTATAAGTATTTTATGGTTGGAGAGGATCTGAAGCGAAGGAAAAGTGGAAGAAGGTTGCCCAAGAATTTAAATATTTTAATGGAAAACTGAAGCTACAACCCCAAGTAGATTGCTCCGTGAGGTTGGATGAGTAAGAACCCGATTTCCTTTGTAAAACCTTCTTCTCTCCCTGATCATCTAAGCGGTTCAATCAGTCGGTCATTAAAGGAATGTACATTTTGGATCTATGGTGTTTGCTTTGTGTACCAATTTCAAAACTTGAGAGCAATTTATCCAGCAATTTAGCCCAACGTTAAAAAAAGGAGTCAGTCTTGTACAGCCACTGAAGACAAATCGGTGTTAGTGTTTCATATTTATCAGCCTGTAGAGACTAACAATCTCTTTATATAGAAGTTTAGAATTACCAAAATTAATATTTCTCTATCTCTGTCACACACATAAACACAAAATTTTAAGGACAAGGTAGATCCAAAATGTACATTGTTTTAATGACAACGGATTGACCTGCTTAGATGAGATTAGGGTCAGAAGAAAGTCTTACAAATGAAACCAGGTTCTTGCCCATCCAAACTCACTGCCGTCTAAAGTCACTGTGGGCAAATCTTCAGAAAAATCTCCTTTTGGCTTTGCCAACTCAGTGGGAATCCTTTGGATGGCCAACTTCAGGCTGTCCTTGAGCACTTTCCCTTCCTCTGCTGGTGAGTCACGAGTAAGGAGCCCATTGTATGTTTCTTAGCATGTTCTGCTCTTCTGCCTGTCCTAACCAAGAATGATTATCACATCTGCTAATAAATCTCTCTGAAATATTTTTTTTATCTCTCCCATCCAACCCCCAAATGTTGTTTGAGGCTTGTTACCTACTTACTGCCATTGGGAAGGAGCGGGAGAAATAGAGAAGGCCAAACCAAGACATTTCCAAGCAAGATTTCCTTTGATTTCCAAATGGAAAAGAGCTTCAATGCTGATTGGCCACCCCAAGGATTTCCCCTTTGTCCTGACCGTCTTGATTAGTTTTCCACTTGAGCTCCATGTCTGCCTCAGGGGGCATTTTTTCCTCCCTGTGGATTCATGGATTGCTGATCAGTCCCAGATGTTAAGGGAGCATCTGTAGCATGAGCCGGGTGGATTTGTAAGGAGGCAAATGCGCTCTCCTGCTTTAAAACAAAAACAAAGTTTATGCCGCTGGACTAGATGGCAGCATGTTCCTTCAGAAGGAATTTAAGGTCCATCTTTCCGAATTCCAAATCAAACAAACTTTTATCGGAGTTTTTTATTTTAAAGAGATCTTTAAATCTGCAAACAATCTCTGCAAAATCAAGAGGTCTTTCTGGCCGTAGGTTTTCCAGTACTGTTGAACATGAGATTGCCACCTTGTCTTTGGTTATGGTCACTGTCCATTTGACCTCTTTTTTTTCTGGGCCTAATCCACATGGAGGAAAGTAAGGACCTTCTCTTCATTTCTGAATGTTCTTCCTTGCAGAAGAAAATGGAAAAAAATCTGGAAGGGGGCAGAATTACCAGCAAGGGCCCTCACCAAAACAAAACAGGGATTTTTGCAGAAGTCCCAACGATTCCATTCACCAATATTAGCCTTGTCTGGGACTCAGATTTGTGTGCACTGAACCATCTAAATTGTCCCACATGGGAGTAGAATGTCATCTAAGGGGATAAAACCGACAGTCCTATGCATCTGAAGGACTGCCAACAGACTGGAGTAGATTGAGTTGAGGTTGATGGGTCAATAGTCTGATTTGGTACAATCAAATTTCCTGAATTTCTGGACAGTCATGAACTGTCTTGGCAAGAAAGGAAGAAGCACAGCCAAGCTGGGGACGTCATTCTCCTGATGACTGAATATTGAGATCGTCCTTCTAACTAGGTCTGTAATGCTAGAGCCAACCCTGTCTCTGATGCAGGG
The DNA here is from genome assembly GCA_003457575.1 of Thermophis baileyi. Taxonomy (NCBI): domain Eukaryota; kingdom Metazoa; phylum Chordata; class Lepidosauria; order Squamata; family Dipsadidae; genus Thermophis; species Thermophis baileyi. Next base: position 356,977 of record QLTV01004222.1, read on the forward strand.
CATTTGACATGATGCAGCAAATAGGGACTCCGTTTGGATACGTTGGGTGTATGACCCCGTATTGTGCTACATATTTGGCAAAACAGAAACCCTGCTGGGGCTCGGCGACCCAGAAACTAAGAGCATCTTTGGAATCTCCAGCTTCTCTACAACAGACATTCCTGCAAATCTGAGAGCCAAGAGCACTCAGTGCCTGCTCTCTTTTATCATGAGATGCAAGGCAGTGCTCCAAATCCCAGCTTGAAGCTAGTTAGTGGTGTTATCTTGAGCTGCCGAGAGAGCAAGTGATTCCCTTCCATGCCAGGTTGAAATAAGTTGGCAGGCAGATATGTCTGCGTGCTTCTCAAGGGCCCACTCATGAAGTTCAGTGGCAGGAGATTTAGCTTCAATAAATCAAAGTCTTTCTTGACAGAGAGAACTGTCAAGCCATAGAATTTTCTAACGCAAGTCGTTACTGTGGCTCAGGACCAATTTTGCTAGATAAGACCTTTTCAGTTCTTCAAACCCTATGGTAGTCGTCTTCCTCTTTGGAGGTGCCATGGTTTATAAGACTATTCCATCCATCATTACTAATTCAGCAACTGGACACGAGGATGAATAGAAGTGTTGGCCAGTCTGTTAAGATGTAGGACAGTGTATCCCAATCTCGGCAGCTTGAAGATGTCTGGACTTCAACTCTGGCTGGCTGGAGAGTTCTGGGAGTTGAAGTCCACATATCTTCAGGTTTTCGAGGTTCTTCAACTTCAACTTTGGTGGTTGGAGAATTCTGGGAGTTGAAGTCCACATATCTTCAAGTTGCCAAGGTTAAGAAACACTGATCTAGGAGATTGAGCATACCATAAGAAAGGAGTGGAGCTACAGGTCAACAGGGGAGGAATTTGCCTGGATGGAAGGAATTTGCCTGGATCGAAGGCAAAACAAATCCCATACTTTGGTTCTAACAATGAAAAAGTCCACAGAGTGACCTCAGTTTGATCCTCTGATCCTTTGGACTCTTGGCTATGCCAAGGAATGTGGGCCTGGCTGACGAAGCATCCTTTGCTTGGCAAGTAATCTCATCCTTTCATTTAAATCATCTTGTGGCCAAAACATCTGGTTCTGACCACTGTCAGTGACAGGTCCTGGATGAGAATGAAGCTTGCAGTCGTCCTGGCTGACCCCAGTGTTTACAACTCCTCTTCCACTGATTTTTATTAGTTGAGCCCAAATGGCTCCCTTGCTCAACACGGCATTTGGTGCATTGTGTAAATTATGCACTCGGGAAATGGCTACTCACTGAGTGCTCATTCGTGGAGAGCAGGTTGTCTTCTGGAGTGTTCCTGCTTTGATACGGAATGGTTTCCATTTCAAGGTTGCTTAAAATTGGTCCACCTGGCAGGAATCCACAGGTGGAAGGAAGCGCATTTCAACTCAGTCAGAGACATTTCCTTCTCCTGAGAGATTTAACCGAGTTTGATGCCAAAGAGGCACTGATCCTGCTTCTGGGAAGGGAAAAGAATTAAAATTTGCCTTCCAATTTCCCAAAAGTTTTCTTCTCCAGAGTTTCAACTGTTTCTTCCTTAGCAGATCTCCAACAGGCTTATCCAGCAGTTTCAGTGGGCTGCCTTGTCAGGGTACCAGGATACCACTATCATCACACTGAAGCATTGTGGGAAATTAAGACAATCTCTCCCATCCTTGCATTCGTTCACCAGGGTGGATAGGATCATTGATAGGAAATAGCTCTGAACTGGGAAAGAGAGAGAAAAATAATTCTCCATTGGGGGTTTGCTCCATCAGATACACAGCTGACCTGCCCCTCATATATGGGGGGCTCTGGACCCTTTGGGCTTCTAAGAAGTCATTAAGGACTTGATTTCCAAAGGCACATGTACCTTACAGAGAGAGAGAAACAGAGGGGGTGGGGGAAGAGAGAGAGAGAGAGAAAGAAGGAGAGAGACAGAAAGAGAGATAATATATGTTTTGTGTATGTATGCATATAGTGTTTGTGTGTGTATGTATAGTGTATGTGTATGATATGTATGATTTTATACACTACATATATAATGTGTGTGTATATATGTGTGTGTGTGTGTATGTGTGTGTTTGTGTGTGTATAGAGTATATGTATAGTGTGTGTGTGTGTGTGTGTGTGTGTGTGTGTGTGTGTGTATGTATATAGTATATATATATATATTTATATTAGGCCACAAGGCAGCCTTGTGGGTGCCTGGCAGAAGAGCATCTATTTATAAGCCCCCTAACTCTGAAAGTCAGAATTGTTCTCCAAAGTGAGTCAGACTGTCTACCAATTGTGGCTTGAGGTTAGCCACAGCAAATTTGCCTCTTGCTGGGCGGGAGCTGAGTGGGTGGGAAGGATTGAAGAGATCAAGAGGAGGAGAGTTTACAAGAACAAAAAAGAGAAGAAGAAAAGAGAGAGAGAGAGAGAGAGAGAGAGAGAGAGAGAGAGAGAGAGAGAGAGAGAGAGAGGAGAGAGAGAGCTATTTTCTTTTTAAAAATGAGGTTAAGACAGTAGTTGCCCCCAGGATTCATCATTTGAGAAACCAGGCTGGATAGTTTGGGGGAAGATCAAATGTCAGCTGCCTAGATTTATCTGTAGTTTTTGGATTGTGGAGACAATCAGTGGGAATCATGCTGAAATTCGCCACACAGTGTGTAGAAGCCAGGAGGCCCTTGAAGGGAACCAGTTTTAAAGAGGTTTATTCAATGGGGCTTGTGGGGGGGAGGGGGAGGAATATTCCACTTTCTTTTTTTTCTTTAAAAAAAAACTCCTGCTATTTTAAATACACCGCTTAGTACGAAATGTTTCTTGCTAATGTTTGCTTTGAATGTACAAAAATGCCAGCCTTGATCATAGCCAGCCAGCCAGCCAGCTGGGAAAGGCTCAGATTTAAAACAAAACTATCTTCATATTCAAAATATTCTCAGCCAGCAGAGAAGGGGGGGGGGGACACCATTCCATTGCTGCACAGTAGGAGTAAGTTGAATTCTCTGCTCAGAAGACCAGGAAAGAAGAAGATTCAACAAAAGTTGGGGTGTCTATCACAACATGATTTATGAGTCTTAGCCAAAATCTAAGTGAAGTTTTCTTATGAACATGAACAGGGGTTGGGAAGTGCCATCTTCCTCTAAAGCAGGGGTGTCTAAACTTGGTCATGGTTGGCTGGGGAATTCTGGGAGTTGAAGTCTTGGAAGTCCACAAGTCTTAAAGTGGCCAAGGTTGGACACCCCTGCTATAAAGCATGACTGGCTGGGGAATTCTGGGACTTGAGGTCCACACATTTTAAAGTCGCCAAGGTTGAGATTCATGGCTCTAAAGGAAGTCCCTTCCACGAGATCATTCATTGGTTGACCTCAGGGGTGGGCTTCAAAAATTTTAGCAAGGGGTTCTCTGCCCGGTTGCTGGGTGGGTGTGGCCATGGTGGGTGTGGCCTAGTTGGCCTCCTGCACCACGGCAGGGGGGCGTTTTTGCCCTCCCCGGGCTCTGGAGGCTTTCCTCGAGCCTCCGAGAGGGCGAAAACAGCCTCCCCAGGCTCCGGAGGCCCTCTTGAGTTCTTCCTGAACTTCCGGTAGGCCTGTTTTTCGCCGTCCCGAGCCTCCGTGCGCGCCCTGCACTTACCTGCATCCAAAACGGGCCACGTGGGGACTGCTGGGAGGGGCGGGGTGGGCGGGGCCAGCCAGGAGTGGGATTTGGGGGTTCTCCGAACTGCACAGAATCTTAGCTAGAGGTTCTCCCGAACCCCTGCGAACCCCCTTGCAGCCCACCCCTGGTTGACCTTATCTGTTAAACTTGGTTTCTATAATCCTTGGTAGATCTTTCTCCTGGCTTGGAACACAACACAGAGACTAACACCATGCTGCAAAGTGTTTCACAACTGTTTTCTACTCACCTCACTCTCAACTTGATGGAAAATACAATTTATTTCCCCCTCTTCCCAAGAACGCTCAATGAACTGCACATAAATGCTAGATGGGAGTTAGTCTCTGATGTTAATTGGAAAGTGGCCACTGAGAGGAGAATATGAATGTCTGGGCTTCCAGACCACACTCTCCTGGCATTCTCCTGCATCTTTCTTGACTGATCATGTCTTGATTTAGAAAATATTCCTTTACACCCACGTTCCAAGTGACTAACCATGCTTTCATTAAAAGAGGATGGAATTATTCCCAAGACATCTTTTCCAAGTAGGACGTGAAAACCCTGCAGAGGCATTGATGGCTTGGGGGGGGGGGGATGATAGCAGGCAAGGAGTCTTTGTTAAAAAAAAAAAGAAACTAAGATGAGGTCCACGTCTCTGTGAATGGAGCCCCGCCCCTTTGTGTCACCTGTACCTGCTGTAGAGTGATGAAGATCAAGGTACCAAGAGAAGGGAATACTGGTAGCTCAGGGTTGAATTGTGGAGTGCTTAGTGCTTGATTCTTGAAGAGCAATGCGTCTGAAAACCCAAACCCAACCAGAAATCTAGACCATATCTCAAAAACAAAAATTATTAGCTCAGAGATGCCACCCCTGAAATGTCTAACGTCTGGAACACTCTTCAGAAGAGGAAGAAAAGCTTTGGAGAAATCAGAGATAGTTTTGGATGCTGAATGACTTGGGACTGAAAGCTGTAGAGCCCTCATCAAGAACGGAGCTAGGATGAATGTTTTGAAGATGTTTGAGCTAGAACCTCTGTGCTACTGTAGGAAGTTCGCACCTACCCCCCTCCTAGAGGAATGAAATATTTTAGAAAATATTTAAAAAGGCAGAATATTATATTTCCCTGGCTGAGAAATGGAGAAACATGTTTTTAGGCAGGAAATAGACTCACTCTTAATAGCCCCCACCTTTGTCAATGGACCATTAAGACCAGAGCAAACTCACTCATCCCCCCCACCTTTGTCAATGGGCAGTCTATTCTACCTAACAAAGAAGAACCATAATAGGAATCCCAAAGCCATCTCACCATATGGCACCTGAGAAGATTACATCAGCCAAGCTCGTGGGACACAGACAAAAGCCTACAAAGTTAGCTAAGACCTCCGCCCCCTGGGAGTCTGACAGCCAATAGGATACATTTTTCTTGTACAGGAACAGGAAACTCTTGAGGTGGGGCCCAACAGAGGGTATAAAACTCAGGCACTCTCAGCATCTCAGCCCTTCTTTTCTTCTTCAACATCTTTGAGGCATGTGATCTCCCTTTTCCACAGGGACCTCAAACCATGTGGTCCTGCTGTCCACCATTAAACCATCTTTCCAAACAGCCTCCATGCTGCCAGTGTCTTTTTCCCCACTTGGAACTGAACCCAGAAGGACATTTCTTTCAACACTACCTCCACTGATTTTCCATGAGTTCCATCCATTGCACTGGGGACAAATGGAACCTCAGCTCCCATCATCTTCAATCACAGGGCAAACATCTGGATGACCATGAATGGCTAGGAGACCATTCTGCTCTTCCTGGAGGGACAAGATAGGGGAAAAGGGGCTGCAACATCACTTTAGCCCAGAAGGCAGGGTTTCCTTTTCCTTCTCCTTCTCCTTCTCCTTCTCCTTCTCCTTCTTCTTCTTCTTTTTCTTTTTTTTATTCTTCTTCTTCTTCTTCTTCTTCTTCTTCTTCTTCTTCTTCTTCTTCTTTTTTTCTTTTTCTTTTTCTTTTTCTTTTTCTTCTTCTTCTTCTTCTTTTTTTTTTTCTTCTCCTCTTCCTCTTCCTCTTCCTCTTCCTCTTCCTCCTCCTCCTCCTCTTTCCTTTCCTTTCCTTTCCTTTCCTTTCCTTTCCTTTCCTTTCCTTTCCTTTCCTTTCCTTCAGCAATGGAGCCTATAAATAAACTTGTGCAGAGAGCTGTGACGCACCCTCTTCGTATGGGACTCTCACCAGTTTTGAAATTTCTGGTGACATCTTGCTTATGCAGCCAGAGATCCCCGGGAACTGGCAAGACCTCTGTTCTCCTTTGCTGCCAAGAAGACACAGCTCACAGCTCATAGTTGACCTCTTCTAACTTCTATTTGGAAAGGTCCAATGTGCCATTAATTAGATTCTGGGGACACCGTAGTATTTAGCAAGCTTGTTCTCCAGTGGGTGGCTGCTTGCAAACCAGCAAGTTTGAGACTAAGATTAGTCAAGATCTTACACTGAGTAAAGACCTAACTTGTCCTCCTCCCTTTGGGCTGGACTCTTAGAATCAGTGCTTCCCAAACATTTTTCTTCATTACCTCAAATCGCTTATCAGAAAGTCCTTCTTACCCAATGTAGGTAAATCCTTTTTGTATCAATTTAAATGTCCCGGTTGAAATTGGGTTGGTTCATTGCTAACCAAAGAAAAACAACTTGTTATCCAATATGGGTATAATTTACCCTGGTTTGGGAAGCTCTGTATTAGACCATTCAGTTCTTTCTTCCCCACTCGCCTGTGAAATATATTATGAAGGTAAACGTTTCATTTTTGTTCAAGAAGGAATCTTCTACCTATCTCTTGTCTTACTGGCCCAGAGACATAGAGCTACAGGTTCATCTTCCTGAAATACAGTATTCTAAGACAGGGTTCTTCATACTTGGCAACTTTAAGACTTCTGGACTTCAGCCTCCAGAATTCCTCTGCAAGCCATGGCTAGCTGAGGAATTCTGGGAGTTGAAGTCCACAAGTCTTAAAATTAGACCCCCTGTTCTAAGCTTTTTGTTTAAATGAGTAGAGAACAGGAAACAACTTGAAGGAACACCATTCATAGGTTGAAAAGCTTGCTCATTGTAGGACTCAAAATAATCACATCCCCCTCCCCCATTTTTGTATTATAGGTCTATAGAATACTGCTGTTCCCTTGGAAGAGTATTGTTTGCACACCTCTCATTTCCGCCAAGCAGAAAATGGCTAAGAATCCTATTGCTCCTTGGCTCATCACACCATCCCTCCTCCTCTTCCTGACTCATGGCATCCACTCTTTCTTCTTGCCCAATGCCACCCATTTGGAAAACATCCTTAATCAATACCAAGATGGGCAACTGCACTCAAGGACCAAGAGATCAATTTCCAAAAATGACCAAGACGAAATCCTGATGCTTCATAATAAATTGAGAGGGGAAGTCTACCCTTCAGCATCCAACATGGAATACATGGTGAGTTCAAAATGCTGAATGTGCATAAATCCATAGCCAGTCGGTGATATACTGACTCTGTGCAGCATTCTGGTAAAATTGGATGGAACAAGAAAGAGAAATGCAGATGGTTAGCATGGTGTATTGGGGGTGAGAGCACCCAAGCCTTAATCATAGATTTTTATTCTTTCGAATTATTCTATTTGGTTTCAATATCTCTGTTTTTTGTTTGATTTTATTGTAAACTAACAGAACACCTCAACAGCTAACAGTACCCTGTTTCCTCCAAAATAAGACATCCCCTGATAATAAGCCCAATCGGGCTTTTGAGTGCATGGCAATAAGGCCAAGCGCTTATTTCAGGGTTCAAAAAAATATAAGACAGGATCTTATTTTCGGGGAAACACGGTATAATAAATTAGGTGGAAAATAGACAGAAAGACAGCACACAGATAGAGAGCAGATAGATAAATATAGATTGATAGATAGATAAGATAGGGAGGTAGAGAGAGAGGAAGGTAGAGAAGTAGATAGATGATAGATAAATAGGTATGTGTGTGTGTGAGAGAGAGACAGAGAGAGAGAAAGAGAGAGAAAGGAAGGTAGAGAGGTAGAGAGATGATAGATAGATGAGAGATAAATAGGTGTGTGTGTGTGTGTGTGTGTGTGTGTGTGTGAGAGAGAGAGAGAGAGAGAGAGAGAGAAAGGAAGGTAGAGAGATGATAGATAGATGATAGATACTGTAGATAGATAAATGGATGGATGGGTGCAGGGGTGGGTTCTAACTTACCTCGCTGCCGGTTCACTTCCTCCCGCGCCGCGTGGGCGTGCCTCGTGGGCGTGCGCGCGCGCATGCGCAGTACAAAAAAATAAAAAAAATTCAAAAAAAAGAAGAAAAGCCGAAAACAAGATGGCGACGCATGCGCAGTGCTGGAAACTCGGCTTCTGCGCATGCGCAGAAGGAAAAAAAATAACAAAAATTCAAAAAAAAAATAATAAAAAAAGAAGGCGGCGGCTTAAAAAAACAAAACAAAAAACAAATCCAAAAAAAAGATGGCGACCGCAAGTACAGTGCCAGAAGTGGTGGGTGGGTGGGTGGATGACAGACAGACAGACAGACAGAGATGATAGACAGGCATACAGACAAATGCAATTCTCTTACATGATTGGAAACTTTCTCGTGAGTAACTCTTTTGGGACCCCCATAGAGTATTCTGGGTCCTTCTGTCTGTGAGAAGAAGAGAATTCTCAAGAAGAGGTGCTTGTGAATCATGCCAATGCCATTCCATCTATCAACGTAGCCTAGAGTTTAACCTTGTTCCACTCTCCTTTGAGGACACTTACTCATCCCAAATTCCAGAGCAAGAAATCTTCCTTCTAAGCCTTTCCTAAAATCAACTCAGATTGTAGTTTTTTGAGTCATTTCAATGAGAAAGGAACCATCTGTTGAAAGGGTCAGTCCAAAAACATCCTAGGAAAAGATCCCAGGAACCCTAATATCTACATTTTGTTTGTGATTGCATTCTGGGAGTTGAAGTCCATCCATCTTAAAAGTTGCTGAAGTTGAGAAACATGGCTTCTGCAGTATACGTTTATGTTTTTCATTTCTTCATCCTCGTCCAGTTAACCAGGGAACCAACCCTGTGAGATGACGCTGAGCCCTCTTTCTCATGCTTCTCTTGTGAGAATTGGGAATGGAAAAATGGCAAACGTACGGAGAACATTTTACTATAAAAAGAGCTCCTTTCTTTACAAATAGCAAGTTAAAAATGGGGAGAGAGAGAGAGAGAGAGAGAGAGAGAGAGAGAGAATCACACAGTTCTAGCTTCAAAATATCCCCAGTCGTTTGCTATTTATCATTCTAGGTTTGTCAGCCAGAGAAGAATGCAGGAACCCTTTCTCAGACTTTTGTGTGTGTGTGTGTTGTTCCTGGCGACTTTTTTTCCACATGTTTATGTGACCATGCAAAGGCTTTTGACGGAACATTCTTCTGACGTAGGCCCACTTCTCCAGACGCCAATAAATATGAATTAAAGATGATTTCATGCAAAGCCAAATGTCCATTAAATGTGAGATTGCAACCAAACACTGTGTGTGTGGTGTGTGTGTGTGTGTGTGTGCGTGTGTGTGTGTGTGTGTGTGTATAAGGAAAGAACAGAATGTTTTCTCCGCCTGCACAAGATACCAGATCCATTCTAAATATAAAGGAGGGATCCCACAGAGCTAAGATTGATTATACCCGCCTGCATTGATATATGGCTTGCTATGAGTCAAACTATTGGATCCAATTATTCTAGTAATTCGAAGTCTTAAGCAAGGAACTTTATAGCTATCTGAGGGCTGAACCAAAGAAGTGAAGTTGATATTCTATCTTTGGGATATAGGATCTTAAATGAATTTAGGCCAGCATTTTCAACCTTGGTAACTTGAAGCTGCATGGACTTCAACTCCCAGAATTCCTCACCTAGCATATGTGGACTCTAAGTCCCAGAATTCCTCACGCAGCATACTTGGACTTCAATTTCCAGAACTTCCATTCAGCAGGCTGGCTGGGGAATTCTGGGAGCTGAAGTCCACATATGCTGGGTGAGGAATTCTGGGACTCCACATATGCTGGGTGAGGAATTCTGGGACTCCACATATGCTGGGTGAGGAATTCTGGGACTTGAAGTCCACGCACCTTCAAGTTGCCAAGGTTGAGAATACTGGCCTAAATTCATTCAAGATCCTACAAGCACCTTCAGCTTGCCAAGGTTAAGTAACGTTCATCTAAGTTAACATGAACCTGTTGAGTTATTTTAACCAACATTCAACAGTTATTTTGAACAGCAATCTTATGCTGATTGGGGAAAGAAGCAAGGAGCTAGGAAAATCCCTGGAGATGACCACAGGGAGGGATGAAAAGTCAAGATGGTGACCACAGCTTCACAATTGTTGGAGTGTTTAGGTGCATCACCTCACACATTAAAGAGGTGGGGCTTTAAGTGCATGGTTGTGATTGCCGTGACCACTCCACTCCACTCCACTCCACTCCACTCCACTCCACTCCACTCCACTCCACAGACAGCCCTCCAGGGCCCAGTCCCATAGACTTCAGTTCTTCCTTTAGGAATCCCTTTTATGATGATGCCTTTAATAAATGATAATCTACATCTGGGTTCAAATCAGGATTGGGCTTAGAAGCTTTCACTGTAGTAGCAAAAGTACTTTCAGAAGTTGATCGGGAGGGAGCGGTTTTTTTTTTTTTTTTACCAGAAGGAACAAGTTTACTTATTCACAGGGATGCCAGAAAAAAGAATGACCTCACTCTGAATTGGCTTTACAATACAATACTTACAGTAGTGCAAAGCCAATTCAGAGTGATGCCATTCAATGTCTTAAACATTGGGTTGACGGTTCTTAATTGTTGGGGATTCCTCGATTATTTTTTTTAATGAGTTACGACATAATCCTTGATGAGCTAGGATTATTGTCCAGGAAGATGCAACTTCCTCACTCAACCTTCTGATAGTAGGAAAAGAAGTGAGCAAAAATGTATGTTGTTGTGTTTTGAAAGTCCGCTTGGTGCCTCCATCTCCTGGGACAAGAATTCCAAAACCACCCCTTCTCACAACCCCTGTGTGTGCCGACAGCACCCATTTCCCTCCTGGGCAGCGCTTGTTCCATCTTTTGTAAGACCACGAACAATCTCACTGCTTTTAGGAAAGTCAACGTGAGTGTGGAGGCCAAATAAATGTATTTTTCTTGGCATTTGTGACCCCTCCAGCTCTGCTCTACAGCCAAAGACTCTTCAGGTTAGTGTCTATTTACTTGTCCCGCCTAGCTAGTTCTTCGTGTTTGGCTTTGCTCAGTATCCTGACCTCATGTGTGTGGTTTTTCTTTCCTTCTGCTGGAGATCCTACAGAATATAAAAAGAACTCCTAAAGATATAGCTGAAAAACCAGCTGTACATAGGCTCTCCTGCGGCTGATTCATAATCCCCCTTTCATAAAAGTTGTCAGCAACTGGAGCAGCATATGAGCCCTAATCAACTAACGAATAAATAAAATAAGTGAGTTCATATCTATCTAGCAGAGCTTAGAAATCCCAGCCCACCGCTTCAGAATGCAGCAAGTTTTAAGTCTCTTCTGTTTCAAAGTGTTGGGGGGATTCTCCACTCCTTCGAAGGCCAAGAACTGCTCTTTGCAGAAAATTAGCTAATTATGGCCCCCATATTTCCAGTCTGAATTTCAGCTAATTTAAAGAATGTGCAAGAACATCTTTCAATGTCATGCTCTGGATAAGAAAAGCCATGTTCAGTTCAAAGTCTGCCAAGAAACAAGTCAACAACTTTGATCCAACAAGGCCTGTTTTAAATTTAACACCCTGATAAACACAGAGTTGCACATTTCATTACTAGTTTTATGTACATGTTGGAGCAATGTTTCTCAACCTTGGCAACTTTAAAATGTGGGGACTTCAACTCCCAGAATTTCCCAGGAAACTCTAAGATGTGGAAACTTCAACTCCCCAAATCCCTCAGCCCGCATAGGCTGGCTGGAGAATTCTGGGAGTTGTAGTCCACACATCTGAGATGTTGACTTTAGATATGTTGACCTACTAGTGTTTTTCCTCCTGTTGTCTTCTTTAGAGATGGGATGAAGAACTGGAGAGATCTGCTGAATCTTGGGCTCACCAATGCATCTGGGACCATGGACCTGCCAGCCTCCTCCCATCCATCGGCCAGAATTTGGCTGTTCACTGGGGAAGGTAAGACTGCAGGCTCCAGCAAGCTACAAATCTTGAGATGGTATGTGTATGTTTGACCAGTGGAATGTGCTTGACATAATCCTGGTTGAACATTTCAGCCTGCCACTGTAATCATAAGAATTTATGCTTACTTTATGCAGTTGTGTGTTTTTGCTAGTTCCTAATGGGAAGAATTGGCTGGCAACAGGTCTTAGCTGAATGTTTGGCTTGGTTTCAATCAGGGGTGAAATGCTCCCTGTTCGCTCGTACCTGTCGGTCGCCGTAGAGCCGGTCGCCAAGGTAGCGCGAGGCGCTGCCCACCCGCCCGGACGCCGCCATTTGGGTTCTTTTACCCTCTGCGCATGCACAAAGCATTCTGTGCATTCGCAGAGGGTAAAAGAACCCAAATGGCGGCAGTCCGGGCGGGTGGGCGGCGCCTCGCGCTACATTGGCGACCGGCTCTACAGCGACCGACAGGTACAAGCGAACTGGGAGCATTTCACCCCTGGTTTCAAGACCTGTTTTCAGTCCATTTTTATGACTTCCACATTCATCTTGATGTTGAAACACAAACAGTGCATCTGGGTATGCACACTCACACATCCACAAATTTATACAGAAACATAGATGTTTGTAGCTGGCTAGGCTCCCTGGGCAAAGAGCTGGTTGATGGTCATCTTTGTTAAACTTCCCATTTTTCCTTAGGTACCGTTCTCCGAGTTTCCACGTCCAATCTTGGTACGACGAAGTAAAAGATTACACCTACCCATATCCCCATGAATGCAACCCTTGGTGTCCCGACAGATGTACAGGTCCCATGTGCACACATTACACACAGGTAAGGCCAACAGTGGCTGAAATGGAGTCTTAGAACTGATGGCTTTCCCTCCCACAAGCTTGCCACTCAGGCGGGCAGGGCTATGAAAATATAGGATAGGATAGGATAGGATAGGATAGGATAGGATAGGATAGGATAGGATAGGATAGGATAGAATAGAATAGAATAGAATAGAATAGAATAGAATAGAATAGAATAGAATAGAATAGAATAGAATAGAATAGAATAGAATAGAATAATAGAATAGAATAGAATAGAATAATAGAATAGAATAGAATAGAATAGAATAGAATAGAATAGAAGA
>QLTV01004222.1:380035-402935 GCA_003457575.1 Thermophis baileyi
TCTCCTTTTGTTTTGTTTTTAGATTGTTTTGCTAGCCCTCTGCCAGCAAAATCGGAGCCCAGGGGCCTGTGTGCGGTCCTCCCGACCTCAGTTTTTGCTGGCAGAGGCACCGCCAGCCGGTCCTTTGCTGTTTCCAGGGTGGCCCCACGGGTCAGATCTAAGCACCCCGTGGGCCAGATCCAGCTCGCGAGCCTTGAGTTTGACACCGCTGGTCTAGTGTTACAGATGAATTGACTTAGTCCTCAAGTTATTTCTTGAACGCTGTGCGAGCAACACAAGCGTAAGCTAAGGCATCAGGACACTTTAATGCATTTACCAACAGGTGTACTGGAAAGCAGATGTAAGAAAAGGCTGTGTAAAGATTAGCATTGTGCAAATTATAGCTCATTTTTATAAAGGCCTCCCTACATTATTCACATATTTGAATGAATATATATGAAACCTATTGAATATATTGAAGGAATCTAAATGAAATATAGTCACTAACCTACAAAATCCATATTGAGATGATTGCTTGGTATACTGTATCTTTTATTTTATTTTTTCTTAATTGTACTAATTTGGAACTTGTATATTCTTGCCTTTTGACCACCGTTACAAAGAAAACCCAAAGTTCATACATCTCTTGTATGTATTCTTAATTCCACAGTGCAGACTCTGGATTGTTACACCACAGTAGAGGAACTGTGTCCATTCAAGAAGCCAACTACTCATTGCCCAAGGTAAGTGGTCGACTCTAGCCATGGATATTTGAAGGGATGGCTTGCTCAGAATTTCTGTTGGAAGAATCACATTGAAGCTACTACTGGTAGTAATAATTTCTGCTGGAAAACCAACCAATCTAACAGCTGCTGCTATGGGCAATTGAGAAAAGGAAGTCCTACCTTATGATAGGGCATTTCAGATCCATGTGGGAACACATCGTGGCTGCTTGGTAGAACTTCCCACAGTTTGACTTCAGTAGATGCTGTTAGCCAATCAGAACCCCAATAGCTCAGGGTTGAAATGAGAGGTGGTCCTCGGTGCTCTCTGAGCTTGGGTGTTTTCTTGAAGTCATTTCATTACCCAAACTAGGTAACGTCATTAGACTAGCACTGATGATGTTATCTAGATTGGGTAGTGAAACATCTGCAAAAAAACCAACCATAATCAGAATTCCCAATGGATGAAGCTGATGGAGACACTGTAGAATTCTGCATTGCTTCCAAGAGCTCCTAGTTAACGTCATTGCCCAGAGGATCATTGGTTGCCCGCTCCCCTCCTTGGAAGAGCTTTATAACTCCCGCTGCCTTAAGAAAGTTCAAAACTTCCTTAAAGATCCATCTCATCCCAGGCACCCTTTTTTTGAACTATTACCATCTGGCAGGCAGTACAGGATAATAAAAACAAGGACAAATAGGCTGAAAAACAGCTTCTATCCCAGGGCAGTAACTATATTGAATTCTACTGTACAGTGCAATGTTAATGCAGTATCAGGGGTTTTCAATTCAATTGTATAGAATGTGAAGGATGCGTGTTTTTGTTTTATTTTTATAGTTTTCTTATGTATGATGTACACTGAAGATGGCATTTAATTTCGTTGTACGAGGTGCAATGACAATAAAGTAAACTAACTAGTTAGCGTCCTTTTTCCATTTCTTACTGGATTATTTTGTACTAAACCAGCGGTTCAAATCATTCTTCATCTCTTTATTTCATCTTTCAGGTCTTACTGTCCAGCTTACTGCAAAAATGAGCCAAACCACTGGGCTACAGTATATGGCACAAACATATACGCAGATGTGAGTAATCCCTTCTCCTTCCTACTTAACAAAAGCCAGGATGCTGCTTCATTCTTTTGATGAGTGAGGATTTGGATAGATGAATGTATCTCAACCTTACTAGCATGGGTGTCCTTCAGCTCCCAAAATTGCCCAGCCATCCTGAGGAATCCTGGGAGTTGAAGTCCACACATCCTAAAGTTGCTGAGGTTGAGAAATATTTATATCAAGGATTGAGGACCGAGATGAAATTTTTGCAGCTGAGTGCAGCTCCAGATAGATGCCATGGCTTCTTCCATATGGCCATACACGACACTTAGATTACATGATAGACGTTACCTATTTTGAATAGTTTCTGCTTGCTTTCCCTTCAAGTACACACAGGGGAGGAGATAGTGATAGCATCACACGAGGTATATTGTAAAACAATGACAAAAGAAGAGAAGGAAAAGGTAGCAAGGAGACAAGAAGGCATTGGAGAGGAAGTGGAGAGCCAAACCACATCTTCTCGAGAACTTCTTCAGGTTGGACAAGGCCATCAGTCAAAACAAGTGGAAGGCTTCCCTCTTCAAAGGTCCTCTCCAACGTCTTCCCGGCAGGAGGTTAAAGAGTTCCTCTCGAAAGGCTAAGCATGAAAGTCACAATCCATCCATGCCTGCAATGGAACAAATGTTCAAAGTAGCCAGCACACACTGCTGGGTGTCCCTGCTTTGCATTAATGTCTAGAAAGGAGCCAACAAATTGTTGTGCGTTCTAATTTCAGTAGGCGTCCAAAATAGCTCTTAGCAATTCAGCACAGGGCTTCTGGCAGGCGAGGAAGCAAACAAAAGAACAACAACCCCAAAATCTAAAAAGGAAAGACAACCCTTGGTATTCCAGCCTGGTATTTCTCATGGAATACAGGGATACCATATAAATACTGAGCCGCTTTCTTAAAGTTTTTTATACCCAGGATAAAATAATCCCTTTGATTTTATTTTTTTCCTGTTGCTTTGGACTGTATTTGCCAAAAAGCTCATTTTGCTCACTTAGAATCTTCCTTGCTTCTGTCAACTGCTTCTCATCACCACTTGCAGAGTAACTACAGACAGGAATTGGTCTTTTTGGCCTGCCATCCTGGGCTTGGTTTGTAGAAGAGAATGACCTTCTTCTCAAAACTTTGCAAATTGCTCACCATGATAAGAGATTCCTGCGGCAGAGGAGAAGACGGGCCAGAAACCAGAAACGCAATGCAAGCAAAAAAGAAAAAAAAAAGGAGGGAAGGAAGGAGGGAGGGAGGGAGGGAGGGGGGGAGGGGGGGAGGGGGGGAGGGGCTGCTTCCCAGAGGCTAAAGAGGCAGCAGAGCTTGGAATAGGTAGGCAGGTCCCTCCCTAGCAGTTCACAGAGATATCCATAGTTACACAGATCGTTGCTTTAGTCTGGCAAGATTCTGTCTGCAGGCGAATGACAATAAAGCTACTACTCAGAAGTAACTCCACATGTCTTTGTTGTTTCTTGGGCCTGACCATGACCCNGAAAGAAATGGAATGGAATGGAATGGAATGGAATGGAATGGAATGGAATGGAATGGAATGGAATGGAATGGAATGGATGTGTTGGCCACAGGAATGATGAATTTGAACAAGCTGAGCATCCCGGAAACCAACCGTTTAGAACAGAATTTGGAAAATGAGGTGTTATGGAAACTCTGCCTGAGTTCCTTAAGGACAGGAAGTTGTTCTCCAGCCAGTTTCCGATGCCGTGGAACGAAGGGTTAGCAGGCATTGGAAGCGCAGCGCCTGTAAAAAGCTCCCTCTGCTCGCCTTGACCATATATAGAAAAGGCTCAAATCAAACTGGCATGAGAAATCCTAGAAAGCCGCCAGCACAGAGGCAGTGACAGAGATGAAAAATGCGACCTAGAGAATTGACCTGTTATGGCTTGGGAGGGGGTGGGCGAGCAGGAGAACTTCAACCATGATGTATGTGCAGGCCTGGAGAAATGCACCTCTGAACTACTCGTATGTTCTTTGCACAAATCCCATGACATCTCTGTCACAGGGGGAATTTTGAGGCATTGCACCCGGGGGAATGTGCAAGTTTGGGTTGGTTTTTTTCCCCCTCCTTTGGGTCTTCGTAAATCTAAAGTTCCAAAATTCCATGTCTCAGTAGTTGTGTTGTTCTATTTTATAACGCTACAGGTAGTCCTCGACTTACAACAGTTCTTGTTCTGTTTTAGTACACGCCTTGACTTATAACAGTTCGTTTTGTGACCGTTACAACGGCACTGAAAAGAGTCACTTACGACCGTTTTTCACACTTATGACCGTTGCAGCATCCTTGCAGTCAAGTGATCAAAATTCAAACGCTTGGCAACTGACTCATATTTATGACGGTTGCAGCATCCCGGGGTCATGCGATCCCCTTTTTGTGACCAAGGAAAGTCAATGGAAAAGCCAGATTCACTTAACAACCGTGTTACTAACTTAACAACTGCGATTGGTTCAGTTAACAACTGTGGCAAGAAAGGTCATAAAATGTGGCAAAGCTCACTTAACAACTCTCTTGCTTAGCAACAGAAATTTTGGGCTCAATTGTGGTCGTAATTCGAGGCCTACCTGTACTTCCTGAAGAATTGGGCGACACGAATTTATCTCAGGAAGGGTTGTGTTCTATTATCGTGATATGGTGATAAAATTCAATATGGACCACACACACACAAACCGTCATAAATATCTCTCTCTCTCTCTGTCTCTCTCTCACACACACACACACACACACACACAAAATCAAATCTCTCTGGTCTTGGAGGTTTCTCAAGTGTGTTCTGGTTTTTTTTTAAATGAGATTATTAAAAAAAATATTAAAAAAATAATTATTTTTTTTAATAATCACCCCCAGACGGTTTAGAAATATGCTTGGGAACAAACTGCTTTTTGGTCTCATGGAAAGCTGGACCACTGCTGATGCTGGCTGATTTATAGATTTAAGTCTGGCTTTGGCCTGAGTCTCTTAATCTGCTTTTCTGCAACATGTAAAGTGATAGCAAAGTCGTAACTGGAGATTTATGGAGAGGTGACAGGAGCCTGGGTGTCACAGGGCTTGTTCTGTAATGTTTCAGAATTCCAGCATCTGCAAAGCTGCTGTTCACGCAGGAGTCATCGGAGACAGTTCTGGCGGTTACGTCGATGTGATGCCTGTCGATAAGAAGAAAATCTACAATGGATCCTTGAGGAACGGAATCCGATCTGAAAGGTAAGGCAAAAACATTTCCAGCCCGGTAGAAGAAGAAAAAAATCTACCTAAACATAAGAGATAGTTTATCTCTAATGAATGTCTGGAGAGCTAAAGATCTGGAAATGCAAATTTGGAGTCCAGAAATAGAAACAGAGATATGAATCAACTGCCTATATAAGGTGCTCGTTATCTACCTGTTTCCCTGAAAATAAGACCCTGTCTTATATTTATTTTTGCCACCAAAAAAGGCACCAGGTCTTATTTTTTTTGGGGGGGGGGATGTCATCCACTGACTCACCTCACTTGTGCACATCGCCCCCAGCCTCTTTTTCGCTGTGAGAGGCCTTCAGGAACTTCTTCGGCTTTGGACAGTTGCAGCCAGGCCTCGCACACCTCGGCCCATTTCTTCTGCAGCCGGCAAGGCTTTCCTGAAAGCCTCTGTAGCCAATAACAGAGCTCTGGATCGATCAAGAAATGGGCCGAGGTGTGCAAGGCCTGGCTGCAACTATCCGTTGCAGCCAGGCCTTGTAGGGCAGCTCCACCCCCCCCATCCCTGCCGTAGCTTAATTTTTACCTGTGTACCCTGGAGTGGGCAGGGTCTTAATTAGGGCTTATTTTAGGGGTAGGGCTTATATTGGGCACATGTGTAAAAATCAAGCTAGGACTTACTTTCTGAGTAGGTCGTATTTTGGGGAAAACACGGTGTTAAGGAATTGTGCAGAGTAATCTCTGGGCCCTGAAGGCTTGCACAGTTCACCGTAATGTTGCAGTTGATATGAGTAATGATTCAGTCAATAAACAGATACGTTAAAGTGTATAAAAGTAGTTTACTCAAAGAGATAGCACAGTCCAAATAACAGTCCGAATCATACACGTTCTATCAGTCAGTATTCAGAAGTACAGCAGTTCAGCAAACAAAGAGTTCAACTATCACAGATAGCTAGCTACACACAGAGCTTACTTTCAGACATGAAGTCACTTCAGCAATGAATCAGCAAAAGAGAGAGAGAACTAACCATGTTCTCTAGCTCCCTCTTATGGCCTACTGCCAGTCAGAATGCAACAATGCATTTAAAGCCATATTACATATATACATATAAACAGTGATTTGTGGCTTGTTTATATTAACCAACCCAACCGTTTGGACAGAGTCCTAACACACGGTATCATCTTCACCTCTCCCTAGAGCAGCTCAGAAAAAGGTTCTCCAAAGCAGACAAGAGGTCAACCAGAAAGGCCCAATTGTCAAAATATTTCTTTTGTGCTTATGTCTTATTCACCGTTGTTTCCACTGGAGCTGATGTTTTATCCTTCCTTGCCAGCTTAAAGACTCCCAGGGAAGGAAAAGCTTTCCGAATCTTTGCTGTGAGGCAATAATTTCCCCAAGACGGTGAGACTCTTTGTGGAGAGAGACTACAGCCTTGTGTGTTTCTCCTTGGGTGAGAGATGTTTGCCCCACCTTGGACCATGACGAAGCCCTCAAAATCCATCTTCTTTTGGAGAGAAAAAAAGATGGCAGCAGGAATCAGAACTTTCTGCGTCTCAACAACATCTGCTCACTGTTTTATTTTCAGACTGTTGTTGTTCTACTTCCAAATGTTTTGAACCTTCAATAAGAAGGAAGATGGTTCGAGTTTAGGAGAGAAGATGGTTGAAAAACTGGCTTGCCCCACCCTTCCTATGAACAATTTTGCCCCCAAAGTATAGACCATTGGAGTTCTCATAAAATACTACTTCCAGGAGGTGAATGTTTATCTGATCAGTAGGCTTTGGATGAGAACATAAAAAGCATTTACGTCACCCCAAAGGCTAAATTTTTGAAAGATTGGGTCAAAGTCAAGAATATACCTGGAATCCAAGTAACATTGTGATACCTTGAACGGTGCGGTGATTTAGGAAAGGTTTTAGACCACACTAAACAAATAACAGATTTCTTTTGATGGAGACTGGGAAGGAGGTGTTGCATTTCCAGAAAAGAATCTGCTTTTGCAAAAGAATGGAAAGGTTGCTATTTCTCTCAAAAGAAAACTTAAATGGAATAAATAGGTTTGCTGGCCAAACAATTGCAGGAAGTTAGGAAAACGGGGTTCAATTATCGCCAAATTAAATCCTTGGGACTCCTGTCTTGGCACATTCTGATTCATTGCATGTTAGTTAGCTTTGTTTTATTTACAGATGAGTCCAACTTATTTTATTCAGCAGAGCTGTTCTAGCTTAACTAAGCAATGGTTGCCAAAAGCTGATTTTTATTTTGTTGGAAAAAATGGTTTTTGCTTTACTTGTTTATTTGTATAGATTGGAACCTTGATATATTAAGTTGGTCACAACATGTATATTATGAAGTCCTGTTAGAACAATTCTGTTTTCTGATATTCAGTATGATTCCTGTAGATCAGGGGTGGGTTCTAACTTACCTTGCTGCCGGTTCGCTTCCTCCCGCGCCTCGTGGCTGCGCGCGTGCTTTGCGCGCGCACGCATGCGCAGTAAAAAAAAAATTTTTAGAAATTTTTAAAAAAGAGCCAAAAACAAGATGGCGACGCATGCACAGTGCTGGAAACTCGGCTTCTGCGCATGCGCAGAAGAAAAAATAAAATAAAAAAAATAAAATAATAATAATAAAAAAGATAGTGGCGCCCACGGACCGGCACCGACCGAACCAGATCCATGACGTCATCGTAACGTCACCAGCGGGTCGCTACCGGTTCGGGCAAACTGGTCTGAACCGGGAGGAACCCACCTCTGCTGTAGATCATACTCAAGTCTCAAAATGTTGTTCTAATGAAATAGTTGCGAAGTCGTCCTCTTTCAATCCAAATATTTGAAGGCTTAGATTTGTTAAGGATTTATCCTTCCTCTAAAACCTTGAGCCCGGTCTTCATGGGAAGCCAATGAGGTGCCGTCTGTCAAGCTGACACAAGGGTTGGTCTCCGAAAACTGACCTCTGATCCCACCATACAAAAGGACAAATGTTGTTCAATTCAATGTGCGATTTCTCTTTATTTAAAGTTCTTGAATTTAGTGGCCCGTGGCTGTGTTAAAACACACACACACACACAAAACACCCTCCAAATAAAACACATGATTCAACGGTTCCTGTAAGCGGGGTGGATTTTGGCCTTCTAAACCCAAAGGCTTGCTTGCCAACTATGGTGCTAAAGTGGTGCTAAATAAGACTAGGAAGATGTTTTTGATTCTGCACCTGCTCACCCAGGAGGAACTAGCTTATTTGTCCTTATTTGTTTTTTGTTTTTTTTTAACCATTATGTCTGGAGGAAAAAAAAAATCAGCCATAGTCACAAGTAGGACTCTAAGGCATCCTACCCAGCTGGGTAGTTGGGTGGGATGGCCCATTCTCTATTTAATCTTAATTATCAGGGGTGCGAGAGGAGAGTTAGTGTGTGCATATTGTTCTACCAAGAGCCATGGTGGCGCAGTGGTTAGAATGCAGTATTGCAGGCTAATTCTGCCGACTGCCAGCAGTTCGATTCTCACCAGGCTCCAGGTTGACTCAGCCTTCCATCCTTCCGAGGTCGGTAAAATGAGGACCCAGATTGTTGGGGACAATATGCTGAGTCTGTAAACTGCTTAGAAAGGGCTGTAAAGCACCGTGAAGCGGTATATAAGTCTAAGTGCTAAGTGCTTCATTGAGATCTTCTCTTTATGGTCCTGAGAATTTTGGCAAAGTGTCAGGAAATGAAATAACATTTTGGAGGGATCCCATGTTTCTTGAGACATCAGATAGGGTAGGCTTCTAAATGCAAAATGTGCGCGGAAATAATGGGGGAGGGGGAAGAAGGTAACACCCCCTCATGCGATGTCATCCCAAATGCAAGGTAATTTACTAAAGGATACCCCACCTTTGAGATATGTTGGTTATCAAAGATGCTTAAGAACATAGTTAGGTGCCATTTCTAAACCAGATTCCTCTATTTCTGGAGAACAATTTTGACATGGATGCAAAGAGACCAGCATACTTAGATTTGTCATCAATACGGATTGGTCTCTAATGTGTGAATTCACGCAGGCCAACAGAGGTGTGAGTCTTGATTCTGTTCCCAGATTCATGGGTTTAGAAGCATCCAATCGAATCTGATGATTCAGGCCACTTCTTTGGAATTTTTCCAAAATGTGTGTATGTGTGTTTCATGAAATGGTTCAATAAATCAGAGAGGGATGATTTACACAGGCCCAACAAGCAACGTCCACGAGAGACGAAGTAACAGGAAGTGAATAAAACACGGGCATTTTCATGCTTATCGAAAGTATATTTGTGGGAGCCACCAGATACACAGCAACTCGATAGAGGAAAAGAATTTCCCCACTGCGTTAAAATTTATCTGTTTTAAGGCATATATAGATCTGCATAGGTCATATCTGTGGGCAGCACAAGCCTGCAGTTTTTGTATATTTGCTTTTTTTTCTATGAAAAACGATGTATTTTTTACTGTATCCTCTGTAAAAAAAATGTTCTGTAAAGGGCTTGCACGAGCATTTTAATGGGCAGAATGATTGTTTTTCCTTTTGATAAAAGTATTTTTCTCCAGATTCTTTCTATCTGGCGAAAGAAACCGTTGTCTTGTTATTTTGTGTTATGGCATTTGTGGAAATAAAAACTTTAGAACCGCCTGACGTTTGGAGTCTTATTTGCTCTGTCTTTGCAAACTTTGCCATACAGGTAGTTCTTACAACTCACAAGCATCCAATTAGTGACCGTTCAAAGTTGCGATGGTGACTTATTACTGGTCCTCACACTTATGACAGTCAAAGCATCTCCATGGTCACATGGTCGAAATTTGCGTGCTTGCAACTGGCGTGTACTTACGACAGTTGCAGTGTCCCTGGGATCACCTGATTGTTATTTGCAACTTCCCAGCCAGCTTCCGACAAGCCAAGTCAACAGGGGAGACCCGATTCGCTTAGTAATGACACGGTTCGCTTAATGACCAGAGTAAAAAAGGTTCATAAAATTAGGGCGCCACTCACCAACCGCCTTATCTAGCGACAGAAGGTCTGGTTCCAATTTGAGGACTATCTGTACACATTTATTTTCCAATGAGTGTGGAGATTGAGAAGAGAACCTCTGGGATTTGAGAAGACACGGCTGTTGGTGACAGCTGACCTTGTATAACTTTTGCATTCTGTCTTAAGTTTGAAAGCTGATGCTTGCTCTGAATTCAAATTGCAAGAGGGTTAACTTGACAGCTAATAAACACAAGCAGCTTTTGGAAGTTATACAGGGTTTTGGTTCCTTTCTAATATATATATATATATATTTTACTGGCTGCAGAATAGTCTACCCCCGGTCTGCAGAAATACAGCGTTCGAAGGCAATTCAGACAAATAGATAGTGACAATCTGTTCAGGGAGGAATAAAGATATTTAGCCCAATTGACTTTGTCATCGCTGAACTATTGTAAAACATCTTTATCTTAAAAACTAAAATGTTCCGAGCCAACTTTTTTTTCCCTCCTGTTCATGCAATGGTAATGGAACTCTTTTTCAGTCCCCAAGAGCAGAAGTCTGCATCATCTTAAAATTTCATAATTTGATCTTGGATGCAGAAAGATCAGATCTCTCATCAATCCAGGTTTGGTCTCTAGTGTAAATTCACACAAGCCAACAGAGAGGTGGGTTTTGATTCTGTTTCCAGATTCAAGGGCTTAGGAGCGTCAGATGGAATCAGATACTTTAAATCCATTCAAACCACTTGTTTTGCATATTTCCAAAACCTCTCTGCGCCTGTGGGTGTGTATTCCGTGAAGCGATTCAACAAATCATAACAAGGTGATTTGCACAGGCTTAACAAGCCATTGTTGATTGTTCACTACCCAGTCACTTGTTGGAGCTGGACAGCTAAAGAAATAAAATAATATAAATATAAATAAAGTAAATAAGAATGAAAGTTAGCAGGTAAACTCTTTGTACTTTCCTCTTTTATAATATTTTACAGGTTCGAACCTTCCCATGTTATTTCAAAACAAAGGAAATCCAGTTGCTTTATGAACAAAAAACAAACAAACATATTTGGGACAACCAGAATCCAACTGAGAATCTCCATAGACAAGGAATTTAGAAGTTTCTTGTACAGTTTGTACAAATTCAAGGAACTCCAGTGGGTAGATCTGGAGTTGAAGATCCAAACAGTATTTGGGGTTAGAGAGGGAGTAATTTGAAGAAGGGAGCGATGTTTTGGTTCCTTCCCATCTTTTAACAAACTGATTTGGTTTCCTTTCATGTCCGTTTTCTTTAGCGCTTAATTTAGAAAAGTTCTCAAAACGTGCAACAGGATATTATACCGTCAAAGTGGGCAGGGTTTTTTTAAAAAAAGGCAAACATTCCTAATATACAGTTTTGGGTCAAATCCAAGGATCATTTTCATAAAATGAAATGAAATCTGAAATGGGGGTCTATGGTTGCCAAGAGTCCTTGGGTTTCTATGCCCTCCTGTGGCTAAGATAAAGGACATTTCCTACCCCTTTTCACCAACCCGGTCCCATAAGAAAATCAGGAAAAAGAAAATAATCAGGAGAGAAATCTGGACTAGACACGTACAAGGCATTTTGAATCATTTGTGTTTGCCTGGATTTTAAGAGACATCCCCGAGCTGTTAATGTTGCATTTCCCATTTCACGACATCTTCGGAATAAACATTTCCTCTCTAACAGAAGTAAATGGAGATAAAAAAAAAAAACATTCAGAATGACAGAATAACAGAGTTGGAAGGGACCTTGGAGGTCTTCTAGTTGAACCCAATGATGAGAGCAATCAACAAATGGAACAGCTTACATTCAGAAGTTGTGGGTGCTCCATCACTGGAGGCTTTCAAAAAGGGACTGGACAACCATCTCCTGCTTGAGCAGGGGGTTGGATTAGAATCCCTCCAAGGTCCGGTCCAACTCTATTATTCTATGTTCTACGTTCCAACCCCCTGCTCAAGCAGGAGACCCTCTACCATTCCAGACAAATTGCTATCCAGTCTCTTCTATTGGCTATTCTAGTAATTTAAAAAAATAAGGTCATATCTACCCCACTTGGTATAAGTTTTCTCTGATATGCAACTGTGATAAATCCATGGAGAATCACTAAATCCATGCTGGCTGGGGGATTCTGGGAGTTGAAATCCACAAGTCCTAAAGTTGCCACGTTTGGAGACCCCCTGCAATAATATATCTACAAATACTGTAGAGTCAGTGCTACATTTTTAATAGGGAGACCTTCTGACCCATAGTTGGCAGGCAGGTTGAGATAGGAAAGAGAAATGGGGCGTGTGGGGAAAACAGCTGGTTGGAGAAAAGTTTTGGTAGGCTCAGCCCATCGAGAGCCAAACCCAGCTTGGCCTTGGCTCGTTGCATTAATTTCTAGAGCTCTTCCAGGTCTGAATTTTGACGCCATCACTAGTAACGGGAATTATGTTCCTTTCTTAAAAATATTGTTAAAAATAATCAACAACAGGATTAGTTTAAGGTTGCTTATATAAGGGTAAGCTGGATGGTGTGGTCAAGAGGCAAGACAGCAACGAAATTCAATGAAGTTCATCTCTGGCAGAGGAACACCACATCTGTTGTTTCTCATGTCTTGAGGGCCTCCTTGATCTGCCCTCCATCTGCATATAATGGAGTTTAGAATTTCACCAAGTATGAAGAGGATGGTGTTGAGACTTCACGAAACACATATAAACGCAAACATATGCCCATACAGTTATGATTTTTTTTTTCCTTTGGGGAAAGTGAGACTAGAAATTCCTTTCACGAAAAAAAGAGTTTCTCCTGCCTTGATTGATGTTTTTTGGCAAGCATAATCATCTTGAAGAAGCTGAAGAAGCTTCTTGAATGAGAAGCAAAACCATTTCAAAGAAAAACCAGAAAGTCCAGTTGCCTCTTGAAAAAAGCACCTTTGGGACAACCATGACCTGAAGGACTGAGGATCTCCATAGACAAGGAGAACAGAAGCTTTGAGCTTCTTCTTGAACTGGCAAGCTGAGATTATCATGGTCAAGTGACTTCACTAAAAGCACCTGGGTGGACAGGTGTTTTTCTCTTTTTGTTAGAAAAACAAGCCAAAATATCAACCATACTCAAGACCCAAAGAGAGAATCAAGCAGCTTCCATCCTTCCATCCTTTGATATCTTCTTCTTCTGGAGTTCATGAAGATTACAAAAGACCAAATTAAGTTGACAAGTGCCTTTTGAATCATAGACCCCAATAAAAAATGGCAGCCGTTGCCAGTCTTCCCTTTTTAAGACATGTTATTTTGGACTTATGCAAATTACATAAAGTTCAGAAATAATCTACACATGACTGATTCAAGCAAGGAAGAGAAACAGCTGCGTGGCAGATGTTTCCTGATAGAACTCCATATGTCTTCGGATTATGACTTTTTATTTATGTATTTTCAAAAGGGATTGTGCATCTGTACCTTTCTCCCTTGGGACAAGAAATTGTGAACTTTGATGGCATCATCTTCGCTCCCACATTTAGTGTGGAGTTTAGACTTTCATGTTTGTTTGTTTATTCGTGTCAGAAGCATCGCAGTTAAAATAAGGCATACTATATGATATAAAATTTAAAATACAAGATTAAAATATATACAAATTAAACTGATCTTGCCCAGAAGATTTTCATGGGGGATATGAAAGGAGCCTCCCCGAAGAATGTATGCTGTTCATACATTCGGGCATCCCCCGGGCAACAGCTTATAGCTGGCTAATCCTTTCAATCCAGAAGATACACTTTCATGAAGTGGCACCACACTCTCTTCTCTTCCAACTTAGGGCTGGAAGGGACCTCAGAGGTCTTCTAGTCCAACCCTCTGCTCAAGGCAAAAGTCTCATACCATCCCAGTCAAATCACTTCGTGAAAGTCTAACACCATACTAAAAATAGCAGCTTGGCTGAAGACCATGCCACTTTCTTCATAGTTCACAACCTCTATTTTTTCATTTCCTCATTTCAAAATGGGGTAGACATATAGCCTGCTCTACTTAAAATGACTTCTTAATCAATCTATGAAGTAAAGTTGATTTCTCCCCCCCCCCCCACAGTCCTACTATGAGGGCCTCACTGGTCCAGTCTAAAACTCTACAAAAGGAACAGCTGCAGAAGGTACATCTTGACCTACCCCAAATCAGAACATAGAATAATAAGTTTGGAAGGGACCTTGGAGGTCTTCTACTCCAACCCACTGCCCAAGCAGGAGTTCCTATACCATTCCAGACAAATGGCTCTCCAGTCTCTTCTTGAAAACCTCCAATGATGGAGCACCCACAATTTCTGGAGGCAAGTCGTTCCACTGGTTGATTGTTCTCACTGTCAGGAAATTTCTCCCCAGTTCTAAGTTGGATCTCTCTTTAACAATCTCAGTGAGGATAGCAATAGCATTTACACTTATATACCGCTTTACAGCCCTCTAAGTGGTTTACATTGGGACGCGGTGGCTCAGTGGCTAAGACGCTGAGCTTGTCAATCAGAAGGTCGGCAGTTCAGCGGTTCCAATCCCTAGCGCCGTGTAATGGGGTGAGCTCCCGTTACTTGTCCCAGCTTCTGCCAACCTAGCAGTTCGAAAGCACGTAAAAAATGCAAGTAGAAAAATAGGGACCACTTTGGTGGGAAGGTAACAGTGCTCCATGCGCCTTCGGCATTTAGTCATGCCAGCCACATAACCATGGAGACATCTTCAGACAGCGCTGGCTCTTCGGCTTAGAAACGGAGATGAGCACTGCCCCTAGAGCCGGAGACGACTAGCACGCATGTGCGGGGGAACCTTTA
Source organism: Thermophis baileyi (assembly GCA_003457575.1). NCBI lineage: Eukaryota > Metazoa > Chordata > Lepidosauria > Squamata > Dipsadidae > Thermophis > Thermophis baileyi. The sequence goes on from QLTV01004222.1 coordinate 394,775, forward strand.
CTTTTACCTTAAGCGGTTTACAGAGTCAGCATATTGCCCCCAACAATCTGGGTCCTCATTTTACCCACCTCGGAAGGATGGAAGGCTGAGTCAACCTTGAGCCTGGTGAGATGTGAACTGCCAAATTGCAGGCAGCCGGCAGTCAACAGAAGTAGCCTGCAATACTGCACTCTAACCTCTGCACCACCATGGCTCATTTCTAATTCCTAATTGTTTCAGCAGCAAAGTACCCTCCATCCTCCTGCATCATAGAAATGAAAGGAAGAATTCTTGGAAGGTAATATTTTTCTCTACCAAACTACTCTATTTTTCTGAAGATTCAGAGATGGCGTTTCCATTCCGCTACAGTTAGCAGAGTAACCAAGGGAAATCCTTCTTTTATTGCTCATCAGAATAGCATTCTATGTGCTTCTTATTGTGATCATGAAGCTTTTTAAGCACAAGGTGACAGAGCCCTAGTTTTCAAGATATATATTTTAATTCCATCGTGAATTACCTGCAAATTAGGAAGATATTAGCAAAGCATTAAATAAGTATTTTTTTTTCCTCCGGTGGGTCCGGTCTATCAGGACAACCAGGTCCCAATACATTTAACATAACAAATGTATGTTTAACATAAATTTAACACAAAAATAGTTTGTCATGAAAGCGACTGCCTGCGAAGGCTCCTGGATTGGGGCTGAAAGGTGAAAATGGAAGCAGTATGCTCTGTCCCATATTTGGCTAGACCAGTTGCCCTGATAGACCGGTCCCACTGGAGGAAAAAAGTACTTAATCTCTCCCCTGTTATAGCCAACAAAGCGAGGAGAACCTGTGGCTTAGAGGTTAATACATCTACCTAATATGTAAGCAGCCCAGGTTTGAATCCCATAAGGGTATGGCTAGCTGACGAGAGCTAAATAGCTTGAAATAGATCTATACTAGTCTCCCTTTATTTCTTTGTTGGTAATACATAAATTTAACACAAAGCATCAAATAGTTGCAAAGTCTTTTGGGTTTCTGCTACCTCCAAAACTTTAGTTGATCATCGCCCATAACTTATCATCACTGTCTGCTCTGATTCTAGCCTTCATTTTTGACCGTTGGAGAAAATGAGTTCCCGGCAACATGACACTCAACGTGACTTGCTTGGAATCATTTGGCAACATCTGGGGGCCCTTCTTTTTGCAGCTTTCGTGTCACATGTAATTCTCCTGAAAAGGTCCAGCCACATGTTTCAATTGATGCAATTAAGTTTTGGCAGATATTTTTTTTTTTTTGGAAGTAAAAACTTATTAAAGAATTGTAGACTTCTCAAGAGCGTGCTTTCACAAGTCACCTGTTGGCTGGCAGTGAAGCCCTTGAGTCACTTCAGATGAGGAAGATGGTTTGCATTCCTGTTTGTTTATATGGAATCTCCTTCCAGTGCTAATTGGCCATCCTTCTTAAATATGTGTTTTCAATTTTTCCTCTGAATTAGGAATTAGGACCTACTGCCAGCTCAGATCTGCTCTCACCCCCCTCTTGTTCTAGCCGTTCAAAATTACTTGGACAACAACTTTATTCGGTCTCTTGCAAAAAAGGTCAATTAATTATCGAGAATGCCTGTCTTACGATTTTTTTTTCCAAGAGTCAACTCCAGGAATTGCAAGCATTGTCCAATCTTTTAAGAATTATCTCAAGTCTTTTCTTCAGAATTACAAGGGTCAATTCAGGCCACCATGAAGATCTTTCTGCAGGCTTCTTCCATGTTTGAGAATCATTGAGAGCATTCCTTGCTTGATAGTAAAATAATGTTTACATGATTCTTTAATGATTGCAAAAAAAAAAAGGTTTACAAAAGGGATAACTTAGGCAAAGGGCCAGAAGAGCTGAGGTCACGTTTTTGTTCATCAGCAATTTCTATGATTGTTCTACAGACTATTAAAGTCTGAGTTGGTCACACCTTTCACCTTTAATGGTGAAAAGCAATTTTTTTCTCAGCATAAACATTTTCCTAAAAGATAAATGCTTCGAAATCATCCACACAATTACTAAATTCTGTGTCCAAGTCCTGAGTCTTCACTATCATTGGGGCCAACAAAAGTAATTTACTTAATAAATGAGATTGATTCTCAAGTTGCATTCTGTTGTTTTAATTTTGACAATTTTTTACAGCTTTGGACTGTAATAAAATGTTGGTCTATTCATTTAATCATAAAAGTCAACCTTGAATTAGTGTAGATATGGCTGAAAAATCTATCATGCATACCCTAAGGAGCCAAGTTTATGTAACATCATAGACTTATTAACTTGAGGGTGAATTATTAGCTTAATTAACTTATTAACTTATTAACAATTATCCACAACATATGCAGTATTTCACTAAATGATCCAGTTGACTGAATGTTCCTAACATGATGTTTCAAATATTATGAATTTAAAATCCATCAAGAATGGAGCTTATTAATACTTTATAAACATTGAGTTGGAATGCAACGGTCGTGCTTCTAAGAAGCCAGCACAAGAAATCCCTTAGCAAAAAAGATACTATAAAAGTATCTACTAATTTATCATGAGATAAGGATTCTCCACAACTGGCTCACATTTCATAATGGAGTTTAAAATTACCTTTGTAGGGTGTTTAACCAAAGTGATAGCAGAGAAACAACTAATTTCCTATATTCTTAATCTTTGCCTGTTGCAATAAGGCATCATCATTTGTCAAGAGTAAGAGACATAAACATTCATTATACTAAATCACGTTGCTTAATATAGCTCATGGACCAGATGGGAAAACTCTAGGAACTGGAAGTACTGCCAGCATACTGTAAATTATTGGTCTTTGATTTTCAAGCACTTTCATGTCTGTTGCATTTAGACTGATGAAGTTGTCAGTCCTTCAGTAATTAGTTAGAAAGCTCAGCAGTTGAAGAGCTTAATAACATCCATAGAGATAAGGATTGGAGTCATAATTTCAGGAGGATGGATGGCTAGAGAGATAGACAGTAAATACTTTTGCTGAAAATAGTTCCTGGAAGAAATTCATTTTTAAGCAGGGGTTTTCTCCTTTCAGAGACAAGGATGTAGATGGCTGGTACTAAGTAGCAGCATGATAAACTTGAGGATAGAATATTTGGGTTGATCTGTAGGGTCCTTGGTGCTCTCTGAGCTTGGTGGTTTTCTTACAGATGTTTCATGACTGAATCTGGAAAAATCATCAGTGCTAGAAGGGAGCGGGGTTTGTGGAGTGGAGAAGAAGGAGAGGAGGAGGAGGAGGAGGAGGAGGAGGAGGAGGATGGCTCTGGGGTCTTTGGTGCTCTATGAGTTTGGTGGCTTTCTTGCAGACATTTCATTACCCGACTGAGTAACATCATCAGTATTAGAAGGCAGTGAGGTTTGTGGAGTAGAGGAGAAGGAGAACTGACCCAAGGCACAAAATTTTTTGAAGCATCTAATAGTTATTATTAGGAGGCTCAAAATTTATCTAAAGTTGCTTTGTAAGGGAGATGTAAACATCCTTTGTGGCCACATACCTCCTAAATTATATAGGTAGGTAGGATCAAATCTTTCAATCTTGAGACAGATTCTGAAGGAAGATTTTCTATTTAAAAAAAAAGATATCATGGTTACACAATAATACCTGTAACAAATCAATTTTAAGAGTTTCACCCAATTTGGATGTAGCTTCTGGACAGTCAATAAAATGTAGACACTTGAGAAAAAAATATCTCCATGTGAGTAATAAGAATTAACCAGATCTCTGTACCTTCTTGGTGGTAAACCTTCTTGGTGATCAACCAAACTTAAAGATAATATATGCAATACACAAATTTTGAGGTACCACGTGGCTTTTTGATGTCAGCCTCTGTATACAAACTTGCGGATTGCTGAACTCGCAAATGGAGGGCACAAAATCTGCTTTGAATATCTGTAAATGTATGTTTAATTTATTGAACATTTCAATAAATAAATGAGTCTTTATGCTTTTCTGGAATTCCAGAAGAAAGGAGAGGTTTCAACAAATATATTCTTTAAAAAGGGATTAATTGTTTAAAAGACAATTGATCAGTTTACTTATATGCCCCCTTTCCAGATTAGGCTTCAAAAGGTTTCCAAGGATAAATAAATATATAGGTAGAACAAAGCCTATTTACTGTGTAAACAAAAAAACATAGGAAAAGCCTGAAGCTGGCCTGTTACAGACTGTTTAAACCCCATTAGCAGGCTTATAAAAACAATATAATTAAACTTCTCCCACAAGGAATGTTTTTCATAAGAACAATCACATTCATACATACAAGCTCATATTTTGTTAATGAATCTACTCATCTGCTCAACTGAGCCCCCTAAAGCGTTTGCCTGTCTGGGGAGAATTGATGCTGTAATCTAACACATCTGGAGGGCGTGAGATTGGAAGAGGCATCAAAAGCCTATCAGAATAACAGAATAACAGAGTTGGAAGGGACCTTGGAGGTCTTCTAATCCAGCCCCCTACTCAAGCAGGAGACCCTATACCATTTCAGACAAATGGTTGTCCAATCTCTTCTTAAAAACCTCCAGTGATGGAACAACCACAACTTCTGAAGGCAAGCCAGTGATTAATTGTTCTCACTGTCAGGAAATGTCTCCTTAATTCTAGGTTGCTCCTCTCCTTGGTTAGTTTCCATCCTTTGCTTCTTGTCCTGCTTTCTGGTGCTTTGGAGAATAGGTTGACTCCCTCTTCTTTGTGGCAGCCCCTCAAGTATTGGAAGACTGCTATCATGTCACCCTTAGTCCTTCTTTTCAAATGAGGTTCTGATCAACCCATGAGCTTCAAACTCAGCCACGGCAACAGCTTCCAGGAAATAGGTTGAAAATCAAGGTACTTTCCATTCAATCAACTCTTCCTCTGAGCTGTCCATACTCCCACCCACAAGGAAATGATACAATAGGTGTAATCTTCATGGTTGGTTGATGATATTCTACAGAAACACGTCTACACACAAATGTTTTTGTATAACTGAAAGAGCATTTATTGTCTGGCAAGTCGATGTGTAATTTATCACTCTTTCACTTCTCTTAAAAAGAAAAGAAATATCATCCTTTCTCACTGCTTCCCACCCCCCCACCCCCCCCACCCCATCATTAAGCCAGAAACTCGCATTCCTTACTTGCCCAAATGAATCATATGAATTTCTTTGGTTAGTGTGGTTGACAGCTGCTGTCTTTCTCACCGGTTTACTTTCAAGAAGTTCTCGAGCTTTTGATGAAATCACTTTGGGAACCGAGAATTTTAGAAGCTTCTTTTGATTGCTGGAGCTTAAAAGACTGAGCTGTATTTGGCGTTCAGATGGGACAGCTGCCAAATGACAGAAGGAGCAGCAGGCATGAATCTCATCCTGACGGCCGCAGTTCCTACTTGGGGGAAAAAAGAAGATTAATACAATATATTTGGTGCAATCGTGCCAGCTCACAGATATTGTTATTTACCACTACTGGAGATGAATCAAGAACTCTATTTCTTGGCCACGTGTGTTAAAAAGAGTCATAAAAACTGGAAGGTATGTGAAGAAGAGAGGTGAGGATGATCAAAGAGAGGTTGAGGGAACCCAGAGAACGTGGATTTGTTCCGTCTAGAGGAGGGGTGTCAAACTCGATTTCATTGAGGGCCGCATCAGGGTTGTGTTTGACCTCAGGGGGCCGGGTGGGCATGGCCAGGGTGGGCGTGGCCAGCTCAACATCACTTGTATCAGGGAGGCTTGTGGTGGCCCAAGCACTTGCGGCCCTCCCGAGCTCCGTTTTTGCTGGCTGAGGCACTGTGGGCTGGTCCTTCGCTGTTTCTAGGGCAGCCCCACGGGCCAGATCTTCGGGATTTCTTGTTCAATTATTCCAAAATGTTTTCTTTCTGTGTGGTTTGTTATAGCATCATTTGTGTGAAATTAGGAACATCTTGCTTTCACTCCAAGGAATGAGCTCCAAGGAATGAGAAGACATCTACAATCAAAGTAGGATTAGATTAATTTCAGGACCAGAAACTTTGATACCAAAGGGGTGAAATATCTATTTCAAGATGGGAATTTTTTTTAAAAACTCTTTGTGTTGGAAACTCAAAGAGCATACTGCTTCAGAGCTGTACAAAGAATGAATAATTTAAGGCAAATTTCAGAATCCAATTATCTTTGCTCAAGCAGGATAATGTGTGATTTTAGAGTAACCTCTGATTGTCCTTTTATTCAATCCCGTAGCTTGCTGGATGCAAAGCTAAAGCTTAATTGAGATCAGTCTAAAACCATGGAGACCTGAGTGACTCTGAGACTTCTTGAAAAAAAACCAGAAGAATATTTGTGACAAAAGGATTAAGAGAATGACCCCTTAGAAAGCCTTTTCAAGAACAGGAGAAAATATCTGTTTACTATTGCTCAGATTTGGATATGAACAACTTAAGTGACTTATAAACAGAGAAGGTTGTCTTAAAAGCCCATAAAAACAGGAAGACTGGGAAAAATTATGGACAAAAAACTACAAATTAACAATGGCAGCCTCACACAAAGAAAACTTATAAAAGTGTTCTAGCGCTGGCATCTAGCTCCTGCAAAACTAGCAAAAATATATCCAAACTTAAGTGCTGGAAATGCAAACATGAGAAAGGCTCCTATTTTCACATGTGGTGGTTATGCCCAGAAGCTAAAAAATACTGGAACAAAATAAGGAATTGGATACAAGAAATAATAGGTCAGCAAATTGAATTCAAACCAGAAATGTATTTGCTAGGAATAATAAAAGGAACATATACAAAAGAAATTCAGTACATTATAATCCACATATTAACAGCAGCAAGAATAGTTTACGCACAGCAGTGGAAATCAGATAGCAACCCCTCAGATAATATGATAATTAAAAAAATAATGGATTGTGCGGAAATGAACAAACTAACTCTAGAACTACAAGATAGAAATGACAAGGAATGTTATATGGTATGGGGAAAATGGTATTTTTGGTTAGAGAATAGGAATAGTTAAGCAATCTTTTATAACTATAGATAAGTAAGGTGAATGTTAATGTACTACATGTATAGGATGTATAAATGTAAATATCTATGTATATCACCTGTATAGTAAAAGGATTGAAGATATGTATGAAAATAACCAAAATGAGAGTCGATATTCCAGGATTGAGAGAAGTGTATGTAAGATGTTTTTAATGTGCAAAATCTAATAAACTCTTTATTAAAAAAAAAAAACCAGGAGGATGGAAATGGAGAAACACACACACACACACATGTTGTTTCATTTCTGTTCAACTCAATGTTTTTAATTTGATGTTCAAGACAAGATTTGTTGACAAAGCAAAGTTTACATGCCACAGAAATTAAATGCATTTGTAAACTTCCCTAATAAAACCCAATTGTGCAATGTCACTCCGAAAAGATTTATTAGTGAAACCACCAAGTGACAAAAATAGAAGGAGGGACACATGACTAATCAACATAATGGATATGAAGAACAGATTCCGGAGCCTGGAGTTCATTGAGGCATGAAATCTATATCTACACCCAATTTCTAAGTATTGATGATTAAGGTTGAAACTTCCTTTCTTTTTACCAGTGGACTTTGTTTTTACACAGAGATGTCCCTTTCCATGCCCATCGAGAAAAATCCAACAAACTTAGTGATTCACAAACACTCTTCCAGGAACCATATTACGCATCTAATCTAATAATAATAAGAACATCAAACAACATTTCCGTATCCCAGGTCCTTGGGAAGGACTCGATAGGTGGATCAAAATGCCAAATCCAGTCTAAACATGTGGCTGAATGCGCGGCAAACCATAATAATGGATTATTAGCTAACTTGTCTGGGAATGATCAAAGTCCCAATCAGGAGAAACACCGACTTTAGTCAGAGTCCTGTCTAGACTTCAAAAGAGCCAAGTCCCGTTAAATCTAGAAGACTGAAAAAAGGAACAAGAATGAGTGAATGGATCCAGAGTACATAAATCCAAAGCCAAATTAGAACAAGTATTGCTTTCATCAGGAGACATTTAAGATAGATCTATCAAGTCTTCACTTGAGTTCAGCAGTGATGGATTACCTCAGTCAGAGTATGGAGCTACTTGGGACCAACAGGAGCTACCAAATAATAATAATAATAATAATGATAATAATAATGATAATGATAATAATAATGATAATAATAATAATAATGATAATAATAATAAT
>QLTV01004222.1:427327-437489 GCA_003457575.1 Thermophis baileyi
AGAGAACATGGTTAGTTCTCTCTCTTTTGCTGATTCATTGCTGAGTGACTTCGTGTCTGAAAGTAAGCTCTGTGTGTAGCTAGCTATCTGTGATAGTAGAGAATCTTTGTTTGCTGATTAAGACAAAGAAAGGCTGGTAAGAAGACTGCTGTACTTCTGAATACTGACTGATAGAACGTGTATGATTCGGACTGTTATTTGGACTGTGCTATTTCTTTAAGTAAACTACTTTTATACACTTTAACGTATCTGTGTATTGACTGAATCGTTACTCATATCTACTGCAACATTACGGTGAACTGTGCAAACCTTCAGAAGCAGAGGTTACTCTGCACAATTCCTTAACACAATTAAACAGATTAAGGCTTGATGTACTAAGTTTATTTGGCCTTGCTTTTTTTTAATTGAAGTTTTATCATTCCTCTGATGCCCAACAGATGGCAGCAGCCCCATTTCCCATTCACTGATGGATGAAAAGTATCTGCTAAGTTGTGTTCTCAGAAGGAACTAGCACATCCAGGCTATCCGGAATCGAGTATGGGAATATGCGTGGGAGCTAGGCTTTCAAGGGATGAATTTGGACCACAGGCTAACAAACACAGCGGGAAACTCACAGGTCTGAAAAATCCCAGGAATTGTGCTATTTGATCACATTTTTTTTCTGGATAATTGGCTATTGTTGAACAGGGGGTGGACTAGAAGATCTCCAGGGTCCCTTCCAACTCTATTATTCTGTATTTCACTGAAAAGTCTCCTCCCTATGGTGCTATTCCTGTTTGAAGAGGCAAACACTACAGAATGATTCCAGAGATCAACATGAGAAGTTGAAAAATTTGAGCAGCTGGGAAGGAAGGAAGGAAGGAAGGAAGGAAGGAAGGAAGGAAGGAAGGGAGGGAGGGAGGGGGGGAGGGGGGGGGGGAGGGAGAAAGAAGGAAGAGGGAGGGAGGGGAGGAGGGAGGGAGAGAGAGAGAGAGAGAGAGAGAGAGAGAGAGAGAGAGAGAGAGAGGAATGGAATGGAATGGAATGGAATGGAATAGAATGGAATGGGAGGGAGGAGGAAGGAAGGAAGGGGAAAAAGAGGGGGGGGAGGGAGGAAGAGGGAGGGAGGGAGGGAGGGAGGAAGAAAGGAGAGGAAAGAATGTGAGGAAGGAAGGGAGGAGGGAGGGAGGGAGAGGAAAGAAGGTGAGGAAGGAAGGAAGGAGGGTGGGAGGGAGAGGAAAGAAGGTGAGGAAGGAAGGAAGGAAGGAAGAAAGAGAGAGAGAAAGAGAGAGAAAGAAAGAGAAAGAAAGAAAGAACAGAGAAAGAGAGAAAGAAGAAAAATAAAGAAAGAAAAGAAAGAAAGAAAGGAAGGAAGGAAGGAAGGAAGGAAGGAAGGAAGGAAGGAAGGAAGGAAGGAAGTTCAACTCCCAGAATTCCTCAGCCAGTCTACTGGATGGAGATTTCTGCAAATTGAAGTCCACACGTGACAGGCGAGGAATTCTGGGAGTTGAAGTCTGCATATGCTGGCTGGGGAATTCTGGAAGTTGAAGTTCACACAACTTAAATTTTACTGAGGTTGACAATATTTCTAAAGCAAAATACCCAAAGCACCCCACTTTTTAGAAATGAATAATGGGATCAAGACCTACTCTCTCTCCTCTCCCTCATCATCCTCTTAACCGTTCTCGCAGCTTTCTTGCTCTCCTGTTTAATAAGAGGATGAATTATAATAATTGTGGGAGGTTTGCATTTGGTTCTGATTATGGCTTCTTTGCTTGTTCAGGGTGGGATTTCAGTTATGTGAACCCGGGGGGGGGGGAAGAAAGAAAGAAAGAAAGAAAGAAAGAAAGAAAGAAAGAAAAAGAAAGAGAAAGAAAGAAAGAAAGAAAGAAAGAAAGAAAGATAGAAAGAAAGAAAGAAAGAAAGAAAAAGGAATTCAGCTGTTATATGGGGCATAAGTGTCCGTGGTTGCTTGGAGCTTAAATGAAGAACATGCTTCTTCCCCTGTTTCAGCAGCCTGACAAATGCCATTCTTCTCCAGCATTGGACCTGTTCAAAAAGTTACGAAATGCATTGCTCAGCAAAAAAATAAAAAATAAAACATAGAGAGAGGCAGAAGCCGTTTCCCTTAAAATTGCACTATAAACAGGTGGCTTTATTCTTCAAACTTGATGAAAAGCTTTCTAATAGCAGGAGACTTTCTTGCAACATGAGGCATATGGTTACAGAGGAAGCGCGCTCTTTGCCAGGATTTCCCTCGCTTCTGAGGGTCTCCTCCGGCTAAGTGGTTGCCAAGGGAACAATTCTTTTGATACGATGATTATTATGCCTGGAGCTTGTCCTGAAGCCTGTTAGAAATGGATATGGCTACAGCATTGCAGAATCGACGATGCACATTGAGAAAATAAAATAAAATAAAATGCACATCATAAATTCTGTCCAGATGGTTTTAAAGAATCGTTCACCTTGCTTGCAAAGAAGAATCAGTACAGAATGCAGAATAACAGAGGTCTTCTAGTCCAACCCCCTGCTTAGGCAGGAAACCCTACACCACTTCAGACAAATGGTTGTCCAGTCTCTTCTTAAAAACTTCCAGTATTGGAGCATCCACAACTTCTGGAGGCAAGTCATTCCACTAATTAATTGTTCCAACTGTCAGAAAATTTCTCCTTAGTTCTAGCTTGCTTCTCCCTTTGATTATTTTCCATCCATTGCTTCTTGTTTTGCCTTCTGGTGCTTTGGAGAATATTTGACCCCCTCTTCTTTGTGGAAACCCCTCAGATATTGGAACACTGCTATCATGTCACTCCTAGTCCTTCTTTTCATTAAAATAGACCTACCGAAGTCCAGCAACCTCTCTTTATATGTTTTAGCCTCCAGTCCCCTAATCATCTTGGTTGCTCTTCTCTGCACTCTTTCCAGAGTCTCGACATCTTTTTTATAATATAGTGACCAAAACTGGAACAATGCTTAGTCTTGGTTTTTTTTTTTTTTTTTACCTCTTTACTGCTGATCTAACAACTTTTTCTTCTGCTGCATAAGGGTTCACAAGCTATGCCTTAGGGACTTACCTTCTCCTTTAGCATTACAGTCAAAAAAGACCAATCTGCATTGTGATATTGCGTTTTTGAACTGAATGCTGTGTTTTAAAAATAGCCCTCCAACTGCCAAGAGTCCCAGGAGGGATGGAAGAGGTTTTACTGTTTTCCTCTTCTCACTTTTGGGGTACTTTAGAATTTCTTGAACATTTCTTTAGTTGACCCTTTTAAAACCTGCTTTTTGAACGCAACTTGGCTCTCGTGGCGGCCGTTCTGTTTGTTTTCCTGTTTCAGCCAAAGGTTGAGAAATTGGTTGCCCTTGGAGAGAATGTCCTAACAGTTGCAGGAAAAGAGTAAAATTCTCCATTCTTCCCCCCAAAATCCTGTCATTGAAATCTCTATTAGGTATAGGAACCATTCAGGGCCGACCTGGGTTTGACACCAATTCTTTCTATTCATAGAAATTTATGGAGAAATAAAATAGGATAACAACATTTCTTTAGAAGCCACTCTTTCAGTTGCTGGAAAACAGAAGCAGAGGAACCTGCAAAAAAAATTATCATTAAAATTTTTAGCCCATTTAAACGGGAGTGGTTTGTTTTATACAAGGCTGTTAAACAAGCTAGGGTGACTCCTGCAACTGTGCTAAGCCACAAGCCACTGATCAACAGTGACTAGGTTGAAATAAACTTTACACTAACCAAGTTAGATTGGAACAATTAATCCGTGGAACAATTTGCCTCCAGAAGTTGCAAATGTTCCAACAATGGAAGTTTTAAAGAAGAGATTGGACAACCATTTGTCTGAAATGTTATAGGGTTTCCTGCCTAGGCAGGGGGTTGGATTAGAAGACCTCCAAGGTCCCTTCCAAGTCTGTTATTCTATTCTATTCTATTCTATTCTATTCTATTCTATTCTATTCTATTCTATTCTATTCTATTCTATTCTATTCTATTCTATTCTAATTATTCTATTCCTATTCCTATTCCTATTCCTATTCCTATTCCTATCCCTATCCCTATCCCTATCCCTATCCCTATTCCTATTCCTATTCCTATTCCTATTCCACTCTACTCACTCCCCTTAAAACTCAATGCAACGTCTGATTTAAGATCCATTGTGGTTCTTTTTGGTATCTTTTTGGTTTTAATGAAAACCCGATGGCTGAATTAGCCAGAACAATTAACCAACACAAATTAGATTGAACTTGGCTGTTTGAGTTGAGTGCTGGTTAGAATAAATGGCAAGAGACCAACTTGCTTTGGCCTGGAGGTGGGAGGTCGGCTGACGTTGGCTGACAGAGACTCTGCAATAGATGGTTAAAGCAAACACGTTGTGTGCCCAGCGCATCAGTTTGTTTGTAAGATGCTTCCCCCTTCTTATCTCTTCCAATAAGGCAACCTTGAGACAAACCATTCCTACAAGCAGACTGTGCAAATATGACCAGGCAGGAACCAAATGTTCTTGTCCAGAGATGTGTATTTTTAGATTGGGAGAGCTCTCGTTGACATTTTCCCCTTCCTAGTCTAGTTGTGTGTCTTCCCCGGCACTTACTGTAGCTTTGTGGGGGAGGAGGTTACAGCGAAATTTGAATAGGAACCAGGCAACCACATTTCACCGGACAGGTGAGGTCAACACCAAAACTGAATTTGATCTCGTGTACAGGTAATCCTCGATGTATGACCACAGTCGAGCCCAAAATTTCTGTTGTTGAGTGAGACATCTATGTCAGATTCTCTGTCATCCAGGTCATGGTTGTCCCAAAGGTGCTTTTTCAAGAGGCAACTGGACTTTCTGGTTTGTCTTTGAAGACGTTTCGCTTCTCATCCCAGAACCTTTGTTGAGTGAGACATTTGTTAAGTGAGTTTTGCCCCATTTTATGACCTTTCTTGCCACCGTTGTGAACTGAATCGCTGCAGTTGTCAAGTTAGTCACGCAGTTCTCAAGCGAATCTGCCTTCCCCCTCGGCTTTGCTTGTTGGAAGGTCGCAAAAGGGGATCACATGACCTTGGGGCACAGCAACGGTCATAAGTATGAACCAGTTGCCAAGCGCCTGAATTTTGATCACGTGACCACAAAGGCAGTAAGTGTGAAAAATGGTCCTAAGTCACTTTTTTCAGTGCCGTTGTAACTTTGAACGGTCACTAAAGGAACTGTTGTTAAGTTGAGGAATACCTGTAGTTTTAGTTCACCCCAGTCAACATGATGACTCACCACATGTTTCAGATCGGTCTCCAGTGGCAGACAAAGCAGAAAGTCCAAGAGAACCTCTAAACCCAGCTAGGAAGGGGGGTCTCCCCTTTCCAGAAGAGCCCAATGGAGCTCAGCTCTGCAGATACTGACTCCAAAACCTGGAACTGTCTTCTGCCTCTCTTTGAGATCCTAGAGAGCTCCCTACCTGGGGTTATTTGCTTAATGCAGGGGTGTCAAACTCAAGGTCCGCAGGCTGGATCCGGCCCATGGGGTGCTTAAATTTGGAGCACGGGGCTGGCCTGGAAATAGCAAACGACCGGCCTGCGGTGCCTCTGGCCTGGACGGCCTCCTGCAACACTCTCGTCCCCCCGCGCCAGGGGTGGGTTCTGGATCCTTTTGCTGCTGGTTTGCTCAGGGTCGCGCCGGGCGCGCCCCCGCAGCAATAAAAAAATAGCTTCTGCGCATGCGCAGAAGCAAAATCCAAGATGGTGGCGCCCACGGAGACACCAACAGAACCGGCTCCGTGACGTCATCGCCAATTTACTAACAGTTCTAAAGAACCGGGTAGAACCGGTAGGAACCTACCTCTGCCCCGCGCCCAAACTCCCCGTGCCCCATTTTGGCTGGCAGGTTGCTGCAGGAGGTGTCCGTCCCCTTTCTCCCCCCCGCCAGCTGGTCCGCAGAGGAGAAATACAATGCTGATCCAGCCCTCAAAGAAATCCAGTTTGACACCCCTGGTTTAATGGATTTCTTTCCGAAAAGAAAACAGAAATGAAAACAAGAAGAGCCACCATCTTTCTTCATGACAACAAAGAACAGAGGGGCAAAAGGAAGAAGACCGGGTTGACTTAAGTAGATCACCAATTAACAGCTCCCATTAGAATCGATCTAGAGAGGAACCTTGCTACCAAATGAACTTTCCATATTGACATGTTTCTGTAATGCCCCTCTTAGGTAGCCCACCTCGTATTGTGCGAGACTGCCCACGACGAGTGTTTTGTGGCTCCCTAGAAGATCTGCATGAAGCCACACCAGAGGAGATTTTCTGGATAGTTGTGAGGCCCCAGCTGTACCTGCATAGAAGTTTTGTGTATAATTACGTGGGTTGTGTGTATGCGTTTACTTCTCTTCTGTCATGTTCTGATCACACGCTAAATCAATAAGGATAAGCCCACCTCTTAGGATGGGAAGGCTCTGGGGCTCTCCTGTTCTGTGAATCCCACAGTGGGCAAGGGAATTCAGTCTCCAGCAGAAGGAAATATGCGTCTTCTGGTATCTCACGAGATCAAGACGTGTCAACTTTGGGCTCTGTTCTTATCCACAGTTCCTATGATAAGTAATCCATTGGCTGAACCTTTGCTGATCGAGGTAGCTGAGTTCAGCAGTTCCTCACGATCTGCTTTTCTCACAGGCTGATTTTGCAACCCCGCATTTAAACTGCTGCCTAGAATGCACATTTCTGAAGCTTATAATTATGTGGCGAGATCTCTCCCACTATACACATAGCTGATGACCCCCCTCCTTTCTCTCTCTCTCTCTCTCCTCTCTTCTCTCCCTCTTCTCTCTCTGTCTCTTTCCTCTCTCTCTCTCTCTCTCTCTCTCTCTCTCTTCTCTCCCTCTCTTTTCCCTCTCTGTCTCTCTTCTCTCCCTCTTCTCTCGCTTTCATCTCTCTCTCCTCTCTCCCCCTCTTCTCTTTCCTCTCTCTCCTCTCTCTCTCTTCTCTCTCTCTCCTCTCCATTCTCTCTCTCTTTCTCTCCCACGCACTTAAATTGGCACAGATTTACCTGCAGACCAAAAGCAAGATCCATAAACTGCATGAAGTCAGTGCTTAACGGCAAAAGCAATTAATAGCATATATACTGCACCAAGGCCCAGCGAGCCATGTTTTATGATGCTGGGTCCCAAAACAAACAAAAAAGGAAAATCCACACCCATCGTGACTAGCTAATCATTAAATGCAAAAGATTTCTTAATTATTTGAAAAGTGGGAAGCGCCACAGTGATTCCACGAATTAAATACATCTGGGGGTTTCTTTGAAGTGAACGTTCTCTTCTGAACATTTGCTGAACCAGCAAAGCATCATGTTGTGCCTCCATTCCAAGGTATCTGAATATACTTTCTCAAATTCTAAACTAGGGATGTCCAGATTTGGCAACTTTAAGACTTGTGGACTTCAACTCCCAGAAATTGCCCAGCCAGCATAAAAGCATAAAATGTTTTAAAAGATTCAGATAGTCCTCGACTTACAGTCACAATTGAGCCCAAAATTTATGTTGCTAAGCGAGACATTTGTGAAGTGAACTTTGCTTCATTTTACGACTTTTCTTGCCACAGGTGTTAAGAGAATCACTGCAATTATTAAGTTAATGACACGGTGGTTAAGTGAATCTTACTCCCCTATTGACTTTGCTTGTCAGAAGGTCACAAAAAGGGATCACTTGACCCCAGGACATTGCAACCATCATAAATATGAGTCAGTTGAATTTGGATCACCTGACTATGGGGATGCTGCAACGGTCATCAGTGTGAAAAGCTGTCATCGGTCAACTTTTTTCAGTGCTGCTGTAACTTTGAACCAGGGGTGGGTTCTAACTTACCTTGCTGCCGGTTCGCTTCCTCCCGTGCCACGTGGCTGCGCCTCGTGGCCGCGCATGCACAGTGCCGAAAATTCCAAAAAAAAATTTCCCCCCAAAAAGCCAAAAACAAGATGGCAGCGCATGCATAGTGCTGGCAACTCAGCTTCTGCGCATGCACAGAAGAAAAAAAAAAATTCCAAAAAAAAAAAAAAGATGGCGGCATCCACAGACCGGCACTGACCGAACCGGCTCCGTGACGTCACCAGCGGGTTGCTACCGGTTCGGGCAAACCGGTCCGAACTGGGAGGAACCCACCTCTGCTTTGAACGGTCACTAAATGAACTGTTGTATGTTCAAGGACTACTGTATCGTATTATCCACATAGAAGATCCGTTTTTCTATATTGTGTTTGCCTTTGCCCCATTATTGGCACGATGCTGCTTGTCGCAAACAGCCATTTCAGCAAATGTCCTAGAGAGATATGAGATTCGTACGAATCTCCCCGAATGCGTACAAAATTCATATTTAATGAAAGAATCGGTGCCTAGACTTTCCTTTTCAAAATTCACACTGCAACCAAAGCCACTCTATGAAGAACAGCAGGATAGAAATACAATGGATCGTTCCCTATTAACTTAGCCCATGAGAAATGTTGCTAAGCTATTTTAAGAACAGGCTTAGATCCTTGCTATTATTTAAACAAAGCGCTAGGATATAATTTATTTTCTGGTTGTACTCTTGTAACAAGGATTGTTTCCACCCCCCCCCCAAAGAAATAATGTTTCTTCAGATTACATCCCAAGCAAATCCTAGCACCTCTGTTTATTTATAGGCCTTTGAGCAGTGCATATCCTACAAGCCAAAGATTAAACCCTGTTTAAGCTTGTTTGCACAGTAAGGGAGGGGAATTCCATCCATCTAAAGAATGGTGAACTCAACTGATATTCCTGAAATACAGATGGTTTCCATTGATGAGATAAATCTTTCTTTCTTTTTTTTTTCCTGGCTCTTAAAAATTGTTGTTCCTCTGAATTGCATAAGATGTCTTGCTTGTTATTTTAGATCATAATGTATGACGGGAAGAATGGCTTATATTCTCCGCTGTTCCATCTGCTTTAGACTGGCTCAATCAGCGGTTTCAACAGGACCCTTTCATATATTTTTTTCTGACCAAATCTCAAAGTGGAGATTGAATTGGGCTAATTTGTTTTGTTAAACGAAATCCTGTCGAATTGTTTAGCTCTGCTGGAATTGGATTCTGTACCAACATCTTTTTTTATTCACCCCTTCAATTCCCTAAAGAATTCACTCCCTATGAAACACAGACATTTCTCTTCTTCTATTTCATTTTCAGATTGCTCGTAGATTTCTTCTGGGAATGTTTTTAATCTGATTCTAACACAGTGAATGGGCAAAAGATTTGGGGGTTATTTTCTCTGTGGGTCATCCTTCCATCCCACTGAAAGCTCCTTGGCTACTCATATTTCCTGATCTAAAATAAAACAAAATAAAGTGAAAACTCTTGGCAGGTTTTTTGGTTGATATGTGCCCAAGGGATTAAAATATTGAAGTGTAGGAAGCCAAGACCACAAGAGAGAGAATTGTACAGTTCAAAACAGGACATTTTAATATATATATATATTTAAACTTCTGGTGAAATTCATTCCCAGCCTTTCTGCTTCTATAGGCACATGGTGAAAACAAAACACAAACCATAAAGCATAACCATAAAATAAAGGCAATTAATTTTAGTTGCCAAATTTGGAGACCTCTGCTTTAGACTATTTAAGCCAGGGTCTCCAAACTTGGCAACTTTAAGACTTGTGGACTTCAACTCCCAGAATTCCTCAGCCAGCTGGCTGAGGAATTCTGGGAGTTGAAGTCCACAAGTCTTAAAGTTGCCAAGGTTGGAGACCCCTGATTTAAGCCATTGGGTTCTCTCTTCCTGTTCTAGCAGTTGTAACAGAACAGTAGTGTATACTATAGCTGTTTGTTGTCATTTCTTACTCTTTCTTCTGATTTAGTTTGGTCACGCAATGATCTTCTCCAACTAATGACCTTCCCCATAACGAAAGGCAGATGCACCTATTTGGCTTCCTACATTGTCCATCAGATTGGGCTCCGACTTTGAGCTCAAAGAGGCAAGCGAATTCGTTGAAAAGAAGGCTAGCAATTTCTGGAATATTCACGTGGCTCAACCCAACGATGAAGTCTATGAGATGGCATTGGTGTCAGGAACACTGAAAGGTAGGAAGTCAGTTCCAAGAATCAGAGAAATCTTTCATAAGGAGCCTCAACCATTTCTCTGAAATAGAAGCTTCTATTGATTCTGATTCTAACCAGTTTGTGGCTAATAATAATAATAATAATAATAA
>QLTV01004222.1:437816-459579 GCA_003457575.1 Thermophis baileyi
TAATAATAATAATAATAATAATAATAATAATAATAATAATAATAATAATAATAATAATAATAATGTGTAATGTTCCCCTTCTGTCCCACAGGCCCCCTTTCCGAATTTCCTTCCTTCCTTCCTTGGATTCGATCCATTTGTTTGTGGGAAAACAGAAACAGATATCAATCTAGCCCTGCTGATTCGTGCCAGGTACATTCCTTCGGAAACTCATCCTTTTTTTTTTTTTTGGCTGCTCTATGTGTCTTCTGATGGGTATGATGGATGGACCGATGAGGTTCCTTCTTGCCAAGGACAGATCACACCAGTCCTTCCAAACTGGAATGAATTGGGTGTCAACTGACATTCCAAGTTGCTTCAGAATGATATTATTATGATTATTATTTTCGAAGGAAACCATGAGCTGCAGCTTGGAAATAATTGCAAAAGACATCTCGTTTAAACACAGTTGCTTGGGTGAAATGAGAGAAGGCATCAAGACATTTTTCACCTTTTACAATACATGCATTCATCTCGTGGACTGCAAAGGACACAAAATGTGTATACGACTCAGAATTGGTTTTGCTGCCCTGGGTTTCAACCCCAAACTATAGGGGGGAATTTTCATTGTTCTTTATTCGTGTCAGAAGCACCTACAAATTATAGTTATATAACAATCAACACTGAGCAAATAAATAGGTACAATGGATGGAAACTGAACAATGGATGGAGGAGCAATCTGGAATTAAGAAGAAATTTCCTAATAATGAGAACAATTAATCAGTGGAGTGGCTTGCCTTCAGAAATTGTGGTGCTTCATCCCTGGAGGTTTTTAAGAACAGATTGGACAGCCACTTGTCTGAAATGGTATAGGGTCTCTGTTTGAGCTGGAGGTTGGACTAGACAACCTTCAAGGTCCCTTCCAGTTCTGTTCTGACTGAGGTGTCAAATAGATCATCCTCAAGGTGTTTTTCCAAAAGGCAATTGGACTTTCTTGTTTTCTTGTCTTTGAAAACCTTTCACTTCTCATCCAAGAAGCGTCTTCAGTTCTGAAGGTCATTGAAATACAGAACGTGTAAAAAGGACATAGAATAAATAGGATTAAAACTGAATGACATTCTCCCACCGTCGGGCCATGTAGATGGCATTTTCTCTCGCCAGCATGAGGTCTTCTTCCGTACATGTTGAAGGACATTGTATGCACCATGGCATGTGTGAGATGGATTGTTCTTCACTACATTCACACAGAGTATCATCTAGAGGGAAGCCCCGTTTTCTTAGATTGTCCTACCTGGCTCACATTCTATGTAGTGATTTCCATACCAGCCAAGGTTGTTCCTGACCAGGTGACAGACAGTTGTGTGGTTGTGTCCTGTTGCCTGGTAGCACCTTACTCACCTTCCATAGATCCAGGGCAGTCTGTGGTGGTTAGGGTTAGGCTGAGGTTTTGAGGAAGCTGTTCCTCAGTCATTTGCATTGTTAATGTCTGGTTTTTAGAGAAGAAATGTAGCTTTCTGTATTATTACAGAACCCAAGGTTCTTGGTGAAGGGAGCTCACTTAACAACAATGATCTCTTTATTTTTATTTTATTTATATATCAAACTAGTAGCTGGATACCCGTGCTTCGCTACGAAACTATGTGATTGGGCTTGATAAAGTGACAGTTAAAGCAGTTGGAACAGAGTTCATTTCAGGTGGAGAGGGGGAGTAGAATGTCTAAACTCTCAGCCCGCAGGCCGGATGAGTCACGCGCTGGCCATGCCCATGCCCGGTTTAGCGAAGGGCTAGCATCAGAGCGTGTTAATATAAGGCAACTGGCAGTTGGAACAGAGTTCTTTTCAGGTGGGGAGGGGGAGTAGAACATCTAACTCCTTAGCATCAGAGCGTGTTAATTAATATAATACTGTATAAGAAATACTAATCTGATGGTCATTTTGAAAAATCCTTTCTTAGCGAACACCTAGAAGCCAAGAGGAACATATGTGCCAAGTTTCAGGTTTGTAGGCTTTACAGTTCTGGAGATTTCGTGATGAGTGAGTGGTATTTGGCTTTTATATATATAGATTACTGCTTGCATGCAAGCAAATGAAATTATGTTGTATTTTCAAAGAGATTTGGTTGCTTAAGGTGTATATATATAATATATATATATATATTTAGAGAGTGCCCATCTCACTCCCTGAGTGATTCCAGGCAATGTACAGTTAAAACATACTGTACTTCATTTTTTTACTACTGTTAAAATCAGAAGGAACAAAGTGCAGATCAAATGAATTCCATGTTGTGGTGAATGAGAACCAAGGGACATTTTCTACCTTTACACAAACTCATGGAGTTCACTGCAAACTTTTAGAGTTTCTAGCTAGTAATGGAAAGAAGTTATGGAAGAAACAAAAGAATCACTGCTTTTTAAACAAAATCTCAGCAATCTCTTCTCAGGCGCGGATGGAACTCCTGCCATTCACAAATAAGTCGGTGCAGAAGTCCACGGATTACATAGCCATCTGCTGTGGGTCATTTTTGTTGTGGCTGTAGTTATAAAATTAGACTCTAATGATTTGATTTCACACCATTAATTACATCCTGGCATGCCGTTTCTAATTATATGTTTTCTCCCAAAGCATTTTTATTGGCCTCTGCGTATATAGGCATTCATTTTCTCCTGCCCTTTTAAGTGGATTTTGGAAACTGCCAATTTTCTCTTCGCAGTTGACCGTTGAACAATGCAAAATTGTCGTGAAGGCAAGTAAGTGCATCTTAATGGATAACCAAGGAATACAAAGAGGTCACCAAGTTTCTCACCTGCTCCTTGCAGGTATCTACATTTCAGTATCTTTAACAGATGTTTAGCTTTCATTTGAACACCTTCAGTGAAGAAGCATTCGTTGCCTACCTTGATAATTGAATCTACTGTTAAATTGCTCATATTATTGCAGCATTTCTTTTAATATTTCACCTGAATCTAACTTCCTGGATCTTGAGACCATTTATCCATGACCTCTACGCTGGAATAATAAGTGCAATGAGCAGAATAGCAGATGTGAAATTCGAACTCCACCTGCATAGAATTGGGTTAGTGCCATCTAGTAGCTAAATTATATGATAACATTATCCACGTACGACTCTTGTTCTTAAGATATTTTAAACTGGTTTTTTTCCCCCCATCACAAATCAGAACTTTGTGGAAGGGGGGAAAACCCACATCAAGACAACATTTGAAAAGTCCTATTTGGGTTCAGTACATAAATTTGAAGACTCTGATTTTCCACCTCATAATTCCATATCATATGTTTGATTAAAGATTTAGTTTTCTTCAGATCTCTAGAAAAGAAGAACTATAGACTGCCCAAGACCGACTGGTTTCAAATATTTTGTATGCTTAACAAATAAGAACATTGGACTTTTCCTGTCACACTGGCTGAAAAAGAAAAGGAACTTGAGAATTGCCAATTTCTCCGATCAAGAATATTCCTGCTGGTACTCAGAGTACCGGAAATACAGTTTTTATATGATCTGAAGCAGGAACATTGCGAGAAAAGTTAAGCACCCTTGTAATTTTTTGCTACAATCACACTGTGTTTTGCAAGGATAGGCAAACCATGAAGCTTTCATGAGGCGTATTTCCTGAGTAACACACCAATGAGCATCTCAATGAATCAGTGGAACAACTTGCCTCCAGAAGTTGTAAATGCTCCAACACTGAAAGTTTTTAAGAAGAGATTGGATAGCCATTTGTCTGAAGTGGTGTAGGGTTTCCTGCCTAAGCAGGGGGTTGGACTAGAAGACCTCCAAGGTCCCTTCCAACTCTGCTATTCTATTCTATCAAAATAGGGTGTGATCTCTGCAACTGAAAAGACCCACATTCCCTAGTTAGTGGTGTTCTACCACAATGGATGTACTATCTGCAAGAGTAATGAACCCTAATTAACATCTAATGGAGCTGATGCTAGCATTACAGGAAATGTCAGGACATAGTCCAAGGATAAAAGAAATACACAGAGTCTTATCTACCCAAGGAGTTCTTTGTGCTCTGCTTATTCCTTTAAATCAATAGGGATAGATTGCACAATTAAATTATATCTCACGCAAAATAATAAAAACTTGGCATTGCTCCAGGCTGCCTTCACCAAACTTTTCTACATTGTAGGCTCCGATGAATAGAGATATCCCCTTGTCTTAAATAAACCAAATAACCTATTGTATCTTTGGATCAAATACATTTCTATCCACAATTAATTTCTCTCGGTGGAGAGGTAAAGTTGACGGCGGCGGCGGAGGAGACATTTTGTGGCTGACATTTATTTACAGTAAAATGTTCCTTTAAAAAGTTTAGAGGTCAGAGAGATCAAGCTGCAGGAAGGAGAGCGCTGGGTTCAACATGGCAGCCTGGAGATTGGTCTTCAGGTCATCGGTGCTAAGACCCTGGAAAGAATCTTAAGTTCCACATAACGTGGATGGTTTGTGTCTGGTTTTTTTTTTTTTAAATGAATCTCTATGGGCCGTCTTTCACTGTCTGCACTTTTCAAAATGTTTACTCAAGGATTGCCATAAACTGCAAGCTATTGAACCAAAGATGCAATCCAAGTTGATTTGAACCGAGCCTTATCTGCATCATATAATCATGATTCAAGGCATACATTCATGGGAGAAGAGAAACAGAGAGAGAGAGAGAGAAAGAGAGAGAGAGAGAGAGAGAGAGCAATAAATACTAGGTCATTTATACCTTCCAACCTCCTGATAATGCTGGGAGAGAGTAAACGGGATAGGGGTGGGTGGATGGGGGTGGGGGAGCTAGGTAATGATTTGTCATCCGGGCAGCTCGGAGTAGTAGTCAAACCTTCTGTGTTAGAAACCCTAGCTCTGATTGACAGCTGGGTTGCGGGGGCCTTGCCCGCCTGCGTTGACAAGAATTATGAGGATTTGTCAAAGCCTAATGGACATGGAAATGCCAGATTATGCCGAGTCTCTCGACTCCTCGTACACCATGCTAGAGTTCGAAAACCTGAGGGTGCTGCCCACAAACTCATCAGGTGAGGAGATCCTTCTTTTCTCTCTCCAATCGGACCCTGTTATCTTAGTTGTCCTCTTGGTGGACAAAGGAGACCGTGGGGTCGAAGGGTGGATAGTACCAGCTTGTCCTGGTGAACTCTCCGAGGAACAGAAGAATTGGGCTGTGGGGAGATACCAGGACCTAGAATTCGATGGCAGATCAAACTTCTTGAGAACTTCCCTGGATTGGCATGGAGAGAATGTTTTGTTAAGCTCTTGCTTCGTTGGACCTAGTAAGGCCAACTACTTAGCCACACGGATTAGGATTATATCTGGATGACTGTCTTCCTAAGGATGGTTGGTGGGTTTCAGAAATAAGTGAATGTCTTTCCTACAACGGGTCACTATGTTTGTCAAGAGCCTTTGGAAAACGAGATAGCACACCGAGAGTTGAGCTATTTAGACAATGAGTGCTTTTAGAAATAGAGCAGGAAATAAACAAATGTTCCTTTGGGGGGAAATAGCTAATTTAGCAGTCTTGTCTCTGTGAAATTACTTTCTCTGCCTACCCACCACTGTCTTTTTCCTCTTGCTGGGGGGGAAAAAGGCCATCTAGAATTCATTGTTGCTTAGCAAACGATGTGGTTTTTTTTTTTCACACCATCAAACTTCACAGAGAATTCGTATAGCTTGGATTTGTGTCCGCTTTTCAAAAGTTCATCTTGATACGTGTCAGTGTATCTGCCTGATGGTATTATTTTTTGTGTTCAGTATTCTACAAAAATTATGCTAGAGGAAATATGTGACTCTTTAAAGCTGGTGTAAGTCTCTGGGCTGTTTAACAAATTGTTGTGATTGGCGCTTTCATATTTTGGAGACTAAGAAAGATGGCATTAACGTTTTTCCTTTGGGATATTTTTTCTTCATCTGGATATATCTTGGCGTTCAGTTCCTGTGAACTGTACTGTTATCAATTTAGTGCAAAATCATACTTACTTACTACTAAGAGAGTGTGTGCCTGTTGTTCTGAATCAGATAATTGTAGGGCTGGAAGGGACCTTGAAGGTCTTGTAGTCCAACCCCAGGAAGATAAGAGCCGAGGTGGCGCAGTGGTTAGAGTGCAGTACTGCAGGCTACTTCAGCTGACTGCTAGCTGCAGTTCGGCGGTTCAAATCTCACCGGCTCAAGGTTGACTCAGCCTTCCATCCTTCCGAGGTGGGTAAAATGAGGACCAAGATTGTTGGGGGCAATATGCTGACTCTGTGAACCGCTTAGAGAGGGCTGTAAAGCACTGTAAAGCGGTATATAAGTCTAAGTGCTATTGCTATTGCTAACACAGAACAGGAGATCTTATACCCTCCTGGACAAATGGTTTCCCAATCTTTTCTTGAAAACCTCCAGCGATGGGTCTGAGTCTTACTAAAAAGCCAACGAGAGCAATAAATATAGAAGTTCCTGGGTGGACGAAAATCCAGAGACTTAAAAAGTGGGAAACCAATATTGGTTTTATGAGAATGGAGAGTGGAGCTGTAAGATTTCGCAGTTGGTCACTCACAATTTCTATAAGCAACAGAAAACCACTGGATCGTTTTACAGTGGATTGGAAAGTTTTTATTTCATTTTTTTTAAACAGCAAAAATATGGACTATTGGAAAAAGAGGAAAGTATTTCTTTAGCAGTGACTTGCCAATCTGACTTCCAAGCAACGTTCTGGAGTTTTAGGAGACAGAAGGTGTTTTTTACAACAGGACCTTGTGAAGTCAGGGGTTAAGTTGAAAACCTAGGCCTATGGAATACAGGATGTCCTCGAGCTACAACTACCATTGAGCCCAAAATTTCTGTTGCTAAGTGAGACAGTTGTTAAGTGAGTTTTGCCCCATTTTACAACCTTTCTTGTCTCAGCTGATAAGGGAATCACTTCAGATGTTAAGTTACTAACAAGGTTGTTAAGTCAATCTGGCTTCCCCATTGACTTTGCTTGTCAGAAGGTCACAAAAGTGGATCACAGGACAATACAACTGTCGTAAATATGAGATAGTAGCCAAGCATCAGAATTTTGATCACATGACCATGGGGATGCTGCAACGGTCGTAAGTGCGAAAACGGTCCTAAGTCACTGGTTCTTATGTTGTAACTTCAAGTGGTCACTAAACAAGCTGTTGTAAGTCAAGGACTTCCTGTAATAAGATTCTTCAGAGGCAAGTTCCTGAGTTCTTTTACATCCAGGCCAGGCTTACACAGATTTTTTTTTACCGCAAAGGTGCTTTTTCAAGAGGCAACTGGACTTTCTTGTTTTTTTCTTTGAAGACGTTTTGCTTCTCATCCAAGAAGCTTCTTCAGCTCTGACTGGATGGTGGGGAAGCTGAAGAAGCTTCTTTGATGAGAAGCGAAACGTCTTCAAAGAAAACAAGAAAGTCCAGTTGCCTCTTGAAAAAAGCACCTTTGGGACAACCATGACCTGGATGCCTGAGAATCTCCATAGACACGTTGACCGAACAATCCATTTTTTTCTCTCTTTTTTTGGTATTATATGTAGACATCCTGAGGTTGTGAATTTTATGCAAATCCATTTTCAAGGTCTGGTTTTAGATATCAATCATCTTGGTGCCTATTAAATGGGAAACATAGATGGAATATGAACTGACAATCCATCTCCTACCAGGTGTAGCTGAATTTAAATTTCTGCACTAAGCCTAAAGGCTCCTTTCAATTCATTCAAGTATTCTATTTCGATTGATGGATTGAATCTCTATAGCTGCCCGTCTCATTCAGATGTGCACCCATGAACTCATTCATTCTCTTTCTGCAACAGAATGCCTCTGAATTCGCTCGGTTTCCAAAAGACTAGAATCTTGATGTATGGTAAAAGTTCACGTTGTAGACGCCACATGCAGATTTTCCTAAAGGTGAAGGCTGTTTCAAGCAGGCACTGGGGTATTTGCTTATGAGCTAATAAGTAAACCAGCTTGCTCAGGAACTAGCTGTTTTGAAATTAACCGTGTTTGCCTTGGGTAAGCAACCCTCTTGAAAAATTGGTCAAAACAACTTTAGAGAACTGAGCCAAAAGGTTCTGGACCAATCCCGTCAATGAAATCGAGGAGGTCTATCCAAGAACTTTACATGACGCACTAGGGAAACCGTTCTCACAAAATTTAGGGAAAAGATTCAGAAGGGAGCCCGTTCGGTTAAGGAAGCCATTCCCACCACTTAGAGAAAGGGATCCTGGGTGATTGAGTATCAAGAAAATGTCTTTTGCAAGCGTTTTTATTCTTTGTCATGGTAGGAATGGACAGAATAATAAGAGTTGGAAGGGACCTTGGAAATCTTCTAGAGGTCCAAACCTCTTCACAAACAGAAACCCTAGACCATTCCAGACAAATGGTTGTCCAATCTCTTTTTAAAACCCTCCAATGATGGAGCACTCACAACTTCTGAAGGCAAGCCATTCCACTGATTCATTGTTCTCATTGTCAAGAAATTTCTCCAAGGTTGGTTCTCTCCTTGGTTAGTTACCATCCATTGCTTCTTGTCCTGCCCTCAGGTGCTTTGGGGAATAGGTTGACCCCCCCTTCTTTGTGGCAACCCCTGAGATATCGGAACACTGCTATCATGTCACCCCTAGTCCTTCTTTTCATAAGACTAGACATACCCAGTTCCAGCAACCGTTCTTTATATGTTTTAGCCTCCAGTCCCCTAATCATCCTTGTTGCTCTTCTCTGCACTCTTTCTAGAGTCTCAACATCTTTTTAATATTGTGGCGAACCAAACTGGATGCAGTATTCCAAGTGTGGCCTTACCAAGGCATTATAAAAGTAAAGCATGAGGATCAACCCTTCTTAAAATTGTTGAGGCTGTGAAACGTTGCTCCAACAAAATCCCTTTTGTAAAAAAAAAAAGTGATGACAATGATAGATATATTCATAATCAGGGGTGGGTTCCACTTACCTTCCCTACCGGTTCGCATCGCGGAAATGACCCTCTGCGCATGGCCGCGTTCTTTGCCAGCGACCAGAGAACCGGTTCGGGGCGTGGACAGCCAGCCATCATTGCCGGTTCAGCGAGCGGGTGAAAATTTCCGCCACCGGTACGGGAGAACCGGTCCGAACCGGCAGCAACCCACCACTGTTCATAATCTATTCCTTATCATATTTATTTATTTATCGTATGGCACATTCACATCATACGTCAGTAAAAGGGAAAATGGGGCTAAAATAAAACACAGAATATAAAACACAGAAATCTTAGCAGGAAGATTACAAAGGTGTATCTAAGTTGCAAATATAATTTTTTTATTTCATTTGTCTCAGGCAGGAAATCAACAAAATCTCCATTATAGGCTCTGTTCTGACACAGTGTCGCTATGTGTTGGGTAGTTTGTTTTTCTGTCCCCACAATCACAATTCGGTGATGGTATCTTGCTGCTAATCATAATGACTCATATACTCATATAGAGGTAGCTAATATCCTGAGATATCTCAGAACATTGTTCCTGATACTTCACAAGATAAAACCAAGTTTCTGGCTGAAAAAACAACAACAACCTATTCACAGCCATCCATAGTTATGATCTTGTGTAGCTAACATCCCTGGGGGAGGGGGGAAGGTACTTTATAAAAGGAAAATCTAGCATTCTGGTCTTACGCAACATCTGTGTACTTTTGTTGACAAAGGAAGCATTGGGAAAGATGTTAGCTTTAGCATTCTAGGATTCTTCTCTCTTGTGGAAATCAAAAACTTCCTATTCTTAATCTTCAGGGATTGACCACCCTTCAAGAATTACATCCGCTCCAAGATTTCACCTGTCATCTTTCTTAGGCCTCCCCTGATTCATACAATCCCCTTTTGGCAGGTGAAGTCCATATACCTTGACTTCTCCAAGAGACAGCTAATAGTTCTGGTTGCATTTAAGTTCCTTTTCATAGAGATAGAATAGAATAACTGAGTTGGAAGGGACCTTGGAGGTCTTCTAGTCCAACCCCCTGCTTAGGCAGGAAACCCTATACCATTTCAGACAAATGGGTATCCAATCCCTTCTTAAAAACCTCCAGTGATGAAGCAACCACAACTTCTGGAGGGAAGTTGTTCCACTGTTTAATTGTTCTGTCAGGAAATTTCTCCTTAGTTCTAGGTTGCTTCTCTCCTTGATTAGTTTCCATCCATTGCTTCTTGTCCTGCCTTCAGGTGCTTTGGAGAATAGGTTGACCCCCTCCTCTTTGTGGAGACCCCTTAGATCCGTGATGGCGAACCTATGGCACGCGTGCCACAGTTGGCACGTGGAGCCATAGCTGAGGGCACGCGAGGCGTTGCCCTATGTCAGCTCCAGCGTGCATGTGCATGATGGCCAGGTGATTTTCGGCCTTCCAGAGGGCAGGGGGGAGGCCGTTTTCGCCCTCCCCATGCTTCAGGAAAGCCTCCGGAGCCTGTGGGTGGCGAAAAACGGACCCAACGGGCCAACCGGAAGTTCGGCAATGAACTTCCGCCTCCCCAGGCTTCAGGAAAGTGAACTTCCGGTAGGCCCGTTGGGCCGTTTTCGCCCAATGGGCCTACTGGAAGTTCGCTTTCCTGAAGCCTGGGAAGGCGAAAAACGGCCCAACGGGCCTACTAGAAGTCCGGAGGCTTCAGTGAGGCCTGTGCGCATGCGCGAGGGGTGTGGCAGCGTGGGGGGTTGTGCACGCATGCGCGGGGGGGGCATTGCATTATGGGTATGGGCATGCGTACGTGCGCTATCGTGTGCACACGCGCCCTTTTGGCACCCAAGCAAAAAAAGGTTCATCATCACTGCCTTAGATATTGGAAGACTGCTATCATGTCACCCCTAGTCCTCCTTTTCATCAAACTAGACGCACCCAATTCCAGCAACCGTTCTTTATATGTTTCAGCCTCTGGTCCCCTAATCCTCTTTGTTGCTCTTCTCTGTACTCTTTCCAGAATCTCAACATCTTTTTTATAATATGGTGACCAAAACTGGATGCAATATTCCAAATGTGGCCTTACCAAGGCATTATAAAGGCATTATTAACACTTTATGTTAAAAGCAGTTCTATTTCAGTGGCTTTTCAATTTTGTGCTGATGCTTACATTGATTTTCTGCTGCTGCCAATATTTTTTCCTCTCTATTCTCTTCTCCTTGACTTGCAACCGTTCACTTAGTGGCCGTTCAAAGTTACAACAGCACAGAAAAAAAGTGACTTATGACTGTTTTTCACACTCATGACCATTGCAGCATTCACGTGGTCACGTGATAAAAATGCAGACGCTTGGCAACTGGCATGTACTTATGACGGTTGCAGGGTCCCGGGGGGGTGATCCCCATTTGCGACTTTCTGACAACGGGGAAGCCAGATTCACTTAACAACCGTGTTACTAACTTAACATCTGCAGTGATTCACTTCACAACTGTGTCAAGCATGGTCATAAAATGGGGCAAAATTCACTTAACAACTGTCTCGCTCAGCAACAGAAATTTGGGGCTCATTTGTGGTCGTAAGTCAAGGACTGATTGTATTGGCTTGGGCTGAAATCCTAGTTGCTGTCTTTATCGGTTCTGTATTGTTCTTAATGATGGCAATTGGCCATCTTGACATTTTGATCATTTCAAAAGGACAGCCTTTTCTTTTTGTAGAGGCCCTTGTCTCGGAGACAAGCAACAATGGCTTACTGGCAAATGGGATCAACTCGTTGTGCTCCATCTGTGGGGACCGTGCAACTGGGAAGCATTATGGCGCTTCCAGCTGCGATGGCTGCAAAGGGTTCTTCCGAAGGAGCGTCCGGAAGAATCACATGTATTCGTGCAGGTATAAAGATGCTGTCATTTTTTTTCAGGGAAGTCTGGGAAATTCCCATTTCCTTACAAGTGTTTCTCAACCTTGGCAGCTTGAAGATGAGTGGCCTTCAACTTCCAGAATTATGGGAGTTGAAGTCTATACATCTTCAAGTTCTCACCTCGTGGGTTGTGTATGAAGGTGGAACCCACACATCTCCAAGCATGCTAGATGGGGAATTCTGGGAGTTGAGGTCCACACATCTTCAAGTCCACACTTGTGGGTTGTGTATGAAGGTGGAACCCACACATCTTCAAGTTCTCACTTGTGGGTTGTGTATGAAGGTGGAACCCACACATCTTCAAGTTCTCACTTGTGGGTTGTGTATGAAGGTGGAACCCACACATCTTCAAGTTCTCACTTGTGGGTTGTGTATGAAGGTGGAGCCCACACATCTTCAAGTTCTCACTTGTGGGTTGTGTATGAAGAGAGACAACAATGGAAGGTCCAGGAAAGTCCACACAACTTCAAGCAGCTGGCTAGGGAATTCTGGGAGTTGAAGTCCATAGATCTTCAAGTGACCAAGTTTGAGAAACACTGTCTTAGACACAACCATTAGCAGTCCTGGGAAACATCTTCGTTTCCCCAGGCACAAACTGTCCTTAGCTATTTCTTGGAAGAGGTAATGATTTACAAAGCAATAAATGAAGAAGCCCTCTCCATAATATAATTTTCTCATATTTTTTAGGAGATTTCTGGGGGAAAACACAGCGAAAAAATGCTATGTCCTTTGCTAAAACAGCCCTAAAAAAAATTACCAACCCAGGTTGGGAAATAATCTGTTCTCTTTCCTCGGAATTAACTTCTTTTCCGTTCCAGGTTCAGTCGACAATGTGTGATCGACAAAGACAAGAGAAATCAGTGTCGATATTGCCGCCTGAAAAAATGTTTCCGAGCAGGAATGAAAAAAGAAGGTAATTTCCTCCAACCGTCCTCCGTTTCAGAGTGTGATACAGTCCATGTTGTGTTGCTGGCTGTGTAATCTCTAGCCTCTGGATGAGACAATGAGTCAGAGTAAGTTCCACGTAAGCAAATCTCTGCTAGTATCTTTTATGAGTCACAGATCAGCAAGGAAGGATTGCCTTTCTCCAAAAGTTTAAATGACTCAGATTAGCCCAGATTAATCTTGCTCCCTGAATTATAATCGAAGGGGCAGAAAAAAAAATCTGAGCCTCTAATAAAACTTTCTGTCCCCTTCAGAGACCTGATACGTCCGTCTCCCTAATTTCTTCTGCCTGAAACTTCTCAATGCATTGATGAGCAATGTCTACACCTGAGGACCTTTACATGAATAGAGTATGCCACCCAAACAATGAAGTTCCAAAGATAAACATGAATTTTCTGAATGCAGGTCCATAACACATGATAAATTGGATGTCCTTATGGAGTTTTCCCATAAAACAGGTGTAGGAAGTTAGCACCCACCCCTCTCCTAGAAAAATGAAATATTCTAGGAAATATTAAAAAAAGGCAGAATATTATATTTCCCTGGATGAGAAATGGAGAAACATGTTTTTAGGCAGGAAACAGACTCACTCTTAATAGCCCCCACCTTTGTCAATGGACCATTAAAGCCAGAGCACAACTCACTCATTCCCCCCCCCTTTGTCAATGGGCAGTCTATTCTACACAACAAAAATCTACCCCCTTCAGGCAGACCCATCTAGCAAACAGAAACTCAGAAATGGCACCCGGGAAGATTACCTCAGCCAAGCCTGGGACACAGACAAAAGCCTACAGAGTTAGCCCCATGGGAGTCTGACAACCAATCAGAATACAAGCTCAAATTCAAAAGCCCAACAGAGGGCATAAAACCCAGGCACTCTCAGCATCTCTTCCCTTTTCTGCCCAGGACCTCAAACCATGTGATCCTGTTCATCATTAAACCATCTTTCCAATCAGCCACCATGTTTCCAGTGTCTTTCTCCCCACTTGGAACTGAACCCAAAAGGATATTTCTTCCAACACGGGGGGGAAAAAAATGAACCTATGATTTCTGGTTTTGATGATTATAGACAGGATAGATTTCAGAAAGGAGTTTTGTGGTCACCATAGAGTAAGAAGTGAATTATAATTATCCCCGCGTCCTGTAACACCATGGATTCATTTCCTCTCTTGCGCTGATAAGCATTTATTTTGACCTCTTGGGCCACCAAGATTTTCTTGTCCAATACTCAGGGAATATTAGCCCAGGGATCTTGTATTTAATCTAGTGGGCAAATTGTGAGATAAAGATTATGTTAATCCACCTAGTGCAGGTAGTCCTCGAATTACGGCCACAACTGAGCCCGGAATTTATGTCGCCATGTGAGAAATTTGCTAAGTGAGTTTTAACCCCATTTTACGACTTTTCTTGCCAGATTTCTTAAGCAAATCACCGCAGTTGTTAAATTGGTGACACGGTTGTTAAGTGAATCTGGCTTCCCCATTGACTTTGCTTGTCAGAAGGTCACAAAAGGAGATCACGTGACACTGTAACCGTCATAAATATGAGTCAGTCGCCAAGCATCTGAATGTAAATCACATGATCACGGGGATGCTGCACATTTTTCATAAGTGTGAACAATGGTCATAAGTCACTTTTTTCAGTGCCGTTGTAACTCCGAACGGTCACTAAATGAACTGTGGTAAGTCAAGGACTACCTGTGTAAGGAAGGGGCTGCTTAAGTATGAGGTCTTCCCAGGGAGCAGCAGGATTCGTTTCTGGAGCCTGGAAAGTGAACGCTCAGGTAGAAGTTCACGAACGATGGTGCCAGTTGATCGATCCATCTGGGCAGGCGGCCAATTCTTCATCGTCTCTTTATTTCTCCCCAAAAGCTGTACAGAATGAACGGGACAGGATCAGCATCCGGAGAAGCAGTTATGAAGACAATGGGGCATTGTCCATCACCATCCTAACCCAAGCAGAAGCAATGGCACAGCAGGTAAGGGAGATGGATGGATGGATGGATGGATGGATGGATGGATGGATGGATGGATGGATGGATGGATGGATGGATGGATGGATGGATGGATACATACATACATACATACATACATACATACATACATACATACATACATACGGTAGATAGATGATAGATAGATAGATAGATAGATAGATAGATAGATAGATAGATTGATAGATATATATATATATAGAGAGAGAGAGAGAGAGATAGATAGATAGATAGAGAGAGAGAGAGAGAGAGAGAGAGAGAGAGATAGGGATGGATGGATAGATGGATAGATGGATGATAATGATAGATTGATAGATATAGATAGATAGATAGATAGATAGATAGATAGATAGATAGATGATAGATGATAGNATACATACATACATACATACATACATACATACATACATACATACATACGGTAGATACATACGGTAGATAGATGATAGATAGATAGATAGATAGATAGATAGATAGATAGATAGATAGATAGATAGATAGATCTTCTTGCAGTAACTTAACTGTGAATTACCCCAGTTATTTCTGATAGATAACTATCAAACTAAACTCCCCAAGAGGGTTTTTACCCATGCAAAATTTGTTTTGATCTATCTCAACTCTACAAGTTTAATGATCTGTTTGCAGTGCGGGTGCATTCTTATCTTTAACTGGGAGTGTTAATGAAACACTTGTGATATATTGCCACCTGCTGGAGCAACAGAACCTACCGAATTTGAGCATATTATGCCCAAATAAACTGAATGTAGGAGGGAAGGGAAGAATGTATTGCTTTGATGTTTCTGGTGTTGTTGTTGTTCGTTCGTTTTTGAAAACGTGCCCATTGCATGCACACATGCTTTCATTTGTGAATTTAATTATCTCGTTTAATCTAAGGCTTTTTTAAAAATTGCATTAAAATGGGCATGCATCCTGAATACTATTTCTCCAAACTTAATGCACATTTTACAATCTAATTTCTTCAATATAATGCATGCCTGTCTTTTATTTCTTTTTTCCTTCCTTCCTTCCTCCTTCCTCCCTTCCTCTTTCTTTTTCTTTCTTTCTTTCTTCTTTCTCTCTCTCTCTTTCTTTCTCCTTCCTTCCTTCCTTCCTTCCTTCCTTCCTTCCTTCCTTTTTTTTCCCTCCCCCCTCCCATTCCTTTTCTCCTTCCTTCCTTTTCTTTCTTTCTTTCTTTCTTTCTTTCTTTCTTTCTTTTTCTTTCTCATCTTTAGACAGACTTTTTCTTAAGACTTCTAAAAAAACTGGCAATTTGCACTGCAAAATCTGGATTTGCAAGGATAATGCTCTCACTTCATTTATTCGTTCATCAATACAAATTTAGATGTTTGCACACAGTTGGAAAGTAAACGAATTCCCCTCCTTTCTCTGTTATAGAAAAGGACGGGAGGGAAGAACTGAAGGAGGGGAAAGAGAGAGCTTTAGTGCCTTGAGGGGAGGTCTGGTTACCTGGTCTCTTGTTTTGCAGTATTCAGCTCTCCGTCCTGTGCACAGCGCAGAGATTGCCATGAAGAAAATCGCCACGATCAACGATGTGTGTGAGTCGATGAAGCAACAGCTTCTAGTTCTTGTGGAGTGGGCAAAATGCATCCCTGTGTTCTGCGAGCTTCCTCTGGATGACCAGGTGAGCAAGGAACCTTCTTTTGCCCACTCTTAAATTGCACAAGGACGGTGGGTGACTTTACTAACTCGCACATTGAAAGGTTTGCTTCTTTAGAGCGGTTTGGAAGACGCAAGTAAGCCATAACATCTTCTCCCTCTTGCAATTTGCAGGTTGCCTTGCTAAGAGCTCACGCGGGGGAGCACCTCTTGCTGGGAGTTGCAAAGCGCTCCATTCCATACACAAATTTTCTCTTATTAGGTAAAAAGATTTTTTCTCTGCTTAGGTATATATAAAAAAGCTTTCATCATCCAGCTCCCAGGGAGCTTCTCGATCTCTTGACTGTGATGGTCATGTGACTGAGTGGGCGTGGCCAACTTGACATCACTCACACCCACGCCCACTCACACGACCCCATGTGATTCATGAGATTGCATCATGATTCAGAACAGTGTTTCTCAACTTTAGCACCTTTAAGATGTGTGGGCTTCAACTCTCATAGCTGGCTGGGGAATTCTGGGAGTTGAACTGTATCCATCTTAAAATTGAAATCCGAGCATTGGAGTCCACACTTCTTGAAGTTCACGCATCTTCAGGTTGCTAAGGCTGACAACTACTGATTTAGAGTGAAGTAACACCCTACTTTTTTCCATATTATCGTGCATCTTTTCATAAAACGGGGACTCGTGTCCCACTATTTCAGTCACCTCCACCCATCACCTAGGTCTTTTTGGGACCACCCCAGTTGAAATCCACTGCAAGAACATTGCAAGGGATCAACTGATCCTTCTCAGATCTTCAAGGGCATTAGGTTGTGTTTATGAACCGCCCTCAGCCGTGGGTTGATTATGGCTCATGGAACCTTAATCCAAGTGGCTTCCTACGCATAACGTGCTATGCACCAAGCAATCGACATGATGTCCTTGTGTTATGGGTGAACCATAGAGAGGGAGGGAGGGAGGGAGGGGACATTAAGCTGCCACAAGGATTGATGGAATGCTTCTGTTTCTTAACACTTGGGGTGGGGGAAATCGAGATAAATATGTATGTCTCTATATTAGCTAGAGCCATGTAGCACCATCCTGTGCCTCACAACATTCCTTCCTCTTCTATAGGCAATGACTTCATCATCCCCATGCAATGTCCAGAGCTTGAAATTGCCCGAGTGGCAATCAGGATTCTGGACGAGCTGGTGAAGCCCTTACGGGAAATTCAGATCGACGAGAATGAATATGCATGTCTTAAAGCCATAGTCTTTTTTGATCCAGGTATTATTTTATTCTTCACATCGTCCTGAGCTTGATTTAAAAAAAACAAAAAACCACAACCCTTTGATTACCAGAAGATGATAGGAATTGACAGGACAATGTCTATGGAGATTCATGGTTGTCCCAAAGGTGCTTTTTCAAGAGACAACTGGATTGTCTTTGTTTTTCCTTGAAGACGTTTTGCTTCTCATCCGAGAACCTTCTTCAGTTCAGTTCTTCAAAACTGAAGAAGCTTCTTGGATGAGAAGCAAAGTGTCTTCAACGAAAAACAAAGAAAAGTCCAGTTGCCTCTTGAAAAAGCACCTTTGGGACAATTGATAGGACAAGCTTCCAATGGGTATCTTGGCTTCTTTT
Organism: Thermophis baileyi; assembly: GCA_003457575.1. Taxonomy (NCBI): domain Eukaryota; kingdom Metazoa; phylum Chordata; class Lepidosauria; order Squamata; family Dipsadidae; genus Thermophis; species Thermophis baileyi. The sequence continues at coordinate 455,786 of QLTV01004222.1, forward strand.
AGCTTTCTTGGACCTTCCACTGTTGTCTTAAAGCCTACCTCCGTCCTAAACCAAAGCTAATTTTCTATTGTTTTTGCGTCACCTGATAATTTCCCTTCTCGGTCATGCTCCCACCGTAAGCATGACTGACAACATTTGCTCGCATTCATTTCCATCTGCCTTGTATCTCTCCTTTCTCCTTGTCCCAGATTGCAAAGGGCTGAGCGATCCAGGGAAAGTCAAAAACATGCGTTTCCAGGTACAGGTGAACCTGGAAGATTACATCAACGACCGGCAGTATGATTCCCGGGGAAGGTTCAGCGACATCCTCCTGCTGCTCCCTCCGCTGCAAAGCATCACTTGGCAGATGATAGAGCAAGTTCAGTTCATCAAACTCTTCGGCATGGCCAGGATTGACAGCTTGCTGCAAGAAATGCTCCTTGGAGGTACAACATGGGTGGTGATGTGAAGGGGCTGGACTAGACGTGAAGGGGCCTGGACTAGGAGCAAAGAGAACCAAGTTCTGCTCCTCCTTCAGGAAGGAACCTCTGAGGAACCTCTTAGGTTGTCCCTTTCATGCAGCCCAACCTACCCCACCAGGTGGTAGTTGTGGAGAAAACACAACCATGGATGCTCCATCTACCATCTCAACCAGCTGAAAGAAAAATAGGACAACAAAACTGGGAGACAGAGAAAGTAGCTTTGGGGTTAGGTCTACACAATACCTTTAACCAGCAGTTCTGTTCACCTATCTTTGTTCAGCTTGGCTAGTTTTAACGTTAAAAATACTCCCAAGGGCATTCCGATAGATCTTGGGATCGAAAAAAAGAGCTAGAACAAAGTTGAATTGGTGATTACGGGGGGGAAAAAGATATGTTAATATGGCTTCTACAGTAAGGGAATTTTTTAAATCCCCAAATAATGATATAGGAGCAAGAGAGTCCAAATTGCCCTCCAATCCATTGATTTTGTGGAATGCTTGGGGAGTTCATTCCAGAACTGTTTTTGTTTGAAGGGATGATGAACCTAGATAGCCATATAACAGGAGTCTCCAAGCTTGGCAATTTTAAGACTTGTGAACTTCTTGAATCAATGACTATGTCAATGACTACTTCAGCTTCAACCACAACAATACACGAGCACACAATAGATACAAACTTAAAGTAAATTGCTCCAAACTCGACTGCAGAAAATACGACTTCAGCAACAGAGTGATCAATGCCTGGAATTCACTACCTGACTCTGTGGTTTCTTCCCCAAACCCAAAAAACTTTAACCTTAGACTGTCTACTGTCGACCTCACCCCATTCCTAAGAGGTCTGTAAGGGGCGTGCATAAGCGCACCAGCGTGCCTACCGTCCCTGTCCTACTGTCCTATTGTCCTCATCTATCTGTATTCACCTTGATTATGTTTATGTTTATACCTATACCTGCTATCTTGTACATGTTTGACAAACAAAATAAATAAAATAAATAAAATAAATTTCTCAGCCAGCCATTCTGGCTGAGGAATTCTGGGAGTTGAAGTCCACAAGTCTTAAAGTTGCCAAGTTTGGACACCCCCTGCCCTATAACACAAACAAACGAAACTCTGTGGCACAGACTCCATTTCTATTACATTTCTTTTTAGAAAACTACTGTGTTAAATGGCTTGGAATTCAACAAGGGCTAAACTTAGTTCTTTCCCTGCCCCGTGAGACTTATTAAAGATCTGAAAATGGCTGGGGGTCAGAATTTGGGGGTGTTGTCATCTGTTGAAAACTGAAAGGCAATGCCAAGAGGGTTCAATGCTTTTTGCTTCTACTGTAGTTTGACTTCTGTGTAGATTCTTCAAGGGGAACAGACTCCAAGATAGACCGTTTTCTTTCGTGTCACTTGACGTAGTTTGAAAGGCAGAGGAATGTGGACATCCAGAATTAAAATCAGACTGCTATTTGGGGGTTTGTTCATTGAATATGATTGGACTGAGATGGCTTTCTTTTTGTGCAGGAACAAGCATGGATATGCCCCAATACCAGCCAGGCCCTTCCAGCCATAATATGGAGCATCTTCCAAGTCACATCGTGCTGCCTAGCACAATTGGCTCAGTCATTCACACCATTTCAGTCTGTAGGTACCCAGTTTCTCAATGCTTCAACTAGGAAATTTGTGGTTGAACCTTGACCATTGACTCAAAGGATACAAATGCTTGGAATGACCAGTGGGTGGGTGATACCGATTGGATGAAAGGGTGGTGATGAAGTAGACTGGCAGGAAGACAGTAGATAAGGAGTGGATCCACTGAGGGTGGATCCTACTGAATCAGATCAATGGGATCTACCGAACACATCATGAAGGACCTTTTGAAGGTCCAGGACAGACTGATCAGGAAAGCAAATCATGGCTGTGTATGCTCATGTACATGAGTAGTAATTATCATGTTCATCTTTTCTTCTACAGCTTCACCAGAAACTTCGCTCCCTTCTCCTTCCACCAGCACAGGAAGTGAAGATTACAAACTGGGTCCCACCCCTGGATCTGAAATCCCAACAACCCTTTTGCCCCAGGTGGTCATCCCCAAACAAGAGATCCTCTAGGAAATCCACTTATTTTTTTAGTTGTCCCTTTTTGAATTCAACAAGCTTTGCTCTCATGACAGCAGCCAACATTGCTAGGTTTCTCACCCAACTAAATCACCTTGCATGTCACTTGTGTCCTCCCCAAGAAAAGATCCCACAATGTTTAGCATAACAGGTGTTAACTATCATATAAAACATTGGCAGTTAAGTGGTTTATTTTCTGTTACACTCCCATCTATTGTGTTGTGTGGAAACACAGGACTAGTTTGGGTGGAACAGCAAATGGAGATTAGCTCCATGCAGATCTTAAAACCAGTTTGATGGCCATAGTCCAATAATAGAATAGAATAACAGAGTTGGAAGGTACCTAGTCCAACCCCCTGCTTAGGCAGGAAACCCTACACCACTTGAGACAAATGGTTATCCAACATCTTCTTAAAAACTTTCAGTATTGGAGCATTCACAACTTCTGGAGGCAAGTTGTTCCACTGATTAATTGTTCTGTCAGGAAATTTCTCCTTAGTTCTAAGTTGCTTCTGTCATTGATTAGTTTCCACCCATTGCTTCTTGTCCTGCCTTCTGGTGCCTTGGAGAATAGGTTGACCCCCTCTTCTTTGTGGCACATCTAGTCCTTCTTTTCATTAAACTAGACATACCCAGTTCCTGCAACCTTGNCACAACTTCTGGAGGCAAGTTGTTCCACTGATTAATTGTTCTGTCAGGAAATTTCTCCTTAGTTCTAAGTTGCTTCTGTCATTGATTAGTTTCCACCCATTGCTTCTTGTCCTGCCTTCTGGTGCCTTGGAGAATAGGTTGACCCCCTCTTCTTTGTGGCACATCTAGTCCTTCTTTTCATTAAACTAGACATACCCAGTTCCTGCAACCGTTCTTCATATGTTTTAGCCTCCAGTCCCCTAATCATCTTTGTTGCTCTTCTCTGCACTCTTTCTAGAGTCTCAACATCTTTTTTACATCGTGGCAACCAAAACTGAATGCAGTATTCCAAGTGTGGCCTTACCAAGTCATTATAAAGTGGTATTAATACTTCACGTGATCTTGATTCTACCCCTCTGTTTATGCAGCCTAGAACTGTGTTGGCTTTTTTGGCAGCTGCTCCACACTGCTGGCGCATATTTAAATGGTTGTCCACTAGGACTCCAAGATCCCTCTCACAGTTACTACGATTGAGCAAGGTACCACAGATACTGTACCGGTGCATGTTGTTTTTCTTGCCTAAATGTAGAACCTGACTTTTTG
>QLTV01004222.1:461101-481407 GCA_003457575.1 Thermophis baileyi
AGAGCGTGAGCTCCAGCCTGAAGTGGCAGGAACCGAAGGCTGCCTTACTCACAAATGTGGCATGAAGACAGCTACAGGGCCGCTTCTCTCCTGCCCTAAGGATCTGACCATCGCCTTGCCGTGTCCTGTCCCCCCTCCCCGCAGCTCTTCGGCCGAGCGAGGAGGGCGTGAGCTCCAGCCCGAAGCGGCAGGAAGCGAAGGCTGCCTTACGCGCAAATGTGGCGTGAAGGCAGCTACAGGGCCGCTTCTCTCCTGTCCTAAGGATCCAGCCATCACCTTGCCATGCCCCCCCACCCCGCATGAGAGGAGAAGGAGGGGGAGGAGGGTCACCGGAGCGAAGGCAGCCTTCGCTTTCTGCTGCTTCGGGCTGGAGCTTACGCCCACCGCGCTTGGCTGAAGAGCTGCCGGGGGGGACGGGACACGGCAAGGCAATGGCCATATCCTATGGGCAGGAGAGAAGCCACGTCCAAAGAACCTCCTTAAGCGAGCAGCCGCCCGCTGCCCGCCCTCCGAGCGCGCCTTTGCTGCGCTTGGCGCTCGCTTGAGGGTCTTCCCGTGCATGCACACTCCTGCCCCCGCCACAGCCAGCCAGGGAGTCGCGAGAGGGGGAGGAGGGAGAAGGGAAGCCTCGGCCGGGGGTGGCTATGTTTCTCAACCAGCGCAGGAGAATCAGCCACGCCCGCTTCTCCATTCACACCGTTGCCCTTACCTTCTGAGGCCAGGTGAGGGAGGGGAGGGCGAGGCCAGCCAGTGATGGGACAGGGAGCCACAGCAGGGGGTCCAAAGAGCCACATGCAGCTCCGGAGCCGCGAGTTGCCAACCCCTGGTATAGACCTATGGCAATGTCATTCCCCCACCCCTTTAATATTGATCCAAATGCATTCAAGATAATTTTCATCATTGTTGTGCTCTATTTCTGTAGATATGTAGTTATTTCTTATATATAGTGCAACTCCACCTCCTCTTTTATTTGGTCTATTTCTTTTAAATAATTGAAATCCCTCTAGCTGTATATTCCATTTGTGGGTTTCATCCCACCAAGTTTCAATCCCTCTAGCTGTGTGTTCCATTTGTGGGTTTCATCCCACCAAGTTTCCGTAATGGCAACAATATCATATCTGCCCTCATTTACTTGAATTTCTAATTCACCCTGTTTATTCCTCATACTCTGTGAATTGGTGTATAGACATTTGAGTCTATTTTGATTGACCCTGTGTTTACTGTCTATATAACCTGTGTTGTGCCTGACTGCCCCTACTTTCTTGCCACCTGTTTGATTAGTGCACATAGTTCTAGTTGAGAGAAACATACAGTACATATGATTGGCATACTCCCAGGATTTAACCTAAATTTTTGAGATTCCTCTTACCATTTGTAAAAATATCAATGTTGGAACAAAATAAATTGTACTTAAAAGTCTTCAAGCAATATATCGAGTTAATACTTCAGAATGGCCATTTATGGCTTGTGGGCAAGTTAGATCTTCACAAGAAGCTCAAGTATGCACTCAGTCAAGCAATGAATCAGAATAGATCTGGAAGGTACCTTGGAGGTCTTCTAGTCCAACCCCCTGCTTAAGCAGGAGATCTAATACCATTTCAGATAGGTTTTCTTAAAAACCTCCAGTGATGAAGCACCTACATCTTCTGGAGGCAAGCTGTTCCCCTGGTTAATTGTCCTCACTGTCAGGAAGTTTCTCAATTCCAGATTGCTTCTCTTCTCGATTAGTTTCCATCCATTGTTTCTTGTCCTGCCCTCTGGTGCTTTGGAAAAATAAGTTGACCCCCTGTTCTTTGTGGCAGCCCCTCAAATATTGGAACACTGCTATCGTGTCACCCATAAGTGAGCCCATATTCTCTCTCCTGATGGGCTTCATCAATGATTTTGTGGTCAGACAGCCACGTTATGAACCTTTGTGCCACCTTCTCTGAAGCAATGCCTCCACACCCATAAAGTAAATCAAAGCTGCCATTTGCCTGGTGCTAGTCAACAAAGCTTCAATCAGTTAACTTTATTCCACATTTTTATAAAAAAATTACAACAGAATGAGGATCTGAAAACCAAGGAACTTTTGTTTCCATCCATTCGACACACATATTTGCTAAATCAGAGACATAATCAGCTGTTTAAACATGATCTGCTGAGTTTCAGGACAGTCCCACCAGAGGCGACCTATATATATGAGTGAGGTCCTTAAAGGTCGATATACCTAATTCTCAAACGACAGAAATGAAACCGCAACAGATCTTGAACTGGATCCCTTTTTCGCCTTTTTATTTTGTGTTGCACTTTCTTCCATTGGCAGTTTCCTCCAGGATTAACTTCAAACTAAGAGTGAACTGCCTACATTTTGTTTATATGATTGAGAAGAGTTTGCTAAGATATACCAAGCACTCCTTGGCCGGATTCTGTAAATGCTAAATATCTTACCCCTACTAAGGCCCCGCTCACTTGCAACGGGCAAATATTTCTTCTGCACGGCAGATGTTAAAAATGACAGGCAGTACCAACCGATATCAGGGAAAATATTCATGGGTATCTTTATATGCTTATTAGCCTGATATGCCTCTTAAAAATGGAGGATTGGGGTCCTCCTTAACACCATGGTGGACATACTGGTAAACCAAGTTCTCTCAGAAAGGAGAAGAAACACTAGATTTGGCTTGCAAAAGGAGAAACACCTACATCGTCTTTAAAAACATACTGAAGGACACACCTGTGGTTTTGCCCCTCTTCTTCCTCACCTCTGTTCCATCAATTCTGTGTATTTTTAAATGCTGACATGCCCCAGGAAGGATGTTAGGAGAGTCTCTTACAATAACAACACTCTCTTGGACACCTCTTATAAACATGCAACCCAACTCACAAAAAGGTAAGGCACTATACAACAAGCAGCGAGGTGAGCCAAAGGTTGTCTTGCCAAAATCCACGAGCAAATGAGAAGACTGGCAGGCGAGGGTCATCCACAGAGATCCAATACGAATGATAGGAACCAATGCCAGCTACCTTTGTCCGAAGGGTCACACTCTACGGCCTTCAATTCAAGACGACAATGTGGGTCTAAGCCCGTTACACATAGCTCTGTCTAAATGCTAAGGTAAAAAGGGGTTCCTGCAGAATTTTACTCCGCCAGTTGTTGCTGACTATACGTGGGGTTCTCATCTCCGTTTCAAGGCCATTGAGCCAGCGCTGTCCGAAGACATTTCCGCGGTCGTGTGGCCAGCATGACATCACAGAGCACTGTTCCCACCAAAGTGGTACCTATTTATCTACTCGCATTTGCATGCTTTCGAACTGCTAGGTTGGCAGGAGCTGGAGCAAGGACGGGAGCTCACCCCATCATGTGGCGCTCGGGTCTCAAACCTTGGCTGCCAACTTTCCAGCCCACTAGCCCAGTGTCTTTGACCGCTGAGCCACCATGCTGCCCCCAAATGCTTCATCTACACCCAGAGAACTTCACTCAAGTCAAAATCTTCTCTGAGAGGTCAACCACAGACTTGGGGGTGTCCACCCCAAGTCCTCCTTAATCCATACACCTCGTTGTGCAAATGCAGTTCCGGTGAACTTGTATCTCAACCTTGGACACACAAGGACATTAAGCGCCAACATTCATGTGACACCTTCATCACGTGGGTATCCTCCTGCCGCCCTCTGTAGATGCCCAGCTAAGGGGGTAGAAGCATGCCATGCCATTACAGAACAAAAAGAACTCATCCCTATTAGAGTTAAGACAACTCTCTTAAAAGAAGCTCGTTTTTTTTTTAATAATAAAAAAATCAGGATACACATACATACTCAAGAGTTGTACTGAATCTTCTGGTTACAAGGAGGCTGCATGGGGAGGGGGGCGATCTCTTTTTTTTTTTTTACTTTAAGCATAATTTAAGCATAATTACCATCAGGAAACAAGTGGAATTTCATGACCGATCTGAATCCTATGTGGAGTTAAACGCCCACCTGCCTTTCGTGGGTATTTCCTTAATTGCAGCATTTTTCAACCTCTTAAGGACCTCCTCTTCTTATAATGTATCTCAACCTTGGCAACTTTTAAGACACCTGGAGTTCAACTTCCTAGAATTCCCCAGCCAGCCATGGGTCACTAAACAAATGGTTGTAAGTCAAGGACTACCTGTACCCTTGGGATCTAAGGCAGCTTCTTCAAAAACGAATGGACTGGCTTGAGGAACGGCCGACGGATGACCTTCCAGACTAACTTCTGCTGAACTTCAGAAGAGACTTCCTTTCCAATGACTGGTTTCCTGAGTCCCTAGCACCATTTCCAGTGCCGGGGGGGAGGGGGGGGAGAGAAACTTTTTGAAAAACCTGCTGGCCTATTTGACAACGACCCGGTGCATGAAAGAGACACCGGAGAATTTGCTGACTTTGAGAGGTTTCGACCCCCGTGGTTTTTTTTTTTTCCTTTAAAATCCATTCTCGACCTCCCCAAATAGCAGAGAAGGACTTCCCTTAAATTGAGGACAAAAACAGCCATTTGACCCAAGCATCCACAAGCTGACGGTACTTGTTCGTGTGGTTGCTTCCTATCTAGCACTGAATTGATACTGAACCTGAAATGGAATGATCCGGTGAGGTGAGGAAATTTGAGACCTCACCCTGGCAAGCTTTGGGTTCTCTAGTGGGAGAATCAGAAGCCGTGTGAGATAATCACCCAGCCTAACAAAGCTCACAGGCCTTGTCGGGGCAAAGAGAAAAAGGACACCATGGCGCCAGACACCATCCCGAAACTTTTCGTTTTGGAGATTGGGTTTGGCTAGCCGTTTCCAGCATGTCCCATGACTGACAATGGTGTCTCACAATGGACAACGGTATCTCATGATTGACAACGGCGTCTCATGATTGACAACGGCGTCTCATGATTGACAATGGTGGCTCCAGGAACAGTCTTTTCAAAAGAGGAGAAATCAAAGGAAAAAAGAGAAAACCCCACAGACTCCTGAACGAAGAGATCTGGCGGAAAATGAAAAAAATGCCTACGCAGTTCCTCTAAAATCACGTAACCGCAGTGGAGATGCTATTTGGACTTCCTCGGCGTAACTGTCCCTTTCCCCTTGGCGTTTGGTTCGTTCTGCTCAACGAAAGCCAGGCGTGGCCACATTCCACGTTCAGAGAGCGAGACGTCAGAGGTTATAAAGGTATAAAACTCTGCTTGCTACAAGCAAAATGTTTGTTCGGTACGTTTGTTAAAGTCCACTGGCCACAGGTTGCGGCTTTTTTCCCCGTCTTGCCCCTCCCAATAAATACAACGAACGCCTCGTGTGGGTTTCAGCATGATTGGGCAGGCTCAGACAGAAAATTCAGGCGCTCCTTTCTTGGCCCTCATCAGTAGGAGTCTCCGGATTCGGAATCCAGCGAAAGGATTTATCCACAGCAGAGACGGTTGTCCCCCAAAGACCGACTTCATCCCTTCCCAGCACAACCTCCGTTCCCACGTGGGCTTCTCGCTCTTCAGCCTTTCGATCTCCTGCAAGTTAATGGGGGCCTTGGGTGAAATTCTGTAAACCTGGGGTGGGGTGAGGGAGCTGTGATTCAAAGTCTCAGCTGGAGGGGAGGGGGAGAGGTTGCGAGAACGGCAGGTCCAAATTGCAACGGGGGGGGGGCGACATGGAATGGCTTACCGTTTCATCGTTGCATATCGAATGGATCTGAGTGCCGAACATCACGGCGGTGAAGGTCAGAAACAGAAACCCTTCAAGGCACAAGAAGATCAACAGGATGACCGTCACGGGCGGGGAGAAGTTACTGCATTCTGGGAAGGAAGGAAACAAGGAAACAAGGAAACAAGGAAACAAGGAAACAAGGAAGGGAGGAGAGGAGAGGAGAGGAGAGGAGAGGAGAGGAGAAAGGAAGGAAGGAAGGAAGGAAGGAAGGAAGGAAGGAAGGAAGGAAGGAAGGAAGGAAGGAAGGAAGGAAGGAAGGAAGGAAGGAAAAATTAAGTTTGAATTCAGAACAATCACATTCACAAGGTCTTTTTAGAATAATTAGCAAGTCAAAATAAAGAGGAACTGTGAGGTAGAATTCAAAACTGACTTGCAAATGGTTGGAAGCAAATACAAAAGACTGTATTTATAGAAGGCACAAAAACATTGTACAATATACTGGAGGGATAGGCATGTTACATGGGGAGTGGGGGGTGTTTGAGGGTCACAGAGAGTGGAAATATATTACACGTTGGCCAGTTTAGGAGATTCCTACTGGTCTTGGAGGGTGACATTCCTATTTTAGGGCTTCAAAAACTTCCTTCAATTTAAGGTGGACTCCTGAAAACTTCAGGAAGCATTTTTGACTTCCTAATCAAGTCTTTCTCAACCATGGCAACTTGGACTTCAACTCCCAGTATTCTCCAGCCAGGGGGATTCTGGGAGTTGAAGTCCATTTGTCTTCAAGCTGCCATGGTTGAGAAACCCTGTCCTAATCTAACCTTAGAGCCTGGGATTTGCTAGTGGCTTCCTATCCAACTAATAATCAGGCCTGAGCCAGCTAATTCCTAAGGCGAGATAAGGCCAGCCATCTGCGGAAATGGAATTTGAGGAATTATGTTTTCATGGCTGCCCCAGCAAAATATCCGAGAAAGCAGGCAGGCCATCTCTGACCATCATGTTGAACGGGACGTGGGGGGTTAACCCTTGCAATTCCGGTGCCACATGTGCGCCCCCTTACACAGCAAAATGTAACACGGATAGGTTGTGTTGTCTCCATGGGTCTCCGGCAGCACGATCTAAGCATCGCCCACGCTGCACTCCCATGCATAATTCAAAAAGGCAATTATTTTGAAAACAAAACTCCCAAAAACATCGGTCGGTTGGAAGATATGTCACCCGAGCACTCAACAAAATGCTCTTTTGGAAACGCGCCAGTTTTCTTTGGGAAGCAAAATAATGTGGATATCTCCCAAGACTCCCATCGTTTGAATACTCAACGGCCAATTTTCAATTTTCAGGCTTCTCAACCGTTGGGTATCTAGATTTTCAAAAGGCAGTCTTCTCCCAGAAAATCTAACCACCGTATTTTTCGGAGTATAAGACGCACCTTCCTCACCCCCCTAAAAGTGGGTGAAAATTTAGGTGCGTCTTATAGACCGAATACGGGCGTTTTTGGGCTCCCAAGCCCTCCGTGCGTCACGTTTTTGCCCTCCCCGGACCCCAGAAACACTCTGCAGGCCAAAAATGGGCACCTTTTTGGCGAAAACAGGCCCATTTTTGGCAAAAATAGCCTGTGTGGAGCACTGCAGAGTGCTTCTGGGGGCCGGGGAGGACAAAAACGCGACGCGCGGAGGCTAAAAACTATTTTTTTCTTGTTTTCCTCCTGTAAATTTAGGTGTGTCTTATAGTCCGAAAAATCCATTTTTCAAAACTACTCCAGCTCTGGAGATAAGCTTGAAAAAGACAATGGTTCTTCCGAAAAACCTTGTCCAGCAGAGTGAGAAGGTCCCTTATTTAATCGAGATTAGACACCGAATTTTATTTATTTGTTTCGGAATTATTTCTCTTTGTAAGGCTTTGGTACAGTTTTAATCATTCTGGTGCAGTTTCCCCTGCTTTTTATTGACGGATGCCACCGCTTGCTTTTGTAAAGGGCTACTTAAAATCCTTCCACGGTTTCAGATTTGCGCCGCGGTTCCTTTACGGTCTGACGGCACTTGAACCGTTCTACGAGACAAAGCGAATTAGGCGTGCTTAAAATAAATCAGTGAAAGAACCACGTGCTCGCTTACCAATCCACTGATCTCGGACGCAGGAAAAGAACTGAAATCCACAGAGGATGAGGGCATGAGCTGAAATTAGAGCTATGTACATCTGGAAAAGAAGGGAAGATGCAGACATCAATCTTCGGAAGGCGTGTCTTCAACACGATCGCATGTCTCCTTCCTTTATTTCTCATCTATCTTCATTTCTTTCAGGGGTGTCAAACTCGATTTCATTGAGGGCTGCATCAGGGTTGTATTTGACCTCGGGGGGGGGGCAGGGATGGGCGTGGCCGGGGGTGGGCATGGCCGAGATGGGAGTGGGGGTGTCCAGCTCGACATCACTCGTTGAGGCTCCATTTTTGGCCGCGACGGACTTCCTGCAGCCCTCTGCCAGCGAAAACGGAGCCCGGGTGGGCCGCGCGCAGCCCTCCCAAGCTATGTTTTTGCTGGCAGAGGCACCGCGGGCCGGACCTTCGCTGTTTCCAGGGCGGCCCGCAGGCCAGATCTAAGCACCCACAGGCCTTGAATTTGACACCCCTGGTGTACCATATTTTCTCCATTTTGGAAGCTGCCTGATTCCACAATGATTTGAGGCAGCTTAAAACAAAAATTAAATGCAAACTATGCCTATCAAAAATAAAATAAAAAAAATAAAATAAAATGAACAGAGCTAATCAGAAGATGCCCCCCCTCCCAAAAAAGTTCAAACAGCAAAACGAAAAAGCGCAGCCTCCATTTCTAACCCAAGGAAGATCTGAGGAAAAAGCCAAAAGGGTACAGAGATAGAACAGATAATATTTCACAAGGCAGGCACCATCACCAAGGAGGTGATGTCGGCATTAAAACGTCACCAAGATTCTGACTTGCAAATTTAAATGTCCCGCTAACGTTCCTCCCTCTTCCCCGATTTGCGATCAACAAAATCACAACGCCTACTCACAGTAAAAAGCACAAAAAACCTCTGGTTCCTTTCCCCTACGCAGTTGTTAACCCACGGACAGTGATGATCCATCTTCCGAATGCAGCGTTTGCAAATACTGATGGGATTTAAAACAAGTGAGGGGTGGGGGGAGGAAAGGTTATGTGCATTTTGGAGTCGAAAGTAGAACCCATTTCTTTGAAAATCCAAGGTATTTGCATACAGCAAACAAGCCAGATCTATTTCCTCTTTTAGGAACCGGGCAAAACTTTATTTATTTATATTTCGTATTTCTGAACCGCTCATCCCCCTCTAGGAGAAACGCTGGGAAATCGATCAGGTCTGTATCGTATCAGGGTATTTCTGATACGAAATTTTATAAGAAGATTATACCGTGTGGCAGCTGGCCACAAGTCTTCTTTGGAACAATGCTGAAGTGGAGAATCCAAGAATTTTGCCTGGCTCCCAGCGGTAGAGAGTCAGGAAGAAGAGCTTGATGGGGATAAGCAAGGACCCTCAACTGGACAAAAAGGGGGTGAAACATTTTTTTTAAAGTTCTAAGAAATGAGATAACATTCAGAAGTGGCTCAGGCAGATGACTCCTTAATTCGCTGAAGTATCAAAAGGAAGAGGAGATACAGCTCACTCATAGAATCAAAGAACTGGACCTTGGAGGTCAAACATCTATGGAGATTCTCAACCATCCAGGTCATGGTTGTCCCAAAGGTGCTTTCCAAAAGGCAACTGGACTTTCTTGGGTTTTTTTTTCCCCTTGAAAGTGTTTATCCAAGAAGCTTCTTCAGTTCTCAAAATGGATGGCATGAGAAGCAAAAAGTTTTCAAGGAAGAAAAACCCAAGAAAGTCCAGTCGCCTTTTGAAAAGCACCTTTGGGACAACCATGACCTGGATGGTTGAGAATCTCCATAGAAATTGGGACGACCTTGGAGATCTTCTAGTCCAACCCCGTCCAAACTTACACCATCCCAGACAAATGGTTGTCCAATCTTTTCTTGAAAACCTCCAGTGATGAAGCACCCATTACTCCAGGAGGCAAGATGGTTCCACTGATCGATCGTTCTCACTGCCAGGAAGTTCCTCCTTACTTCCAGATAGGATCTCTCTTTAACGAGAGATCTTCCACCCGATGCATGCAAGAATCTTTTATTATCTCAATCGAAGTAGCTTTAGCCTTCCTGCAAAGTTAATTAACATGGGGGGGGGCCTGCCAGACTGGGGCAGGGTTGGGGGGGGAGTGGCAGCATTTTCATCTGTCTTTCAAAAAGGGCACTCACGTAGTTCAGTCTGGAAAAAGAGCCTGCTTTATGAAGGCCAACAAGCCCTCTACTGCCTTTTTCGGAGGCACGGAGTGCTCCCTACCTCCCTCAGCCTCCCCCATTTGCACGATCGGGGTCTGAGGGGGGGGGGGGGGGCTGAGCCAAACCGAAGCAGCAGCTGCGCTCAAGAAGGCAGCACCTAGGAAACAGCCCCCTCGTGCTGGCTTGCCGAGCACAAAAGAGAGACAGCTTGGAACAGGAATGACCTCGATCCATGCTTCTGGGACTGCAGAAGCCACTGAAAACATGGGAGAGCAGTCTGTTTTGAGAAAGCCACCCCCAGGAAACAAAGCTATTATGGGTCAGGGAAACAGGGTGAAGATTTAAAACAGTGCTTGGGGCAAGGGCCACCCATCACTATCAATCAATCAGAATAGAATTCCGAAGAATTGAAGAAGCTTCTTGGATGAGAAGCGAAACGTTTTCAAAGAAAAAGTCCAGCTGCCTTTGGGGGGGGGGAAGCATCTTTGGGATAACCATGACCTGGACGATTGAGAAGCTCCACAGACTCTAGGAGAGAAGCTGCTTTGAAAGAAGACTAGGCTGATGGGACCTCAGGGTAGCAATGGGGAAAGGAATTCACACCTCAGTCCTAACCAGATGGAGAAGATAGCAATAGCAATAGCCCTTAGACTTATATACCGCTTTACAGTTCTTTACAGCCCTCTCTAAGCGGTTTGCAGAGTCAGCCTCTTGCCCCCAACAATCTGGGTCCTCATTTTACCCACCTCGGAAGGATGGAAGGCTGAGATTGAGCCTGGTGAGATTCGAACTGCCAAATTGCAGGCAGCCGGCAGTCAGCAGAAATAGCCTGCAGTACTGCACTCTAACCACTGCGCCACAAGATCCTCAAGCTATGCATTATATGCTGGTTTCAGAGCAAATCAAGGACAGCGTGACAGATACCTGCAGTGATGGGCACGTTCTGGCTTCACACTGCAACACTTGGGGCACTTGTAGATGACCTCCCCTGGTTTCAGCTGCAAACTCTCCATATATTCTTTTGTAGCATTTCCTTTCGGGACAGCACCCTAAAAAGCCAGAAGGATAAAACTCAGCGATTCAGGAGGAGGCTACTCATTTACAGTGGAGATATTGCTATCTCATGTTCTCCAAACAGGCCATCCTTCAGTTCCCAAAATCCCCAAGGCTGCATTGGCTGTGGGATTCGGAATGGGACAACTCACCACGGCCAACTTACTACAGCCAACTCACCGTTGCCAATTCACCATGGCCAATTCGCCGTGGCCAGTTCGCCATGGACAACTCGCTATGGACAACTTGCGTTGGCCAACTTGCCTTCGCCAATCCGCCACAGGACAATTCAACAAATAGATTTATTTAAAATAATTTAAAAATTATTGTAATCTTTGTCATTCAGATTTCATTTGGTCCCTCCTTTTGCATCCTTCCTTTAGTGATTCTATTCCACCATTTCTTCAATATTATGTAACTTTTGTTCCGTGGCGAGTTGGCCATGGTAAATTATCCCCTGGCATAGTAAATTGTCACCTGGTGAGTTGGCCATGGTGAATTGGCTACGGGGAGTTGTCCTAGACTCCTGGGATTATAGGAAGCGTGATTCCACGTGGTCAAGAAAGACTCCTCCACGTGGCATCCAAAACTGTTGGTCTCCATACTCACTGGATCCGTCAGCATGGTTCTTAGGTGAGAAGACAAAGCAAGCACAGCCAAGCTGTTGAAGAGGACTCCGTTGACCAGGGAGTACCAGAAGTCTTTGGAAGGCAGCAGCATGACGAAGGTGACCACGAAGTCGGCGTAGACCACCAGAAGCCAGGTCATCACTGCACAGACCATCCCGCAGCTGTCGCGGATGAACCAGAGGCGATCTCCCGCGTCACACTCAGATGACGATGAATCGTAGCAGTCGTTCTCGGCAAGAAGTGGATGGTGTTCAACTTCACGCAACCTGTGCCCGGATGACTGCATGGTTTTCCAGACTGGCCCTGTGGGAAAATAACCAGCGAGTAGTGGTGCACCGAGGCTCCTAGACGGCACATCTTCTGTTGTCAAGGGATGGCGAACAGCCCATCCTGTTCTAATTTAAACGAGGCAAGTCAAACGCCGTAGGAAGGACTCCAGAATCGAAGTACCTGAGGTTGATCTCAACAGACTCAGAAGGCCAAATATTTCAGATCCTAAGGGTCAATCAGGTTTTTTTTTCCACATTATGCTGGTTGCCTAGAAGAACTTCTAGAAGTCCTCAAGTCAGCTGTTGAAATATAAATAAAATTAAAGCACTGTTTGGAGCTCAGAGTTGAAATGAGGGGTCTGTAGTGCTCTCTGAGCTGCCTGTTTTCTCGGAGACGTTTCCTTACCCAATTAAATAACATTATCAATGTTAGAAGGGAGCGAGGTTTGCAGAGGATGAGGAGGAAGAAGAAGAGAAGAAGACGGAGATGATTGTGGGATCCTTGGTGTTCGCTGAGCTTGGTTGCTTTCTTGCAGGCGTTTCCTTACCCAATTAAATAACATAATCAGTGCTAGAAGGGAGAGAGGTTTGGAGGAGGAGGAGTGGGGGGGGGGAGGAGGAAGAGACGATTGTGGCATCCTTGGTGCTTGTTTTCTTGCAGACGTTTCGTTACTCAAACTAGGTAACATCATCACTGAACAACCCAGCTCAGAAAGCACCAAGGAGCCCATAAAATGAAAATCTTCCTCTTTTTTCACACTGCTTTCGTTTCTGGCAGTTCTTTCGGACTGGCTTCTCAAGTGTAAAGCCTTGGGGGAGGAACCTTACAAGAGGAGGCTCATGAAATCCACCTCCTTCTTGACAGACTCATCGTTGGACTTCCATTGTTTAATGCTGTTTTTGCAGACGTTTGAATAACTTTAGCCGTACTAAATGAGATGGCCATTTCAATGAGTTACTTTCACACAGAAATTACACCTAGGATTTATTGATTTTTTAAAAAAAATTCCGCCTCTGGGGAATAAAAAGTTCCGCTTTGGATCCATCTCTTGGTCCTTGTTTGCCTGGCCCTCCTTCTCTTTTCCTTGCGCATGGACGATTTCTGGGGAACATTTGCTAAACCACATTTGGTGTCTTGAGTGAAGTTCTAAGGAGCTTCGTGAAGCCACAAACGGCCTCATTAAATCATGGCTCGTTTGGGAAAGGAAGGAGTTCCCAGGGAGCGCCCCATGATTCGAACGGAAAATCAAAGTACTAGGAACAGCTGCAGTGTTAAGTCTCTCAAATGCCGGGAACGGCAAGAAATCCTAGAGACCCTTTTCATCCTAAAATCCCTATTGATTCAGTGCTATTACAGTCGATGGTGAAGAGCAGTGCTGAAAGCCTGCTATTGATTTGCTGATATGCGAGCAGATGCTTCTCAGTTCCCCCCACAAATGGCAGCTTCCTTCTCCTTACAAACCAGCACCCATGAACGCAGTTTTAGAGGCGCGTTGACCAATGTGTAATTATCCTTGATTTATCACCAATCAAGGCGGGATTGCTGGGCCATGCAAACTGAACGAAAGGAGGACAGAAGGAAGGTGGGACTGATTCTACCTCCTCTTCCTCACTGTTGTTATAAACAGGGGACAAAGGTCCTGTGAAGAGGTCCAGCCTTAACTTGATGGTGGTAATTACCCCTCCATTATTTTTTTTCCCCTTCTTTTCAAGATACTCAGAGACTGTCTGGACAAGTCCCTGCACATTTCCTGGGGAGGTTTTTCAAAAGCAGTTTTGCCATTGCCTCCTTCCTAGGGCTGAGATTGAGGGACTGGCCCAAGCCGACCCAGGAGATTTGGCACCTAAGGCAGAACTAGAACTCACACAGTTTCTAGCCTGATGCCTTCGCCACTACCCTGAACTGGCTCTGGTCTGTAGCAAATTCTTCTTTCACTGATACTGGTGAAGCAATCAGGATCCACTCAGAACCACCCCAAAGCTTACGATCCTTAGGATCCAGCTGACAAATGACACTCTGCAGCAGTACAAGATTCTAATCTTGCCTTTGGAAAATAATCAAATCATCCATACACAAACATCCTGAGCATGACTTGATTACTGTTAAGATCACAAAAAAACAACCACCCAGATGAGGGAAACAAAAATCTTCATTTTTGGTACAGGGTTCAGATCTTAATCCACGGAGCAATTCTGCAGCAAAAACCTGGTTTTGCTTTTTTTCAAAGATGCTGTGTAAGTTAAAAGACTGGCAGTAGGCAGGGGGGAGGGGAAGACAGCATGAAGGAGGCTGACTTGTTGAAAACCCCAAAAATGTGATCAAACATTAGACGGGGGGGGGGGAATCACTCCAACCTCACGCTGATGCACAGAGCCTTCGCATAAAAAGGATCTCTTTCAAACCACAAATATTTTAGACAGGGCTCGACTGTTTTGCAGCTTTATAAAATTGCCTATATTCATTTTCTCCAACCTGGTGCCCTTCAAGCATACCGCATTGCAGTTTATGTATGTATCTTAGCCAGCATCCTCTTAGCCAAGACCAAAGAGAGTTTGATCTTGGAGAAGGATGGCAGATGAAACGCTTTTAACTTGGGACGTCAAGTCTAGATTTCCCAGTCACGAGAATATCAAATAAACAGGTTTTGCATTCGCTGCATAAAAGCAATAACTACTCCCGGGAACTGATGAGAGGGCAGTCAACAACAAGATGCCACAACAATTTAAAATATGAACTGTACCAAAAGTTCAGAGAAATGTCCGTCAAATACTCAACCTATGAATAATGTGAACTCTTGATGAAAATACATCTCCCCCCCCAAAAAAAGAAGCTGCAATTTAAAAAGAAAACAGCCTAGTCATGTGTGCGTGGCAACTGGCCACGGACCTCTAGTGGTGCTTCCAATTTGAAACGTTACCCGTCAATCTCACTTCCCTAAATTTGATGGAAAAGACCCTCCTCCGTGGCTTTCTAATTGAATAGTCGAGGCCAGTTTACGACCTTCACGAGTTTTTCTCTCTGCTGTTTTCTCTCTGCCTTTCAAAAGCAAGCTTTGTGAACGGGAAACTGGGTAAGCGGGGTGGAGGTCCGTGCGTGCAGGTGTTTCTAAGGGCCGGAAAAAAAAAATTATACATACCTGTTAGGGACAACGGTTAGTCGGACATCTTGCTGTTCCTTTGGGCTTCTACGATGCACACGCGGTCATATCTGCCCGAGCATAAATAGAAGTGTGTGTTGGTCACAATCAGAACAGCCCGAGAGAAAACCCAAGTGGGGCATCACCTGGAAAGTACAGAACATCTGGTAAACGTGACAGCAGGTGCTCCCCTGGAGAAGCACTTTTGACCTCTGGCTCACTTGTCAAGTTCAAGCATCTCCCTTTCTCTGGATTGAATCCTGAAATCTCTAAGGGAAAAGGGGAGAGAGAGAGAGAGAGAGAGAGAGAGAGAGAGAGAGAGGGAGGGAGAGAGGGAGGGAGAGGGAGGGAGGGAGAGAGAAAGAGAGACGGCGAGAGGCTTTTGATGCTTCGGAAGAAGAGAGGTTGTGGTTAATGGGCAGTGTTATCCGCCACCAGCTGTTTCGGGAAGTGTCAAATTCAGGCCATCTGCCCTGCTCTCTTGCTGGCCAGCTGTCTGCAGGCCGTTGCCATATTCCAGAAGGTTATGACCCATCTGGAAGGCAGAATGCACGCTGGCTATCCGGGGGCTGCTTGAAACTTGCAACTGATGCAAAACAAAGTAACCAAGATGACTTTGGAACCATTTTTGTCAGGGTTTAAAAACTTCTATTTTAGGTATTATTCATCCAGTTGAAGTTGGTTTTTAAAGGCTTGGGACTTGGGTCCCTAAAGGTTGTTTCTGTTCTACAGTATGAAATACATTCTTCTCTGGGTAATTAAGATCAGATATTTCTTTCCATTTGTGGTAATTACCCCACCACCACCCGAAGTTACTTTGTCAGTCGCTGCTTCTGTTCAGGTTTAGTTGCTCTGCTATTATTTCATTTCCCATGCTTCCAACTAAACTGCAAATTAATTTCACTTCTAAGTCATTTTAGTGTTTATATTTTTACCAAAAAGGGGACGCGGTGGCTCAGTGGCTAAGACGCTGAGCTTGTCGATCAGAAAGGTCGGCGATTCGGCGGTTCGAATCCCTAGCGCCGCGTAACAGAGTGAGCTCCCGTTACTTGCCCCAGCTTCTGCCAACCTAGCAGTTCGAAAGCATGTAAAAATGCAAGTAGAAAAATGGGGACCACTTTGGTGGGAAGGTAACAGCGTTCCGTGCGCCTTCGGCGTTTAGTCATGCCGGCCACATGACCACGGAGACGTCTTCGGACAGCGCTGGCTCTTCGGCTTTGAAACGGAGTGAGCACCGCCCCCTAGAGTCGGGAACGACTAGCACGTATGTGCAAGGGGCACCTTTACCTTTATTTTTACCATTTTATTATCCTCTTTTGCTACCTTTAGAGGATAACTGTGGTATACTGATTCTTGCTATTAATATTTTCATTTGATTTAACTTTTCTCTTATTTTAAACGGAAAATCTAAAGCAACTTAAAAAGCAGGGGAACACAGTAGCCGTTACATAGCCAAACTACCAGGGTCTACAAGCAAAAGGAGGACGCCAGCAAATCCGAGAGAAATTGCTAATGAAACGCAAAATCATAATGAGCGGAAAGACAAAATGCTTCCCCCAAATAACTCTGTTGACCTCTCTCTCAACAGCCCAGAATGCAAACAACTCAACTCAACAGCAGGGTGATAACGTCAACAAGAGTGAATAATCCGAAGGTACAGAATGTGAAGTAACTTCGGGCATCTCGTAAATGAGCTGATCCACCATAGAGCAGGGACTTCCCCAGAATCAAGTCAAGCCGTGCCTTCAGATAATTCAACCGACTCTAGTTGTAAGCAAAATGTGGGGAAGGAAAGGACAAGGGGAAATAAAAGACCGTCGATCTAAAATATATTTTATATAGAAATAAGAATATAAAAATCCACTGGTCCCAGGGACAAAACATCCACCCCAACGATGCAAAATTGTCGTCCACAGTCCAGATACCGTTTCAAAGATTTTTTGGGGTGAAACTGGCGCTCCTTTGGGTCAACGTACCCTGTCTTGGAGGAAACCAACCCAGTCCGCCGTTTTACTGTCCAGGAACAGCAGCAGCTGCAGGAGGCTCAGCCGGCTTCTAAGCGCCCAATTAAAACCTCCTCTTGATTATTTATTCCAAGTATTGCACGTTCAAGGTCACAGTTGCTCCGCTCCCGCTAACGGTGGACTTGCCTGTAACTGAATATTCCAAGCCATCCTAAAGTTACATATTTTTCCAGGGCTGCCTCTCCACCAGCGGACCAACTGTGATTGAAGCAAACCTACCCTCCGCTTTAAAGCTAGCTTCTGCTTTTTTTCCCCGAGTTGCAACATACCTACAATCGGTTCCTTGAGCCAGTCCCCTTCCACCTGACAACTTTGGAGGATGTTCTAAGCGTGAGGATGGAAGGGGGGGGTGGTGGTGGAAAGATCTGCAGGCCACCCAAGGCCTGCCCCAGCCACGTCATGGGGCATGGCGGGGGGGGGGTTACATCCTGGCAGTTGGGCTCCTGCTCTCCAGATCTGGGACCTGCCCCAGGTCCACAGGCGTTCTCATCAGCAGGGCCTTGGGAAGTTCTGATGTCACAGAGATCTCTCTAGGTCTCTGTGATCACAGCAGGCAAAGTAACTACTCTGCTGAAGTGGGGAGAGAGGGCCACAGGTAGGTCCAGACATCAAGAACAGGGCGGAAACATTCGTGTGAATCTGAAGCCAAACCTTTGAAACTGGCAACCCACTTCACTATTCACACACGGGAAGATCAAGCGAGGGTATATTTTGTTGAGCATTATAGTAGCCCAGAAGGATTGCTCTTCTTTAACACGTGTGTTATGTGTGTGTGGAAAGGAAAAGGAAAGGAAAGCACTTCTCCTGAGCTACTATAACACTCAGCAAAATATACACTTGTTTGAGACTCTAGAAAGAGTGCAGAGAAGAGCAACAAAGATGATTAGGGGACTGGAGGCTAAAACATATGAAGAACAGTTGCAGAAACTGGGTATGTCTAGTTTAATGAAAAGAAGGACTAGGGGAGACATGATAGCAGTGTTCCAATATCTCAGGGGCTGCCACAAAGAAGAGGGAGGTCAAGCTATTCTCCAAAGCATCAGAAGGCAGGACAAGAAGCAACGGATAGAAACTAATCAAGGAGAGAAGCAACTTAGAACTAAGGAGAAATTTCCTGACAGTTAGAACAATTAATCAGTGGAACAACTTGCCTCCAGAAGTTGTAAATGCTCCAACACTGGAAGTTTTTAAGAAGATGTTGGATAACCATTTGTCTGAAGTGGTGTAGGGTTTCCTGCCTAAGAAGGGGGTTGGACTAGAAGACCTCCAAGGTCACTTCCAACTCTGTTATGCTATTCTATTCTAATCTCCCATGTGTTACTGTGTGTGTTGCCTCCAGAAGTTGTGGGTGCTCCATCACCAGAGGTTTTTAAGAAGAGACCGGACAACCGTTTGTCTGAAATGGCAGAGGGTTTCCTGCTCGAGCAGGGGGTTGGACTAGAAGACCTCCGAGGTCCCTTCCAACTCTGTCATTCTGTTGATGTGGGCTTTGGAGATTTAGAACAAACAGGAGCCATTTTTTTCATCTTACCAGCAACTGACCAGGAATGGGACAAGCTAAAAACCGAACACCTGGGCAAACCATGGTATGTTTCACGTTTTGCTGATGACATCTGTAATATAATTCAGATTTTTTTTAGCTATAACACTTGATTGTCCATGTTATTTTCCTCTCTCCTCGTTCTTTTTAAGACCAAAGTGAACATTTTATCTGTTTTTTACCTTTCCATTTAGCAGTCTTTAATCTCTCCCCAGGGGCATCAATTTTGATCTGCTCTCAAAGTTTTGCAATTCATCCTTCGGCTGCTGGATCTACTGGCCAAAATTGATATGCAGATGACAGACTACTGAAGTCAGCTGATGGGTTAGACATCTCTTTCATTCAATTATTTGACACTTACGGAGGCAGGATCTGCACTAATGACCTCCAGCATCTTTTAGAGTCATCCAATTAGTGTTGTTTTCTAATAATTGTACAGTAGCCAATTATTGCATTGGAAAAAAAAAAGGATAGAAATAATTTAAGGTTTTGTCAGGTGACGAGAAAGCCTACCCATTCTATTGTGTGTCACTTCCTGAATGCACTTGGGAGGCATGCTCTAATGCAGTATCAGACTACGCTTTGCCTGCAAAATGCCTCAGTTTCAGTTCGCTTTTTTTCTTCTTCTTCTAAAAAAAAAAAAGAAAACTAAAAAAAACCTCAGAAACTAATGCTAGATTTTCCCATGCCCTAAGAAAGCATTCTAGTTAGAAAGGATAATAGTCTAGGACTCTAGGAGTTACACTAACGTCCTGAACTAGCTCAAGACAATCAGTTTCACATTATTTTCTAGAAGTATCACCGCTAAGAGCTTTGGATAGACTTCTATCTCAGATTTACAGCTGGAAATACTGGATTTTGGGGAGTTGAAGCTGCCAAGGTTGAGAAACCCTGAGCAAAACAGGGAAATCCCACCTTGAATGAAGCAGGGCAGATAAGCATGATGAAAAAGTCTTGGGTCTATCAGGGGGTTGGACTAGATGACCTCCAAGGTCCCTTCCCACTCCATTATTCTATGTTCTCCTCACCCAGATGGGGATTGGCACCCCACGTCCTGAAACTCCAACAACTCATCCCGGGAGGCCACAGACCCCTAGAAGGACAGGGCTCCAATACCCATCATTCCCAGCCAGGATTCCAAAGAGGAAGGCGAGGGATGGGAGATGGGAGTCCAACCTGCCCGGAGGGCACACAGCTGGGAAAACTCCCATCAGCTTTTTCCTCTTCCAAAATTGGAATGGGCCTCAAGTCCCATAATCCGCCCCCCCCCCCGTGGCTGGGGATTATGGGACTTGACCCTTCCAAAATTGGGGTGGGCCTCAAGTCCCATAATCGCCCGCAGCTGGGGATTATGGGACTTGACCCTTCCAAAATCAGGATGGAACTCAAATCCCATAATCCCCCATGGCTGGGGATTATGGGAGGTGAGGTCCAGGGCAGGAGAAGAGGAGGAGGAGGCACCTGGCAGGGGCTGGAAAGGGGCGGGGTCACTCAGAACGGGAAGAGAACAGCTGGGCTGGGCGGAGCCATCCGGCGGGGAGGAGCCAGATGGGCGGAGCCTCGGTATGCCCCGCCCTCTCGCCCCCGACAGACTCACCTCGCCCCGGTTCCTTCAGGGTTTTGCCTCGCACGATCCCGGCTGATGACGATGGCGGCGGTCCCGGCCCATCCCGGATGGAGGGGCCCGGCCCCGCAGGCCCCGCCGGCTGAGGAT
>QLTV01004222.1:486176-500230 GCA_003457575.1 Thermophis baileyi
AGTTGGCACAGAAAGAACATTCTTTGTTGTGCTTTTTTGATGACGTTTTTGATGTTAGGTGTCCATTTTAGATCTTGCGATATGGTAGAACCTAGAAATTTGAAGGTCTCTACTGTAGATACGGTGTTGTCTAGTATTGTAAGAGGTGGAAGTATGGAAGGGTTTCTCCTAAAGTCTACCACCATTTCTACGGTTTTGAGTGTGTTCAGTTCCAGATTGTTCCGGTCGCACCACGAGGCTAGTTGTTCAACCTCCCGTCTGTATGCGGATTCATCATTGTATCGAATGAGACCGATCACTGTTGTGTCATCTGCAAACTTCAGTAGTTTAACAGATGGATCATTAGATATTCAGAGGGAGCTGTACCTGGAGGGTTGCTTGGTTCCACATTTCTTTCTGCCCCCTTCCTTGTAATGGAAGAGACCTTAGAGGTCTTCTTGTCCAACCCCCTGCCCAAGACAGGAATCCTTATATCATCCTGGACCTGGACCAAGGGATGTCCAATATTTTCTTACAAACTTCCAGTGTTGGAGAACCCACAACTTCTGGAGGCAAGTCATTCCACTGATTGATTGTTTTCACTGTCAGGAAATTTCTCCTTAGTTCTAGGTTGGATCTCTCCTTGATTCGTTTCCACCCAATTGCTTCTTGTCCTACCCTCAGGTGCTTTGGAGAATAGATTGACTCCGTCTTCCCCATAACAGCCCTTCTAGTATTGGAAGATAGCTATCATGTCACCCCTAATCCTTCTCTTCATTAGACTAGACATACCTAGTCCCCTTAACCATTCATTGTAGGGTTTAGAAGAAGGCTTTTGAAAGAATCAAAGACCAGCATTCATTTGGATTCAGACTGGGTTTTCTGAAACAAGGCATCTCCAAATTGTGGTTTACAACCTTGGTTTTTTTTCCCCTTCTTTTTTCGCTCATCCGAGCTGACTATAATTTTTGGTTTTGACATAAGGATAGACTGTGGTTAACAGAACATGGAAGTTTCCTGTTTTCTTGCTCATCGCTGACCCATAAATAAATGTCTTGGTCTTATAGGATGAATCGTATTTGCTAACCGTAACTCTTGTATTTGGCTGATTCAGCTTTGCCCAGCCTGATGCCCTCCAGATGAATGCCAGACTCAGTGCCCGTAATTGGCAGCCATCGTCTTATTTTGGGGATTGTAGGAACTGTGGCTCGTCCCTCTGGAAGGTTGAGAAAGGCTAACCTACTCCCATTTGGTGTCACATCAAAAATCTGATCCGTCTACGGCTACATTCTTTATTTTTCCAGTATTTATGGGACTGGGTGGCAAAAGTCCCTCCACAATGGAAGGCGTAACGGTGACAAAAGAAGAGGAATCTTTTGAGTGTTCCAACCTTAACACTAAACAAAAAACAAAAAAAAAAAAACCCCACAACCAAAACGTTTTGAGGTTTCACATTTGGGAAATAAATTCTCTTCCATCTTGTATTGTTTTTTAAGCGTCATTTTTAACACATTTGCAAGGGAGAAAGCCATCCTCCAAAAAAGCCAGTGCAAGCGAAGTTCATACTGTCACAGCACTAAAGTTTGACGGCATCCCTTAAATCAACCCAGAGCAGGGGCTGCTAAAACTCTACCAAACTCCCCAATGGTTGAGCTTTCTTTTTTAAGGTTGTCCTGTCTCCTGGGACACATTTGTGTAACAAATGTTTAAAATCTGACTGTCAAAAATGGCAGAGGGGAGGGAAGATTCTTTGTTCCATTTATAGGCGGACTTGAAAAGGGCACATTGCTGGGGGGAAAAAACGGCGAGGGATTACATTTGGAAGAGGTTGTGAGGTTGGATCACACCAAAGATCTGTTTCATCTGGGCTGTTACTTGGAACCCTGACACTAGTCCAGAATTTGGGGTCACCCGGTGGCCAACAGGAGCTATTTGAGATGTTCACAAGGAGATGAGGTGAGGTTTCCGGGCTGCTTCTCAGCAACTGGTATTATAACTTTGCTCCGTGGATTCTGGAAGTAACACTAGCTATCAATAACTGGTGGCCATGGATAGCTTGATGTTCTATGGATTTGTCCTCCTCTTTCTAAATTTTATTTTTAGGGCAGGCATTTCTAACGGCATATAGGCAAATATATAAATATCTCAGTGTCAATTAAAAGCCACCCAGATCCCTAAATCTGTCTCTTTGAAATCCCAGTTAGGGCATCCCCCAAAATTAATAATAATCTCATTTGAAACGTTTTGGAGAATTCCTAATTTCTGTCTCTCTCAACTTTAAATTGCTGCCAGGGGTCACCTCCAATGGTAGTGAACTGCACAATATGCTTTGTGAAGGAGCCTATCCAGGGGTGAAATCCAGCAGGTTCTGACAGGTTCTGGAGAACTGGTAGCGAACATTTTGAGTAGTCCGAAGAACCGGCAAATATCACCTCTGGCTGGCCCCAGAGTGGGGTGGGAATGGAGATTTTGCAGTATCCTTCCCCTGGAGTGGGGAGGGAATGGAGATTTTGCAGTATCCTTCCCCTGCCACGCCCACCAAGCCACACCACGCCCACCATGCCACACCACGCCCACCAAGCCACACCACGCCCACCAAGCCACACCCACAGAACCGGTAGTAAAAAAAATTAGATTTCACCACTGAGCCTATCTTTTTTCCTTAATCTCCTCGCATGCAGTTCATTGACAGAATCCAAATCCATTATCAGCCCTAGAGCCATCTTTGCTTGGTGTCTTCGGGCTGCCACAGCGGAAGCTGGGCAAGCTGTGGGAACGGGAGGGGGGAGGTAGAGATAGTGAGGGTTGTAACCAAAATAACATTCTTTCCCCTGGGAATCAAGGACATCTCTCGTCAGCACCTGGAGAGGCGTGGCTGGAGGCCAACTGGAGTTGGGACAGTGACTGGATTGGACCATGCGATGGATATGTGGATTGAGGGGAAGGAACTTTGATTTTACTTTGGGTGGGGGAAACGTGGGGCTTTCAGATTCGGGTTTTCCCCAGATGTGCCAATATGACATCTCTAATAAATCTATACTTTGAGGAAGGTGCCTGCCTTGGACTTTTAATTTCGTTGGGGGTGTTACTTGGAACCCTGACATTCATACATTTTGAGAGAACATCTGCCATGCTATGTGTGATTTGATATTCATTCATTCATTCATTCATTTTAGCCACTGTCTATCCACCGCAGGATGAAGGCCTCTTCCGCATGTTTCCAACCAATACAGTCCTGAGCTTTCTTTTGCCAGTTGGTTGCTCCATCTTGTTTTAGGTCTCTTTCGTGGACACTTTTGATCCATTCTCTGTGACTGCCTTGGTCCACCTGTCATCCGTTCTTCTTGCTATGGGACCAGCCTGTTTCCATTTCAATTCTTTCACTCTCTTGATGATATTGTATACTTTTGTTTGTTCTCTAATCCATCTGCAGGTCTTTCTATCTTGTTTTGATTTGATATATTTCCCTTTATCTGTTTTCCTTGAACTTTAAAAGCCCCAATTGCTGCATTCTGTCCACATATAGGAACTGTTTTTGGCTCTCCAAACATTGGACCTGCTTTTTTCCATCATCCTATCCAGTCCTGTCCAACATCTTCTTTTCTTGGACTTTTCTTGACCACATTACCAAAACAGACGAGAAGACGTCTAGATAACATTAAGTGGTTCAGTCCTGGTCAGGATGAGTAGCTTCTTCTCTGGTAATATTGTACTCTTAACTAGAGCATACAAAACATTTGCTAGACGAATTCTTGAATACAGCTCATCTATCTGGAACCCGCACTGCATATCGGACATTAATACAATTGAGAGAGTCCAGAGATATTTCACGAGAAGAGTCTTCCACTCCTCTACTCGCAATAGAATACCTTATGCCACCAGACTTGAAATTTTGGGCTTAGACAACTTAGAACTACGCCGCCTTTGGTCTGACCTAAGCGTAGTACATAAAATTATTTACTACAATATCCTACCATCCTACCTGTCCTACCTGTCAATGACTACTTCAGCTTCAACCACAACAATACACGAGCACACAATAGATACAAACTTAACATAAACCGCACCAAACTCGATTGCTGGAAATACGACTTCAGCAACAGAGTGGTCAATGCTTGGAATACACTACCTGACTCTGTGGTTTCATCCCCAAACCCCCAAAACTTTAACCTTAGACTGTCTACCGTGGACCTCACCCCATTCCTAAGAGGTCCGTAAAGGGGGCGTGCATAAGCGCACCAACGTGCCTACCGTCCCTGTCCTAATGTCCCCCTTTATTCATATCCATTTCATGTATTAATAACCATGTTTATACCTATATCTGTTATCTAATACATGCTTGACAAAATAAATAAATAAAAATAAATAAATCCAGATACCTGATTCTTGATTCCTAGATACTTGTGAGTAGAGGTTCTAGATTAATGCCTCTTAAGACCTTGATAAGCTTTTCTTTAACCAGTGAGGATAAATGAAATTAACCATCAGCTACCAGAAAAGGACTGGACTTCTCATTGTTGAATGTGTTTGGTTGGGGTTCCCCTAATAAGGTTTCTTTCCTTTTTCTGCAGTCAGATTTAGATCCACTAGGACTGCCAAGTCAGTCTAGGATCCTAGGACTTTATCTGTCACAATGATCCCCTTTCAAATTACAGAGGTCAAAGCAAGGGAATGAGGATGCCATCTTTGGCATAAGAGTGGAACAGAAAAACGGTCCTATATTTTCGTTGACTTTTTCTTATCTTTAATTATCACTGAAGTCCAAATAACGACATTCCACACTTCTCCTGTAGAATTTACTTTACTGTAGAATTCTCTGATTTTGCCAAACTGTCATGTTTCTTCAAAGGTGTTCTGAATGGGGGGGTGAAGAAGAGAATCTGAAGGCATGCAAGCAGCTTTTCCTCTCTTCGCTTTGAGACTTTTGAGCCTGCCAATTTCAGATGTTAATAAGTCTTTTAAAAGTCTCTGAAATTAATCATACCTTAACAAGCTCTGAGTGAGAGGAGAACATCAGGCAAGTTTCTTTTGCAAGCAATAAAATTTACGAATCTTGAATAAGCGTGTTGAATTGGGCAAAGCTAATTAATCCTTTTTTACTGTTCTGAATCAAGCGTAGATTGGTTGTGCTATCATCAGGCAGCTTAACAAGACGCAATGGTACATTCAATCAGATTATATTTTATTCTTCAGGCATCCTCTGACAACACTCACGGTTATGTAGAAGTTCTTCTGAATCTACAGTCATAATCTGGAACCATCACGAATATTGTAAAAAAGGATTAACGCTTCCCATCTCCTTCTTCAGGCATGCTTTCCCGGTATATAGCTTGAAAGTGACTTCCTTTGGGATACCGTACTTCAATTACTCCCGCCCCCCCAGGCATACTTCAATGACCAATGAGAGTATACAGTTATGATCACATGCCATGGACTACATGGCATGGACTACATTCCCCAGAATGCTATGTCTTAAAGAGACAGTTCTTAATTCTAGGCTAAACCCTTGATAAGCCAGCACAAAAGGGCTGAGAAGAATTTTGCACCATCTCAAAACATGGGGTAGAGTCACGTTGCCTTCATCTGGAAGCTTATGAAATAAGGGATAGACACGTTGGTGTCTTCTAGATTTCTTCAACTACAGCTCCCAGAGACCATTGCTGTTGGCCATTGATGGTTGGTTACTGAGAGTTATAATTCAAGATATGTGGAAGAGCCCAATGTTCCTTCTTTGTGATTCTCCAGGTTGGTCAAAGCTCAGCTGAAACTTAGAGCCACGTAATTAAATCACAAGGCCTTCTAGTCAATCCTCCAAGGAAGGAACAAGAAAATATTTTTCTTTCTCCCTGGCATCAGGCTCAGCCCTGCGATTATCTAATGGGCCTGTCAATCAGCAGCAGGCCGTCAGATCTGGATTAGTCCTTCGGACTTGGGGCTGTGGACAAGCAAGACTGTCAGTTTCAGTTTTTCACTTCTGAAAGTAAGTCAGTGTTGTTTCCCCTCTGTTTCTCATCCCTTGCAAATTTCTCGGTTTCGGTTTCTCTTCGCTTCGCATTTGTCCTTTGGTAAGCTACATCCATCCCAGTTCCTTACTAATGTGAGACTTAAATTTTTTTTTTAAAGCTGCTTTTAAAATTTGGCCCGTTTCTCTGAACGTTCGTTCCTTTGCTTGAAAAATTGCTGAATGTGCATCTTTTCTGCTGATTTTCTTCTTCTTTTTTTTTACAGAAACAGAATATATTTATGTGTGGGATTTTCCCAGATGCGCCTTCTTTGTTCATATATTCCTTTTTATCGCACGACAATTTTAGGAGAAGGATGAACATAGAATAATAGAGTTGGAAGGGACCTCAGAGGTCTTCCAGTCCAACCCCCTGCTCGAGCAAGAGACCTTATACCATTGCAGACAAATGGTTGTCCAGTCTCTTTTTTAAAACCTCCGGTGATGGAGCACTCAAAACTTCTGGAGGCAATTCCTTCCACTTCTAACTGTCAGGAATTTTTTCCTCAGTTCTAGGTTGCTTCTCTCCTTGATTAGTTTCCATCCATTGCTTCTTGTCCTGCTTTCAGGTGCTTTGGGGAATAGGTTGACCCCCTCTTCTTTGTGGCAGCCTCTCAAATATTGGAACACTGCTATCAAGTCACCCCTAGTCCATCTTTTCTCTAGACTAGAGATACCCAATTTCTGTAACCTGACAACGGAGCGGTGATTTATCAAATGAAAAGGAGACAACCTTCAAACATGGGGTGAATGTACCCTCCTCTCCCCATTTCTACCTGCTGGAACTGTCGAGTGGAAAAGATCCAAGCCAATTCTTGCATTGGTCATAAAAGGAGGAATGAACCCAAATCTGAATTCAGGGCCAATTAGCTGAAGTTCCTATACTGCTCTGTTCCTTTGTTAGCTTTGGGACCCGTTCAAGAATTTGGTTTTAATCTTTGTCATCGTCCAGCGTCTCCTCCTGAATTTCGCTGAGCATCTTAGATCTCACAGGAGTGGCCTCCGAGAGCATTCAGGGGCCGGCGCTAACATGTTTTCAATGGACTTTTGCCTTCGAAATGCTCTTTTTTCCTTCTTGAACAGATAATGTTGAAGATGGCCAAATCTTGGGCTTCACTCAAAGGCCGTCCCTTGCTGTGAAGAGATGAGAGCATAAACGGTGTATTTATTTGGCTTTGGGGTGGAGTGACATTTCGGAGTGGAATTCATGGTATTGGCCTCCAAGAAACGGCATTTGTTTGGACAATTATGATCAATCTGAAACTCAAGGGGTAGGCGCTCTTATATCGAGATCCCCTTCTATGCTCCAAGCCTGTGAAAATAAAAAATAATTTGAAAAAGAACCTTCCACCACACGGTGTTTTGATAATCCCCTCTGGGCGATGGGTTCAGGCTGTTTTAGATCAAGGAGGAAGCGAGGAATTCTTGAATGTGTATCCACAGGTAGAGTCGACCGAGCCAAGTTATGGCCTCGCGTAGAGATCCTATATTGTTCTTTTTCACATAAATATTCTAAAAGGATACATTTAGCAGGTTCCAAGATGATATTTTCGTTGGACTGATTCTGCAGATAGGGAAAGGAGTGGTCTTTCAAGTTGACTGCTGTAGCTTTCCAAAGTCCTACTAATTTTGTGGGCATTTTACGAACGGCGAACATATTCCTTGTTGGGCCAGATCAAAAACTCAACTCACCCATAGTTGGGCTACCAGTAGAAGATCATGAAATGCTTTTATGAATTTTATCAGTGATCACGGAGTCAACCACCTTCTCATTTTAAAAATCCCAGTTTACCGACCATTGTCAGCTTTGGTGGTCCTAGTCTCCACCAACCGGTGCAGAATTCTTTTCAAACCTCCGTCCATCGATCGCAGGAAAGGAATTAATAGAACCAGGGGGAAAATGATAATAGGATTTGATATGAAAGTTGTTCGGTTGAACTTCAGAATTAACTCACCTGGACTCATCAAACTGGAAAAACCAACTGAACAGCGGCCAAAACCAAACAAGAAGTCTGCAAAGCAATTTGGGCTGTTCGGATGCTTTCGAGCATATGCAGAAAAGATTTTGTTCAAACTGAGGCAGAAACTTTGAATTGCTCCAACTGGACAATTCAATTCAAATTGGTATCAAACCAGATCCATTTATAGACTCGATTCAAATTGGGTCAGTTTTCCAAACTGAGCTCATGATGCATTTCCCCCCCCTCCTCCTGATTTGGACTAAAAGTAGAGGAGAGAACCAATCTGGTGTAGTAATGAAGGCATCAGGTTAAAACTGGGCAACCTTGAGTTCTAGTTCTGCCTTAGTCGGGTGACTTCAGGCCAGTCACTTTCTATCAGCCCCGGGAAGGAGACAATGGCAATCCATTTCTGAAAACCCTCGCCAAGGAAACTG
Organism: Thermophis baileyi; assembly: GCA_003457575.1. Taxonomy (NCBI): domain Eukaryota; kingdom Metazoa; phylum Chordata; class Lepidosauria; order Squamata; family Dipsadidae; genus Thermophis; species Thermophis baileyi. The sequence goes on from QLTV01004222.1 coordinate 494,552, forward strand.
CAGGGACTTGTTCTGGCAGTCTCCGAGAATCAGACCCAATTGACCAAAGAATTGAAAAAAAATGTCTTCAAGATGGGTCTTTTTTGACCCGCTGGATCAAGTTGATGCTATGTTAAGAGAATACCACCTTTGAAGCCTCCTTGTTCCCTTAGGGATCCATTTCCCTGGATAAATGTTTAATGACTTCCAGAAAGAGGTCCTCTACTGGAGGTCACGTTTGGCCCACCACATTTGAACCCAGAAGCTGGGTTCTGGCGAGGAAATGGTCTACTAATATTAAACCTTAATTTTAGGAAGGCTGTCTTACATGTGGATGAAGACTTCTCACCTTCCATCCCTGGGTGGGGGGCAGTTTTCTTCATTTCCCAAACCTACATGCTCCTGCAATGAACTTCTGACCTTCTCCTGCCTTATGGCCCAAACGTAGCTCTTAAAAAAGAAAACCCAATGGCCAATCCACGTTCTCTCTTTCTCTCTCTCTTTCTCTCCCTCTCCCTCTCTCTCTCTCCCTCTCCCTCTCCCTCTCTCCCTCTCTCTCTTTCTCCCTCCACCTCTCTCTTCCCCCTTTCTCTTTCTCTCTCTCTTTCTTTCTCCCTCCCTCCCTCCCTCCCTCTCTTTCTCTCTCTCTTAGTTTCTCTTTCTTTCTTTTTGTTTCTCTCTCTTTCTCTGTCTCTTTCTCGTCTCTCTCTCTCCTTCTTTCTTTCTTTCTTTCATTCTTTCTTTCTTACTTTCATTGTTTCTTTCTTTCTTCCTTTTTTTCGTTCTTATTTGTCTTGTCTTGGTGGGTTGGGGCCATTCCATTCCTCTCTCTCTCTCTCTCTCTCTCTCTCTCTCTCTCTCTCTCTCTCCCTCTCCCTCTCTCATTTGGAAGGCGACCTCCGTAAAAATGAAGTCACCAGGCAACTTTCCTGTTGTTAAAGCTGAGCCTGTAATCAAAGGGAAACAAGCCATCCTATTTTTTATTTTCTTTCCCCCCCCCAAACAGATAAGATAGGCAAGGTGATTAATCACGGGATTTCAATGACCAAGCTGGGAATCTGAGTCAGGACCGGTCAGTTCAGCTTGATATAAAAGTTGTCAACGTGTAGGGCGAGATGGATGGGAGTGAGTGAGATGGCGATCCCAAGGGAGCTTTAAAAATATAAATCTGGCCAACGATAAAGAAGAATTGGATGGTGGTGACGTCACCCTCCATTTTTTTTATGCTGCAAAATAATGGAATAGAATAACAGAATCAGAGAGTCCGAAGGGACCCTGGAGGTCTTCTAGTCCAACCCCTTGCTTAAGCAGGAAACCCTATACGGGTACTCCTCGAATTATGACCACAATTGAGCTCAACATTTATGTCGCTAAACGAGACATTTGTTAAGTGGGGTTTGCCCCATTTTACAACCTTTCTTGCCATCGTTGTTAAGTGAATCACTGCAGTTGTTAAGTTAGTGACACGGTTGTTAAGTGAGTTTGGCTTCCCCGTTGACTTTGCTTGCAGGAAGGTCGCAAAAGAGGATCACGTAACCCCGGCAAATGTCTGAATTTTGACCACGTGACCATGGGGATGCTGGAATGCTTGTAAGTGTGAAAAATGGTCATAAGTCACTTTTTTCAGTGCCGTTGTAATGGCACTAAGTGAACTGTTGTAAGTAGAGGACTATCTGTACCATTTCAGACAAATGGTTGTCAAATCTCTTCTTAAAAACCTCCAGTGTTGGAGCATTTACAACTTCTGGAGGACGCAAGAGAAATTCACATTATCCTCACCCCTCTTCTTCCATCTTCCTTCTCCTCATCCTCCTTTAAGACAGCTTCCCTAAAATTAAGGTTACTTAGTAGACAATTTCTTCCCCAGGACTTTGCTTAGCTTCTGAATTCAAACGTGCTTCTTCATATAAAAGCCACCCAGCCCCAGGCCTCCCCTGGTTTGGGGCAGGTGAAGGGGCAATGCCTCCTGTCTTGGCACGTCCAAATAGGGGGCCAAATCTTATTTTGCAGCTTCCAAAGTTCAGCTGAGCTGAAAATGGAGATCTGGTTTTTGTAAACACCACAACCCCCCTCCAAAACTTTGCTCTCCTTCTCTGTAATCTCAGCAGAATGGAGCAGATGCTTTGGCCGGGCGGGTGGCACCATGATCTCACCCTGTTGGCTCTGTGGGCCGTCTAGTTAAACCACAATCTGCCCCCCCTCCCCTTAAAAAACAGAAGATGGCAAAGCAGACACTGAGAACATCCGGAGTGTGAAGGAAGCAGGAAGGAAGGTGGACTTTGGGAGAAGGTTCTCTTGTAAACTCCTTGGATGTCCCAAACTTCGTCTTACGCCTGGAAGTCCTTCCAACGGCCACAATGAACATTTGGCTCCGCCGGCCCTACTAAAAATATTTCTGAACAATTTCTCCAGCCTCCGTGCGACAATTCCATATCTAAGTAATGCAGGGAAGTATGTCCATCATGGGCTGCCATTGCATTTTTGCAAGCCTTCCAATCCAAATATTTTTCCCCCCCAAGACGTTTTAGTTGGTCTCAATGCACCATTTGAAGCACAGAGAGGTGGCAATTTAATAGGGAGTAAACCCCACGGAAATGTAGAGCAAGGAGGGCGCTGTTGCCTGTCTCTTTGGTCATACTTACATACATGTACATATGTATATGCTTGTATGTGTGCATATGAATAAAACAACTTTTGAAAGGGAAAAGTAAGGAAAATAGAGAAAAACAATAAGAAAGCGAGGGAAAAGAGGAAAAAGGGAAAGGGAAGGAGGAAGGGAAGAAAAAAGGGAAGGAAAGGGGAAGGGGAAAGGGAAGAGATGGGAAGGAGAAGGGAGAGAGAAAGAAAAGGGAAAGGGGAGGAGGAGGAGAAGGAGAAGGAGAAGGAGAAGGAGAAGAAGGAGTTACAAGTAATTTCTCCCTTTGACTTAAAATGTGCAAACTCCTAAGTTTGCACACTCAGCTTCCTTGCCTGGGTGCGTTTGTGTGTAGATTTGAAAGTATACCATCTCCCACCATTGCCAGCAGGTTGAAATGGTGGCATTTGGGGCATTAGATGTCCCTGTTTTCGACGTTTGTCACAACGTCTCTCCCCGTCTCCAAACTCTGGCCTTAATCCCCATTCCCTGCCCCACCCCAGGCCTCACAATGCCCCCTATTGCTTTGCATATGCACAATTGCAGATTGTGCCAGATCAAGGGCAGGGTTGTGGTACCCCCGACAGCTTCCTGGGTGTGTGGTGCTGTCAATTTCAAGCAATTAACACAACACCGGCATAAGCCATGGAGCCAGACGCCAAATTGCGCCCGCGGTTGGAAGACTCGGCTCTGAAAAAACCATCTTTGTGGCCCATCCTGTGTGAAGAAAACACGTTTGCCCAGCTGAAGAAACACAGCCACACTTTGAGGGGGTTGGAAAAATTGCCCTATGTGGTTCGGTTTCAAAAGCCTGGAACCGTTTGGAGATTTTCTTCTCTCTTTTTTTGAAAATCTCAGCAGAAAATCATTCCCAAAATATTCCGGCGTTGCAATCCGTTCTCTCAGGCTTTTGAGTTTGCAGAGAAGAAACCAACTAAAGAATTAAACTTTTAATACCACCTCCTGTTCAAAGCCTAAGAATGGCTCTCTTTGGTGAATTTGGAGTTAAACCATGTTGGCATTCTCTCTTCTTCTTCTTCTTCTTCTTCTTCTTCTTCTTCTTCTTCTTCTTCTTCTTCTTCTTCTTCTTCTTCTTCTTCTTCTTCTTCTTCTTCTTCTTCTTCTTCTTCTTCTTCTTCTTCTTCTTCTTCTTCTTCTTCTTCTTCTTCTTCTTCTTCTTTTTTTCCTTGTCGGCGGCAAAAGCACCGAGGAGAATGCGACTGGCCCAAAGTCACCCAGATGCCTTGAGTGCCTAAGGTGGCACTAGAACTTCCTATCTCCTGGTGATACTTTAGCCTGATACTTTAACCACTAGATCGAACTGGCTCTCTGTTATGTGATCTTGGCATTTTTTAACTCTTTCTGCAAATGCTCCGATGGGGAGAATTGAGGGAAGAGAAAGCGGAGCTGGGGAAAAACTTTGGAAGACAGTTCTTCCTCCAAAGACTAACCTTGGCACGATCCATGGGTCAGTTGTGCATGATGGGAAAATGAGGCCAAGAGGCACCCGGATCGAGCCCCTGTCAATCATTCCTTCCCAGACCTCCTCCAAGTCTCCCAGCAACACCCCCCCGCCCTGGATAACAAAGACATATATGAAGATGATACACAAGACTCTGGCCGTTGAAAAATGTTGTTTTCCCTCTTCCCTCCCCTTCCCTCTTTCCTCATCTATCTCGTCTCCTAGTTGGCAGGTTGTCATTTCAAGTGGCTGATTGCGGACAGAAGGCTTGCCAGTTAAGTATTAGCAAGGCACGCAGGAGTGGCAAGCATTCGCTTCAGCAGATGGGCCCCCTCCCCACTTTGCAGGTTGGGCCCTAAATCAAGGCGGCCTGTCTCTGAAATGGCTTTATCCCTGGTGAGAAAGGAAGCCCCCCAACCCACCCACCCACCCTCCCTTCTTCCAGACGGCCACATATCTCTGCAGAGCCTAGATTGGCCCGTCCTGCTGACTCCGTATTATTCCAGGTGGCTAGGTGTTGGGATTAATTGCTGGGGGAGGGGGATTCTGGGTGGCTTTGACAATTTTCCTATCAGGGGCTTGAGAGGAGGCCTTCTCTCGCCGGGTGGGCAAAGCCAGGAGCTCCCGGCATCTTTTCCCAGCTTCTGAGCCTTCGCTAATGATCTGCAATCAACGGGCCCCTCGGCCGACCGAGGAGCCTCGTCAGAAGAGGCGATGAGTGAGAAGAGGAGGAAGAGATAAAATAAACCAGCCAGCAAGATCGACGGACGCGGAGTTTAGATTTGTGAGAACGGCGCTCCCCCCTCACACAGCTCCCCGTCTAGGTATTCTGACATCTGCAATGCACATTTTAAAAGTTTCTTTCTTTCTTTCTTTCTTTCTTTCTTTCTTTCTTTCTTTCTTTCTTTCTTTCTTTCTTTCTTTCTTTCTTTCTTTCTTTCTTTCTTTCTTTCTTTCTTTCTTTCTTTCTTTCTTTCTTTCTTTCTTTCGTTCAGCAGTTCAGCGGTTCAAATCTCACCGGCTCAAGGTTGACTCAGCCTTCCATCCTTCTGAGGTGGGTAAAATGAGGACCCAGATTGTTGGGGGCAATATGCCAATATGCCAAAGGCCCTCCTAGCCACGGCTGCCACCTGCTTTTCCATCAGGAGCTGCGAGTCCAGGAGGATCACCTGGGGCACAATACGCCAATCAAGGAACTGCTAAACAAGCTAGCAGTAAAAAGCCCAAGAAAACAACCTCCAAGTCCACTCCCACCCAACACCGACAGGGCAAGCCACTAGAATACAAATGGAGGGCAAACCTCACCCCCCACCAACACCGATGATGTTCCCTAGTTGGGTCATGAAACGTCTGCAAGTTCAGAGGGCACCTATTCCCTTCCCTTCCTCCTCCTTCTCCTCCTTCTCCTTCTTTCCTCCTTTCCCCCCTGTTATTTTCCTCTCCTTCTCCTTCTTTCCTTCTTTCCTTTTTTCCATTATTTCCCTTCCTCTTTCCCTTCTCCTTCTTTCCTCCTTTCCTTTTTTCCATTATTTTCCTTCCCTTTCTTCCTTCCTTCTCCCCCTTTCCTTCCCCCCCCCCTTTTTTTCCTTCTCCCCTTCTCCCC
>QLTV01004222.1:547432-560410 GCA_003457575.1 Thermophis baileyi
TTTCTGATGGAACTTTGTTTTGAATTTATTTTACGATTGCTTGCCACCAGAATGCCTTTCTGAAATGGTCGCCGCACTGAATGAATGAAAAGAGAAGGAAGGGAGGGAAGGAGGGAGGGAGGAAGGAAGGAAGAAAGGAAGAAAGGGAAAGAAAGAAAGGAAGGAAGGAAGGAAGGAAGGAAGGAAGGAAGGAAGGAAGGAAAGAAATAAAGAAAGAAAGAAAGAAAGAAAGAAGAAAGAAAGAAAGAAAGAAAGAAAGAAAGAAAGAAAGAAAAAAAGAAAGAAGAAAGAAAAAAAATTAAAATTATTGCTAGAAACCTGCAGGGTGCCTGACAGATCCTTTCATGTTGTATATTTAAATCCTTTAAAACAAAATACCACAGCTTCTATATAGCATTAAAAAAAACAAAACCCTTCACATCTGTGTTTTAGGAAAGGGAGAAGTAAAGAAAACCACATTTCAGGTCATTTTTCCTTTTAAGGTGTACAAACAGCCTTTCAGGGTTAAAGACTGCAGGAAAGGAACAGTGCTCACTATTTACACACTCACACACACACACACACACACACACTTCAGATCTAACTTGTGCCAAAAAAAAAAAAAAGGCTTATAGACTATAGGAATCTAAAGGATAGCAAATTCCATGTCAGAGAAAGTACAGGGCAACCTTATTGTTTTTGGCTGAGTGCCTTCTCACTTAGATGAACTCCGAGCCATTTTTTTTCTTTGCATTGTGAGAGTGCATTTCAGAAGAATATCTGTCTCAACTTCAATGGAAACTGTCACATTTCCCCTCCTCCTCCTCCTCCTCCTCCTCCTCCTCTTCCTCCTCCTCCTCCTCCTCTTTCATCGTAATTTACCTTGAGCTGCAGGCTCTCGTCCAAAAAAATGGAGCCACCCACACTGTGCAGCCACCCAGCCAGGTTGCCGCTAAAGGTCACTCCAGATCGATTGGAGAAGACCCCCGGACTTTAAAAAATTAACTTGCTCCACAGAGGAGGCGGGGGGGGGGGGGGAGAGGCAGAAAAAAAGAGGAGGATGTACCCTGGTTGTTTGCTAAGTAACATTTAAATTGTGGGGTGTTGGTTGGAACCTCAGTTCCTTATTTCAGAAGCAGGAGGGTGGAAGCCTAGCATACTCAGGCACCTAGGAAGCTCATTTTTTATCACCTCCCCAACAGGCATGTCATGAAGATGATCTTCAGGTCAGCCTCCAACAATGACAGAAGGAAGGAGAAGAAGGAGAAGGAGAAGGAGAAGGAGAAGGAGAAGGAGAAGGAGTTCAAGAGGGTTAAAACAAGCAAGCAAGCAAGCAAGCGACAACATCAATAGGGAGAGAACCATCTACTTGGGTGGGGAGAAAATGGTTCGGAAGTCACAAAATACCAAAAAAATGGTTTTGGCGTTTTTGTCCACCTATTCTTGCAGTCGTTTCATGACCCAACCAGGGAACATCAGCAGGGCTAGAAGGGAGGAGGAGGAGGAGGAGGAAGACAGGAGAGGAAAGGGAGGTAGAGGGGAGGAGCAGGAGGAGGAGGAGGACTGTGGGGTCCTGGGTGCTCTCAACTCTTTTCTTCCAGACGTTTCATGACCCAACTAGGTAACGTCATCAATGTTAGAAGGGAGTGCAGTTTATGGAGTGAAGCAGGAGAAGGACTATGGGGTCCTGGTTGGCTCTTTTCTTGCAGATGTTTCATGACCCAACTAGAGAACATCTTCAGGATAGAGAAGCACAAGAAAACAATCAAGTCCAGAGACTCCACAGCTCAACCCTGAGCTTCGAATGTTCTCCTCTATTGGTAACTTTTTAATTGTTTAAAAAAGTTCTATTCACAACTTTTGCTGATTGAACTCTACCGTGTGAAGGACATCCCTCAATGTTATGCTGGATGGTCCTGCAAAAAGACCCAGTTTCTGGATGAATCCATGATGAACAACTTGTACATTGCAGCACCTGTCTGCACCAATGGAACCCTGACACTTACATCCTTGGATCAGACTTCACACACTTAGCTGATCATTAAAAGCTATTTGGACAGGAAAACTCTCAGAAATCCATATTTACAGATTAAACTGGGAGACCAAGCAAATGCACTGGAGATAAAGAACAGCAAACCAATTTCCATTTTGTTGCAAAAAACCCTACAAGAACTGGCCCATATCCCAGAGACTGGATAACCCTTTGTCTGGTTGCTTTGGCTTCAGACATTGTGGGCGCTCCATCACTGGAGGTTTTCAAGAAGAGACTGGATAACCATTTGTCTGGAATGGTACAGGGTCTCCTACTTGAGCAGGAGGTTGGACTAGAAGACCTCCAAGTCCCCTTACAACTCTTTATTCTGTTAAGTCTTCAAAATCAAAATTCCTGGCAAAGAACCCACCCATTTTGGGGTACCCTTGCAGTTGTCCCCCCCTCCAGTGCCAAGCTTCTTCCCAAGTCCCACTCCTGCTAGACTTTCAAGACCACTGAGCAAAAGGTATTTTTAGGAGCATCTGAATCTTTCCTGGCCCTCATTGGTTGCTCTTTATTCCAACCAAGCCAAACCAATAAGAATATCAAATGTTACTCGGGTGGGTGGTCTTAACGATTTTACCATTCTCTCCGTAATAAACCCAAAAGCCCCAGTGGGTTGGCTCTCATTAATTGGGAAGACTGAAATTTGTTACACATGAAATAACAGACCAAACCACCGAGTTGTTAGCAGCTTTGGGAACAATGTCGGGAAGGTAACATCATGCCACTGATTGCGCCAATGCCAAACGTCTTGGGAGACCAAAAATTTAAATCTGATGATTAGTTTTTCCAAACCATTTTCCTTCCCAAACAAAGGAGGCCAAGAGAGCTGTAGAGATTGGCCTATGTAAGGGGCAACCTTTGGATTCTTCAATTGAGCATTGAGTAAACAGAGGAACTGGTGTTGGGTTGCAGCTTGCTTCTACTTTTTTTTGTCTAAAAGTGTGAGCTCTTACCCTTTCGCAAGTGTGAGGATCGGATTTGCCTCAACCGATCGTCCACCACTTCCTAAACATCTGGAGAGACCTCACATTCCAAAATTCCCATCCAACATGGAAGTGGAGTTCTGAGAGATGAGAAATTCTTGCTTGCACTTAACATATTTTAGGAAAGTGTGATTAAGTAACAATGGCTGATTTAAAGCTTTACACAACTGAGCTTAACTGATTTCTATACAGGTAATTCCACAGCTGAGCCCAAAATTTGAAGCGAGACAGTTGTTAGGTGAGTTTCGCCCCAATTTACAACCTTTCTTGACACAGTTGTTAAGTGAATCACTGCAGTTAAGGCAGGAAGACGGTTGTTCAGTGAATCTGGCTTCCCCATTGACTTTGCTTGTCAAAAGGTCTCGAAAGGGAAACACGTGGCCCCAGGACACGGCAACCCGTCATAAATATGAGTCTGTTGCCACGCGTCCAAATTTTGATCACATGACCATCGGAATGTGCAATGGTTGTAAGTATGAAAATGGTCCTAAGCCATTTTTTTCAGCACCGTTGTAACTTTGAATGGTCGCTAAACGAGCTGTTGTAAGTCAAGGACTATCTATCTGTCATGACCTAAAACCTATTTTTCTCAATGAATAAGACAAGACTTCCTCCTTAAAAAAACCCTCCTAATATTAACATTTGTAGTTTTTCTATCAATTCACTAAAGGATTGTTCTCCCCCCCCCCTTTTCATTAGCAAATGCATATTCATAAATATTTGTTGGAATTTTCCGACTGCATAACAAACTTTCAAAGCTCGTATATTTAAACTACAGTGAAGTGATGCCTCTGGTTATGCAGGCCGTTGAAAAATCCTTTTGTGTGCATAGTTCTCCCTTGTTTCAACCCATTCCTCTATTTCTAAACCCGCAAGCACGTTTCCATATCATAATCATAACCTTTCCTTGCTGATTTTTTTTTTTTTTTTTTACAAAAACCCCATTCCAATCTGGGGAGACAACAATTTGGGCAATTCTGTATAACAGAGGTTGTCATTGTTTGGAGGCAAAGGACCAATTGATGGATGGCAGATAATCAAAGTGACAGCCAGGCTTTGGCGCAAGCAATATTTACCTTACATCTGTCACTTAAGACATTTTACTGCCAATCAGCTTCCTTAAGAAGGCTAGTTAGAACAATAGGGGTCTTTCTGTTTAATTCCCCCGATTGACTCTGGCGTACGCTGACAAAGTTCGCCCTTTATGTAATCCTCAAAGCATGTGTGGGTTGCCTTAGCCAAGTTTTGAGATATGTATCCCCTGGTGTCAATGAGCTGGTGGGGGAGGGGGGAGAGGGGGAGGCCTCACATCGTGGCCAGATCATTGAAGGTGGTCCCTCATCATCTACTGGGCTGAGACACAATTTGCTTTGTCCGAAGTTGAGGTGTCAGAGTGATAGAAATTAATTTTCAGCCTTTCCCTGCGCAGCTGCTGGAGACGGAACGGGGTCTTTGATGGTTCAACATTTGACCGATGTTCTCACATCTTTTCTAGCTGCAAAGTGTTTCTGTAAAACGAAGCCCCTTTTCTCAGAGGGTTCGCTGGGTGTGACCTCTTTGGGCTAGCGAGACCAAGTTTAATAATAGGATTCAGAGAAGTCACAGTCAAGGGCACAAAATAGAGGAGAGCAAGAACAATATTCTAGGTCCTTTTCTATGGTTGGTCAACCTTGGCCACATTCAAAAGTGAAGAGAACAGAATCCAGCATTCATTCACCTGCTCTATGTTTTGAGGTATTTTTAATATCCAGTTTCTAGAGAAAAGTATAAGAAGCAACACAGGTGTCCTTATGAAGACCATGTGTTCATGGAGATTCTCAATCCTCCAGGTCATGGTTGTCCCAAAAGTGCCTTTTCCAAAAGGCAACTGGACTTTCTTGGTTTTATTATTCTTTGAAAAACTTTTGCTTCTCCTCCAAAAAGCTTCTTCAGTTCTGAAGAAGTGAAGAAGCTTCTTGGATGAGAAGAGAAACATTTTCAAAGCAAAACCCCCAAGAAAGTCCAGTTGCCTTTTGGAAAATGGACCTTTGGGATTGTGAGGACCATAATTTTGCCAACGTGCTCTAGCTTAGCTTACAAATTGGACTTGAGTTTGGAAACGTCGCAGACATTTCCAGTTTTAAAGCAACCCATCACAAATAATCCAGTCCATCATGAAAAATAAAGCAAAGACAAAGTTTCTGATTAAGCAAACCCAAGTCAACACAAATAAACACTCAAGTTGTTTAGAAGAGTGCCAAAATGAACCATACTTGCCTACTTGTATATTAGTGTTTTTGCATGTATGTGTTTCACGCCACTATAATATGAAATGCTTCACATGCAATGAGGGGAACCACTCTGTTTTAAGTTTCAATGACATGGACAAATTATGCACCATGCCAAATATCCAAATTATGATGGATCTGAGGAACATCTAGTGAAAGTTTTCAACTTGCTTATTATTTTCAACTTGCTTATTATCTTATAGTCTGCCCTGAATTGAAGGGTCTTGTTCACTTTTTAAGATAGCGACAAAGAGAAGTCCTGTAATTGGACAATTTCACTATGAAAGTCACATTACATTTTCCAACGTGAATACACGAGGACCACAAAGAAAATGAAAGTTGGAAAAAATCCTGAGATTTTGCCAAAGTAACCAGCAGACTTCCAAGGCACATCTGTCAATGCATTTATTCTGGAATTTCCTCTGCCTGTACTGTAGGATTTAATTTTTCCACAAACCCTAGTATTCTCCTAGACTGAGGATCACATTATTAAGGAAAAGATGTTGGCCAACATTTCAACTTGAACTTTCCTAACTACTACTTCTTCTCCTTCTCCTTCTCCTTCTCCTTCTCCTTCTCCTTCTCCTTCTCCTTCTCCTTCTCCTTCTCCTTCTCCTTCTCCTTCTCCTTCTCCTTCTCCTTCTCCTTCTCCTTCTTCTCCTTCCTTCTGTCATTGTCGGAGGCTGACCTGAAGATCATCTTCATGACATGCCTGTAGGGGAGGTGATAAAAATGAGCTTCCTAGGTGCCTGAGTATGCTAGGCTTGCACACTCCTGCTTCTGAAATAAGGAACTGAGGTTCATGGGCTGGCCAAGCTGCAAAAATATCTGAGGGTTGCATTAGATGAGAAGTTTTCACACAGACACAGAGAACGTGGCTGGAAAAAAAACCTCAACTTCATCCCTGGGAGGGGCACTTCTACATTCAGAACAGTCCCAAATGGATGCTTGTTTTGCAGGAAACTTTCCTGAAATAGATGCTTCTCAGTTATTTTGTTTTCAACAGCCAATTTCGCTGCTGTTTTCCAACCTCTATTGGTACATTGTACCATTTCATTCCTGAAATCCAAGCTTTATTTCTTTTGCATTTATGATACCAACGGCATCGTCTAAGTCTTGGCTATTAAAAATAATAATAATACTAAACATCTGGCTATCTGTATGACCAACCAATGTACTACTGTGACTACCACAATAATAACAGAATAACAGAGTGGGAAGGGACCTTGGAGGTCTTCTAGTCCAACCCCCTGCTCAAGCAGAAAACCCTACGCCATTTCAGACAAATGGTTGTCCTATCTCTTCTTAAAAACCTCCAGTGATGGAACCCCCACAACTTCTGGAGGCAAGCCGTTCCACTGATTAATTGTCCTCACTGTCAGGAAATTTCTCCTCAGTTCTGGGCTGGATCTCTCCTTGATTAGTTTCCACCCATTGCTTCTTGATCTGCCTTCAGGTGCAGAGAATAGGTGGACCCCTCTCATTTTTCTGTTGACCAAGCAATAAAGATATCCTCCAACAGGTTTCCAGGAGACAGAATGACTTTACAACTACAGTAGCATGGCTGTTAAGAGAGCGATTTTAACTGCCTCTCCTTATCTTTTGTGGTGTCCTACTTGTGACCAACAGCCCGTGGAAGAAAAGAAAGAACTGTGTAATGTTACAACTGGGCAAAAGGTAAAAGTTTGGAGAGAGAGAGAGAAGAGAAGAGAAAATGAGAAGGAGAGGAGAGGAGAGGAGAGAGAGAGAGAGAAGAGAGAGAAAGAGAAGGGGAGAGAGAGGAGCGAGAGAAAGAGGAGAGAGAGAGGAGAGAGAAAGAAAAGGAGAGAGAGGAGAGAGAGAAAGAGGAGAGAGAGAGGAGGGAGAGAGGGGGAGAGAGAAGGAGGGAGAGAGGAGAGAGAGAGAGAAAGAGAGAGAGAGAAAGAGAAGGAGGAAGAGGGAAGAAGGGAGAGGGGGAGAGAGGGAGAGAGAGAGAGAGAAGGAGAGAGAGAGGAGAGAGAGAAAGAGAAGGAGAGAGAGAGGAGAGAGAGAAAGAGAAGGAGAGAGAGAGAGGAGAGAGAAAGAGAAGGAGAGAGAGAGGAGAAAGAGAGGGGGGAGAGAGAAGGAGGGAGAGAGGAGAGAGAGAGAGAAAGAGAGAGAAAGAGAAGGAGGAAGAGGGAAGAAGGGAGAGGGAGAGGGAGAGGGAGAGGGAGAGAGAGAGAGAGAGAGAGAGAGAGAGAGAGAGAGAGAGAGAGAGGAGAGAGAGAGAGTATATATCAAGCTTCTCCAATTTGCTGAAATTTAAATGGAGATGGTCTTGAGTCATGCCTTTGGTATGCAGTTCTGACTTTAGGCCTTTAAGCAGGAGAAATGACAAAAGGAAAGTTTGCGAGAGGGCACCACGCCACAGGCCATCCAAAGAACAAGACAAGGAGATGTTGGAAATGTCAAGAATGAGAAGAAATTCTATCCTAACAGCTTTCACTCGGGGAGGAGGTGAAGCTCATGTAACATGCCAAGATAGGTTATGTCCCAGCTCCCACTGATTTCAAGAGGAGATTTATGGATTTCAGCTGGAGCCTGAGACGTTATTGTCCAGTTCTTCACTAAGCTCACACACAATGAACTGTCATTGTGTGGATAGACCGGGGCTTACCAGCTGAGTCAAAGATTGAAGGGTGTGCATGTGTGTTTAGGCAGAACAAAGCTTTGTCCAAGGGTGTATGCAAAGAGAAACTTCACAAAGGAACACTGAAACTCTTTAGATCCATAATTAAAACAGAGAAGGTAATGCCCAGGGTGTTTCATTCATATTTTTGTTTCAAATATTGGGCTTACTGGTTTACTTTGATTCTTAAAATATAGCCCTTTCCTTTCCTTGCCTAGCCTCTTCTTTTTCCCTTCCTTCCCCTTTCCTTTCCTTTCCTTTCCTTTCCTTTCCTTTCCTTTCCTTTCCTTTCCTTTCCTTTCCTTTCCTTTCCTTTCCTTTCCTTTCCTTTCCTTTCCTTCCAATGTGCTACCCAAGGGGACAAGGGGAACCCAGAGGGTGGAGAAGTAGGGGCTGTTTCAAGTGTTTCAAGTAACTGAGATGAAATGGGAACAAAAGGTCCTCCTGTATTCCCTATTGAAAAGCAGATCCGAAGGGGGGGGAGTTGTTCACCTTCTCCTTCGAATGACCTTGACCGGCGAAAGTGAGATCCAGAACAGCCCCCTTGACCCTCCAAAAGGAATCTTCCTTTGCACCCACCCACCTTAAAATGTCTGATGCAGAACCCCTCATCTGCTAGGTCAGAAGCCCTCAAAAGGTGGGGGGGAGGCTCAGTCTCTTCTCCCTTTCCCTTCCCTTCATTAATTTGTATGTAATAGGTTGTATTTTACACTAAAAATGCTGAGTGGGCATACTGCAGTAAGACACATTTTAGAAATAAACATTAAGAAAATGAGGATCCATCTTCAATGGTACCTGGCTAAGTAAACTACAATTCCCATATTCCCTAGTTTACATGGCCAACAGTGAACTTGTGGATTAATGATCAGATTCAGCATCATCAGGGAAATTTACATTCTCACTGTGGTTGCAGCTTTGGAAACTAACTATAAATGGCTGTTGATCCCTGCCTATGAAATGCCACCCCGCTGCTAGTTGGCCATCCAGATGCCATTCCTTCCAGAGAACTTGTCAGACTGTGGTACCGATGGAGATAAATATACTTATTAGCAGGGTGCCAGTATTTAGATGTGGGCAACTTTCAAGGAGATAATTCTTCTCCTTTTGGAAGATTGATGTGCAGTGTTTCTATCCTGAACATTTCTCTTCCATAAACCATGTCATAAGTTTCCATCTTCTGCGGTGTCTCTTCTTGCAAATGCTACCATTTTCCCCCTAAAGAAGAGCTAAAAATCTCTTCAAGAAAGAGAAATTCAGAAGTTAATCTTCTGACTTATGAACTGTTGTCTGAATTAGGGTCACTAAACCTGACTCAAGGGAACCCTTACATTTATTTATTTAGAAAATTAGTTACTTGTATATCCCTTCCCATCTTCCTCTATCTTGAGGCAGTCGATAATCAACAATTCAGGTACAAAATACAAACAGTGAATTAAAACATCTTAAAACAGTATAATTATTTTCCCATTTTTCACAAGTGAGAGAAAGGAGTTTCAAGCCAAACCATTCATGGAAAGTCTAGATGAAGCAGTCAGCCTTTAACAAAAACCTACAATTTTGTAATTGTAGGTGTTTCGTGTCTTTCTGCAAGGGACTCCCAAAGGTGATTTTTCAGGAGGAAACTGGACTTTCTTGTTTTTCTTTGAAGACGTTTCACTTCTCATCCAAGAAGCTTCTTCAGCTCTGACTGGATGGTGGGGAATGGAAGGATCCAGTCAGAGCTGAAGAAGCTTCTTGGATGAGAAGCAAAATGTCTTCAAAGAAAAACAAGAAAGTCCAGTTGCCTCCTGAAAAATCACCTTTTGGACAACCATGACCTGGATGACTGAGAATCTCCATAGACATTCTGCAAGGGAGTATTTCAGAGTTTAGGTGGTTTCTAAGAAGTTCTACTTGTAAGTAATAGACACCTTTGCTTCTCAGCATCCTGTTATGTTCCTCATTATATCATCTTTATCAGCATATTTAGATACTTTGAAACGTCATTCTTCTTCTCATGGTTGAGGCTTCTGGAGGATAGAACAATTTTGGTACCATATGTTGGACATCTATTGAGTGATGCAGGAAAGACCTTTGCTGTCACCCACAGACATTTTGGGAAGGTGTCAGATTTATTCTTTGAGCTGTCCTGTGATGGATGGGTCTTCTATTTGTGTTTTGTTTCACTAAGGTCAAATGTGTTTACTGTGGAATGATGTAACTAGGAACATTTTCTCGCAATACTGTCTCGCTGGCATACAAATGGCTTTTTATGTCAACACCTATAATTAAAAGAAAGGTGGGCAAATCTTAATTATAACCCCTATTTCAGTCTTTACTTGAAAGTGTCCTCTGTCGTGCCAGATGTCACTCTAGGGGTCTTCCCCCCCCCCAAAAAAATGCTCTCTCTGTTCCACATCATGGTGACATAAGGAGTTTGTGGTTGACCACGAAAGGGAAGTGGTCAACTTGATTCATTTGAATTATTGGTGTATGGGTCCCATTGGCTCTGACTGCCTGGAAAAGGAGAATTGCCACATCCATGCCAGAACCAGAAATGTAGAACAAAGAACAGCCTCTGATGAATGTATTATGAGCAAAAAAGTATCAGGGGGTCCGTGGTGCTCTCGGAGCTTGGTTGTTCTCTTGCAGATGTTTCATTACCCAAACTAGCACTGATGATGTTTGGGTCATGAAACGTCTGCATGAAAACAACCAAGCTCAGAGAGCATCAAGGTCTCCACAGTCCTCCTCCTCCTCCTCCTCCTCCTCCTCCTCCATCTCCATTCCTCACACCCTACTCCCTTCTTGCACTGATGATGTTCCCTAGTTGGGTCATGAAACGTCTGCATGAAAACAACCAAGCTCAGAGAACATCAAGGTCTCCACAGTCCTCGTCCTCCTCCTCCTCCTCTTCCTCCTCCTCCTCCTCCTCCTCCTCCTCCTCCTCCTCCTCCATTTGACACCCTACTCCCTTCTTGCACTGATGATGTTCCCTAGTTGGGTCATGAAACGTCTGCAAGAAAACAACCAAACTCAGAGAGCACCAAGAACCCCACCATTCAACCCTGAGCTACTAAGATTCTCCTTTGAAAAAGAATCAACCAAGCTTTGATAGGCCTTAGAGGGCACCATGCACTCCAGGTGTGCATCCTTCCATGACTCAACTCTTCGTTGCTATCTTCTTCTTCTTCATCATCATTTATTGTTTATTATTTTTTCCTGATGGAACACTGAAACCAAGATTCCAAGATCCAATTTCCAACAGGTTACTTCCAGGAACTCAACTTGCAAAGAGAAGCCAGAACACATCTGTCTTCCCCAATTATAATAATTCAGCTGTGACTCTAATTATGCCTACAGATATAATAACTAATAAAAACAGGACTGGTAACCACAAACATCTGGAAGGTGCATGTCAGCTTACAACAATCTACCATGAATTTGATGAATCAAGGAACTGACTCAGAATAAGCCATGTGTATAACTCCATGAATGATGTCCTTTCCCACTGATAAAGTTGAACTAAGAGCATGTAATAATGCATTTTTGAAAATCATAGATACAGAAATTGTCTTGTTCCTAAATGGATTCCTATGATTTATACTGTATATAGCCAGCAATAGAAGATTAATCTGTCTGGAGCATCAAGATTTAGATGGTTGCTCCAACCATCAACCTGAATCTTGACTGGTCCTCCAAGAGCAGAAACATTATTCCAAATGTTGGCAGTTAAGGGTGAGAAAATGCAAAATATCTAAGGCATTTGACCATTGAGTTCCAGTCTGAGTGTCAGCTTCTACCTTTTTTTTAAATCCTTTTCTCTGCTTGTTCCTTTTCAACAGCTTTAGATTTTCCTGGTGAAACTATTCCAACCATCCCAGAGAAACTGATGAAAGTTTAACAAATGTGATATCCTTCAACCTAGAGTATTGCCATACATTTCATTCAGTCTCTAACTCATTGTTTTTACTACATTTTTTTCAATTTTCTCCCAACACGGTCATATTAATAATTATCCTAGCAAGGTTTAAATAAAAATGTCTGGAGATATTTATTTTTTTAAATGGGTAGTCTTGGCAGCAGCTTGGAAGCTCAGCTTATGAACCAGAAAGGGGTGGGTGGGTAGATGTGGTCTTTGAGAAACCCCCTCAAGGCTCACACAAGTCATTCCAACTGCCAATGAAAGCTACATTGAGTCTTGTCAAATTTCCTAGCATTGGTTCAGACCACACAGTGATATGAAGGCATACAAAAAACTATTGTTGTTTGTCACACGGTCATTATTATTCCACCATATTCCATTATTCCACTATAATATTCCACACTTGGAATACTGCATCCAGTTTTGGTTGCCACAATATTAAAAAAAGACATTCAGACTCTAGAAAGAGTGCAGAGAAGAGCAACAAAGATGATTAGAGGACTGGAGGATAAAACATATGAAGAACGGTTGCAGGAACTGGGTATGTCTAGTTTAATGAAAAGAAGGACTAGGGGTGACATGATAGCAGTGTTCCAATATCTCAGGGGCTGCCACAAACAAGAGGGAGTGAAGCTATTCTCCAAAGCACCTGAAGGCAGGTTAAGAAGCAATGGATGGAAACTAATCAAGGAGAGAAGAGGCTAAAACATACGATGAACGGTTGCAGGAACTGGGCGGCTTCCCTCAGAAGTTGTGAATGCTCCAACACTGGAGGTTTTTAAGAAGAGATTCGACAACTTGTCGACAATTTGTCTGAAATGGTATATAGCAGTGGTTCTCAACTTTCCTAATGCCGCGACCCCCCGCGACCCCCACCCTGCCGCCACGACCCCCGCCCCCTCCCCGCACGCGATGAGGTGACAAAGGGGGCGTGGCGGGCTAGCGCACAAGTGCCTGACTGAGAAAAATCAACCAGTGGAATGGCTTCCCTCCAGAAGTTGTGAATGCTCCAACACTGGAGGTTTTTAAGAAGAGATTCGACAACTTGTCGACAATTTGTCTGAAATGGTATATAGCAGTGGTTCTCAACTTTCCTAATGCCGCGACCCCCCTGCGACCCCCCCGCCGTCCTGCCCCCCGCCCCCGCCCCCCGCGCCGCG
>QLTV01004222.1:562013-589965 GCA_003457575.1 Thermophis baileyi
AGAGAAGAGAAGAGAAGAGAAGAGAAGAGAAGAGAAGAGAAGAGAAGAGAAGAGAAGAGAAGAGATCTTTTTCCCAGGAAGTATTGTTGGGAGGGGGTTGAAAATGGGAACTAAAGCTGGTGACATTTTTTTTTATCAAGTTCTGGAGTGAAATCCAGGGAACTTATGTTCAATTGGTGTCTTCCTCAATTTATTATCTTAAAAATGTATTTCTGGACCCCTTCGCAGTGTAAATAAATAATTCTCTGCCCTGTTCACTGAGCAAGACATTCCATCCAGATTTATAGCTGCCCATTAAACATTCCCTTATCAAGAAAGCAAACTGGCCATATTTCTTTCTGCTAGACCCTTCCCTTGCCCTCAGCCCTCCATGGAGTCCTTCACCTGAACAGGTGAGCTTGGTGGAAACCTCTGGATTTTAGAAATTTTAAACAATGACCAGGTGGCAATCATCAGATGCCAAAACCTCCAACCTTTTGTCATCTAGTTGTCGCAGCCAAGATCTGCTAGCCGTGAGGTAGGCAGGGTTCCAAGCAAACCTTGGATTACCGCCAAGCCAGAATTGTCGAAATGCCTGTGGTACCTCAGTGGACACAGAAGCATTTCTGCAAATATCCCCATTGTGGCTGGGGGGTTGCTTTGCAGCAGGCCACATTCCCACGTTTGTTTGTGTTTTAATTAAACCGTCTTTTAGTAAAATGAAATTTGCCGTGGCAGAGAAATTATGGGTATCAAGAGTGGTAGCGAAAGACATACGGGGGCTCTTGCAGGCATCTTCCAGGCTTGCCAAGAGTGACTCCCCAGGATTTCAGCTAGGCAGGGGTGTCTGTGGGAGGGTGGGCAAAAGAATTCAAGATGATGGCGGTGCAACCATTTAGAGCACCAACACCTTTGACCTGCATTAAAGTTGGAAAGGGATAGGGCTTTGCATTCTGTGTGTGTGTGTGTCTCTAGGTCTCTGTCTCTGTCTGTCTGTCTGTCTGTCTGTCTGTCTCTGTCTCTGTCTCTGTCTCTGTCTCTGTCTCTGTCTCTGTCTCTGTCTCTGTCTCTCTCTCTCTCTCTCTCTCTCTCTCTCTCTCTCTGTATCTGTCTCTCTGTCTCTCTCTCTGTCTCTCTCTGAATTAGGTTTAATTCAGAGAGATTATTAGTTATTAATTAGTTATTAATTAATATTAATATTATTAATCAATTAGTTATTAATTAATATTAATATTAGTTATTAATTAGATTATTAATTAGTCTCTCTCTCTCTAAATTAGGTTTAATTTCCTATTAGACAGAAATTCTTCTCAGCTTTTCTGGAGGATGCTTGGAACTAAATTTTAGATCTTCTGCAGAGAAAACAGAAATGGTATCACTTGGTAAACTTTGATTTTTCCTATATCTATAAGCTTGGAAGAGTCTTGGGTCAATTTTCAGGGTATGCATACATTGTTCATCGCTTACTTATTACCATTAGTCTGCTTTCAGCATGACTGCAATTATCTAGAGCAAAGTTTTTCAACCTTGGCCATTTGATAAAGTGTGAACTTCAACTCCCAGAATTCCCCAGCCAGCACTGGATTTTGAGAGTTGAAGTCCCCATGTCATCAAGTGGCCAGGTTTAAGAAACACTGCTCTAGAGCCACAATCCTCTAGAGATTATGGTGTTGGAGACCCAAGTTCAAGAACAGTTTCCATCATTGAAGCTCTCCTGGTGACTTGGTGCCAATGCCACCATCCCAACGTACTTCACTGAAGAAATACGGGGAAAATTTGGAGACTGATCACAACCTAAACCTTCTTGAACTTCAAGAGAAAAGAAGAAAATTGAAAGAATGAATGGATTATAATCCAAGATAATCCCAGCCATTCTTCCTTCTTTTATCTCATCCTTTTTATTCCCTCTTTTCCTTTCATGCTACCTTCACGATGGGCAGAGAGCCAAAAACATCGCAGGAACCACCCATTAGTGTCCATCTTGTCCTGCTCATGACAGCAGCCACATCTCCATCTGGCTTTCACAACTTTGCTAGGCCACTTGTTTATTTTCCCTTCTTCCCAGCCCTCCCTGGCCCTGACCAAATGCGAAAGCTGAAAGAAAAGAAAAGAAAGGTGCCAAGCGTTATTTATGGGCTCACAGGAGGGGGTTTTCAAAGCCCCCGTTGAGCAGAGATCACCCCTCACCTCCAGGCTGAGCCTTAGAAATCCAGCCATCCGTTATTCTGTCTCTTTGGGCAAACCTGTGGAATTGGACACAGAAGGATTTCAAATGGTTGTAACCTGGGCTCTTGGGGCTGAGAAGAAAACTCACATTTTAGCAGGCAGGAGCACCAGTTTAATAGGATGCCCCTTAGTGGAATTTAATTTTTTTTTTTTTTTAGAAGTTGGTTAGGGGAAAGGCAAGAGACTAAGATTATTCGTCAAGAGATTGATTTTTTATTTTCCTTTTGCTGTTTTGAATAGCTTTACATTGGCCAGATTTTGAACCTAGCATGATTCAAGTAATTTAAGGAAAAGGGACTCTGGCAGAAGACTTCAGTGTGACCCTTTTAAAATATAACTGATATGCCTTAAATGCAATGAATAGAATTTACTGAAAACTAAGCCATTCTGAAGGTAAAGAGGCTTACTCCCAAACAGGTACGTGCATAATAATGCAACATGAGTCTCAAAGATGCTTTTTCAAAAGGCAACTGGACTGAATTTTTCCTTGAGGAAGAAGGAGAAGATGTTTCACTTCTCATCCAAGAAGCAAAATGTCTTCTTCCTGCTCAAGAAAAAAAAAAAGAAAGTCCACTTGCCTCTTGAAAAAGCACCTTTGAGACAGCTATGACCTGGATGACTGAGAATCTCCACAGACAATCCAACATGAGATGTCCTTCAGCTTCTAATTTTCAAACTCTGGATCGCCCTGAGGTTACAGAATCCAAATGTGCCTCTTAATTCATTAGCTGTTGTCAGTGTCAAGATGCCAATGCACAATAATATGGGAGAAAGTCCCATTAAACAGAGGAAGAGTGAAGTTTGAGTAAGCATAACACAATTTGTTGACTTGTTGATTAATTGCGAGGATTCCAGTGGACAAATGAGTCAATTAAATCCGCATAAATCTCAAAGGGAAATCTTTCTAAAAACAACAACCAAAAAGAAAGTATTTATTATTTTTAGACTGCATTAATTTTGCAACCGATAAGACAATTTCATAATCAATTTGCCGTTTCTTTTGCAGAAAATCTTTCTTTCAACATTTGGTCAATTGCATTTTTACGCTCTCTTCTAAAAATAATAAGCATCAGAAAGTTCACTTTGCATAGTCTAGGAAGGTATTTTTAATTGAAAAATCTCAATTAAAGATTTCAAGAAAGATTTAATGTTGCAATTAAAAAAAAGGAGTGGGTTCGTAATAGATTCGCAGCATTTGAACTTAGCCATTATGGTTACAAACTATGATTTAGGGCTTAACATGAAGTGTGAACCTAGTCAATAAAGGCTTATTCAACAAAATGCAGTTAGCAAACAATGGCTTAGCATGTTTGGTGACCACAAGTTATCTCATATTGTAAGAAAGTGGAGGCTAATTTGAGAAGCGACTGCAGAGAAATAAACTATAGCGCTACATATAAAACAAAATTAAACTGTGAAAAAGGCGGAGATCAAAAACACAAACGGACTCAAAAATCTACAAGAGAAGAGTGTTAAAAAAATAAATTATCCCAGGACTGAAATCTAATAGTTGTACTGGATCAATAAACATAACATCCTATTAGGATTAATTATATTCCAAATTGCAATTCTAATTACTTGATTTTCCTCTGTTTAATATTGTCCCTCTCACCGTCACCTTCACAGTATAAATGACAACATTTTTTTTTTTAAGGAGGGAAATATTTAGGAATAGCAGCGTTGGAATTCATCACTGCTGAAACACCGCACTTGGTCTGCTTAGGAAAATAATCAACCCTGAATGGAATATATACAACAAACAGAGGAGAAAGTTTTTTTAAAAACTTTCAGAAGCTCATCAAATTCACACGTCTCCCCTAAGCCTGCATTTCGTGACAAATTACCTCCCTCAAATGACGCCACCTAAATTGGTAGAGCTAATGCTGAATATATTTATTTGAATTAGCCAAGAAATGGATTTTATCCCCCAAATTAGAGTCAATACTGATAATTTTGCATTCTTGTTTTTCTAAAACAATCTCATGTTATATTTAAACTTCATTACACTTGGTTAATGGCTTTAAAGACACAAATTAAAGGGGAGATGAATAACTGTACTTGTTCATTCTGTAGGAGGTTTTTTTTTCCATTTTATTTCATTCTAATTCAATGAATGCAAACTCAATTCCCCTCTATAATTTCAAAATTATAAAATAATTTTTGTTTTCACAGAATTTTTTTAAACAATCAAAACCATCATCTATGCCATACCAAATTCATAATGCAATAACTTTATGCATGTTAGATTTTTTCTGCTTTTTTAAAAATAGCTTCTTTTTGAATCAGATCGAATGAGAATAGATAGATTGAATCAGATAGATTAAGAATTCTTAATTCTTAATTAGTTATTGGTATGTTGATGTTTTTATGTATTTTTCCCAATTCTCTGTTAATACCACCATTATCTATCCAGACTGTTAGGTTCAGATCCTACATTTTTAAAATATTCTAACCAAACTGGAACAGCACTAATTCTCAGAAACATCATTGCTATTTTGTATATTTTGAAACTGAATTCTAATTTTGCATCTTAATTTCCAAGATAGTTCAAGCCACTTTAAAGAATATTTAAGAATAATGTTGCAAGAATTGGTAAGGAAAAAGCTATAATATTAAATGCCTCAAATTAAAAATACAGTTTTAAAAAACTTAACAGTTTGTCTTTTGTATTTCATTACAAAATACATTTAAAGAACAGGAAGAAGAAGGAGGAAAACGCTTAGTAAAATGCCTTTAAAAAAAGAACATTCACATTTTCATTAGAAAATTATTCAGCTGCAGTTCCCACAAGATAATCTGATTCTAATTGTTCCTGTATTTACATGTAATCATATTTTACTATGCCCAAGGTTATAAAATAGTTAGCAGCCAGTGCATGCATCAAAAGATCTTTTGGAAGTGCAGTTTATTTATCTTATGCTGCAAATTGAAAAAATAATAATAACTTGAACCAGAAATTAAATGGCATTGAAAACAATCCAGTCTTTAAAATGCTATATTCCAAAAAAAATTTCTTTAATGATTCTGCCAGTTATGCTACATTCAACAAACCATGTTTAAACATACTATGGATGTGTGAATACCACCTGTAACTATGGGGAGGAAAAAAACTGAACTGTGGCAGAAAAGACATAGAGGAAAATGGACTTTTCTCTAGTAGGTTCTCTTCCACCATAGAATAGAGGGTTCCATGCATTTTCTTGACTTTCCCACAACTATCACCTCAACAACCCTCCCGGGACTTTTGCGATCAGCCAGCAACTTCTTTTTCCATGTAACATTGTCAATGGAGATTCTCAGTCATGCAGGCCATGGTTTTCCCAAGGGAGCTTTTCAAGAAGCAGAAAGTCAAAACTGAAGAAACTTCTTGGATGAGAAGTGAAACGTTTCCAAGGAAAAACACCAAGAAAGTCCATCTGCCTTTTGAAAAGCTCCTTGGGGTCCTTCTAACATTATTTCTACCACAAATGGTGACAGGGTTTCTACCCATTATGAGGTAGGAGAGAGATTAAAATTGAAGCATAGCCATAAATTAGACTTGATTTCATTAACTTTTTTAATAAAAACCTTGTGGGGAAAAAATTGAGTGAAGCAAATGGGACTTTTGTTGCTTCCAAAGTTGAGTATGGCCATTGAGAAGATGGTTTCATGGACTTTGACTGTTGGCAAAACTGGTTATTTCTGATGCTCCCTCCTAGTCCTTATTTGACATATTCTTTTGAGAGAGAGAGAGAGAGAGAGAGAGAGAGAGAGAGAGAGAGAGAGAGAGAGAGAGAGATGAATCTAGGCAAAAGGTTTCTGACCAAAAAGTAAGTTGCACAGTTCTACTGTCACTACAAATGCCTTTTGGAATCAGACTCACAAACTGAGCAAGTAGATTCAGATTTATTCTTTCCAAGATGCTATTTTCCAGTTTAGTGAAACTGAAGTCTACCGTTGAACATCCCTGGCAGAGAATGTTGGGTTTCTGCAGGGCTGAATCTGGAGGTGTTGCGTGGCAGGTGAGCAACCAGGCCTATCATGGGTTTGTGGATTTCCAAGGAGAGACCGTGCCAGAGCCTTGGAGGTCAATGCCATTAGTAGCAGGGGTTTAATTTTTTTTTCCATGAGACTAAAAGAATGTTTTCTTGCAACTTGGCTGACTTCCATCCCCTCCCAGGGATGAGAGGTCTCCACAAACACTGGATAGGAGATTAACACTGCTGTTCTAACCTCATAGAGCGATCTGGGCCTTGAAGAAAGCTTGGCGGCGGCTGGTCCACGTAGCTTACAAAGAGCTTTTTGTATGGAGGATGGCAGCAGATCAAACAGAATGCCAACGCCACTGGAAATCCAGATTGAGTTGACCCTCCAGGCCTATCCCTACCTCTCACCCTTGAAATGTGTTGGTGGAGGAAGGGACATTGATCCCCTATCCATATTCTCCCTGCTCCAGAAGGGAGTTAAGAAGTATGAGCTGGCTGTCAAAGCTATCTCAGAAACCACTCCCCAAATAAGATAAGGTAACCTTTAGTGGTCTGTAGAGATTCTCAGTCCTCCAGGTCATGGTTGTCCCAAAGGTGCTTTTTCAAGAGGCAACTGGACTTTCTGGTTTTTTCTTTTGAAGACGTTTCACTTCTCATCCATGCTTCTTCAAAATGTCTTCAAAAGAAAAAACAAGAAAGTCCAGTTGCCTCTTGAAAAAGCACCTTTGGGACAACCTTTATTGTCACTTTTTTGTGTGTGAACACACTGGAACACATTAAAAATGAAATTCTATTTAATATACTTTTAACACTTTCTGGGACTTTGGGGAGATTGGCTTCTTCCATATATTTTTTTTTATTTTTTTTCCATCGATTTATTTTCTGTATCATATAGCTTTTCATAATAGTCTTTTTTTTTTTACTGTCTCATGTTGGAATTGTATATATCCCTGATCATCGTGCAATTTTTTTAACACCTTTTTCTCTTTTTTCTTTTTTCAATTTATACGCCAGCCATCGTCCTGGTTTATTTGCATTCTCAAAAAAGTTTTGTTTTGCCCTTTTAGTTTGTTGGGCTATTTCTTCTGAGACTATTAAGTTCACATATACATATGCTATCTATAAATACATATCTATACACACTCATGTATATATGCATATATATTAATCACAGTCCATTTAGAATACATAGCAGAAAAAAGAGTCTTGAGTGTTAACAAGGCTGACACTCTATGGTATAAAGCTATTACAGAATCTAATTGTTCTCCTTCGGATACCACGAAGCTCCCCTCCCAGAAGGTAACAAACAAATACCAGGCATATGGTGAATGGATGATGCCTCTGCATTTGGAAGTCAAGGTGCATAGCCTAAAAAAATTAAGCTGGGGTCACAAAGGAAGGCTTCCTAGAAGATAAGGGGTGCAGGTTTGGGTTGGTGATGGAAATCCCCCAAACGTAGCAGATGTTGCAAATTTCTACTCTATTTGTTTTTTAAAAAACTCCAATTTAGCAGATGCTACAAATTTCTACTAGATTTCTTTCTTTAAAAAAGAAAGGAAGAGAGACTTGGGATAAACCCAAGGATGGGGCCATTCATTATTATTATTTAGGTTCAGTTTGCACAATTATGTATTTGTCTGCTGCCTATACAAATAATTCTTTCCTTTCCTTTCCTTTCCTTTCCTTTCCTTTCCTTTCCTTTCCTTTCCTTTCCTTTCCTTTCCTTTCCTTTCCTTTCCTTTCCTTTCCTTTCCTTTTCTTTTCTTTTCTTTTCTTGCAGACATGTTTTTGTCTTCCCAGGCAACTAGGATAGATTTTAGAAGGAGACAGGTTGAGCTGTCAAATGCAAGTGATGGGAGATGGACAGGAGGAAGAATTGAGTGGTGAGGGATGGGCTGGTGAAGCTTTCAAATTCGTTCTCTGCTCTGAACCTGCCTAATGCATTTTATCAAACTGAATAACATAGAGTCGGAATGGGACAGTTTGTCGCGGCCAACTCGCTGCAGGACAATTCCACAAATGCAAAAATTAAAAAAAACTTGATCAGGTTCCAAAATAAATAAAATAAAGGAAGTCTCTCCAGAAATACAAGAGTTACAATAATTTCGACGAAAACGTGGTCACCAATAATAAAAGTACCTGAATGAGACAATTAATACAGCATTGAATTGTCCCGCAGCGAGTTTTGCTAGACCCGTGTAAACTGTGAGAGAACGAGGAAGTTGTGGTGGTGGAGGAAGCATCAGGCTAGAACCTGGGAGGACATGAGTTCCTGTCCCAAAGGTGCTTTCTTTCAAAAGGCAACTGGACTTTCTTATTTTGCTTGAAGATGTTTCGCTTCTCATCCAAGAAGCTTCTTCAGTTCCGAAGAATCTTCAATCTTCAGCTTCTTCAGAACTAAAGAAGCTTCTTGGATGAAAAGCAAAACATCTTCAAGCAAAACAAGAAAGTCCAGTTATCCCCAAAGCACCTTTGGGATAACCATCACCTGGATGGCTGAGAATCTCCATAGACATGAATTCCTGTCCTGCTTAGACATGAAGCTAGCTTGGTGATTGTGGGCCAGTCCCTCTTTCTCAGCCCTAGGAAGGGGTCAATGGCAAACCACTTCTGAAAAAACATCACCAGGGACTTGTTCTGTCAGTCCCCGAGAATCAGACATGACTGAGTAAAAGAAAAACTGTGCAAGTATTTGGCAGTGTTTTTCCTCCAAGCACGCTCTTTGACTTGAACTTTTGCAAATAATTTGTCCCAATAGAAAGTTAATGAACATATATGATGAGAATCTTTCTATCAAACTTATTTGATATTGTGGAACTTCCCTTTAGATAAATATTTAGGCGACTGCACAGTAATATAAAAGGTGAATATTACATTTTGTCCCCAAGATTGTTTGCCTGTCTGTGTATAAAGGATTTCAAAAGCCCAAACTTCTTTCTTTTTCTCAAATTCTGTATTGTTTTCAAAAATGTGGATGAGTCTGCCTACGTTTCTAGACTGTGTTTCTTTGTGACAGCGGCTCTCTGGTGACCTTGGGAATAAATTTAAAATAAACAAAGATTTGCCTTCAGTTTAAAGAAAGGATTTCAATAGTGAGATTTGTCCCCTAGCATTTTTGACAACCTTTAGCCAACTTTCAAGTGGTTAAAATAAACCCACAGTCACACCTTTTCAAAACACATTGCGGATTTGTCATCCGCTGGTCCAATTAGAAGCCGAACGGCATCCATCATGTGTTCTTTCGGTCTTAATATTTTTTCTCTATCGGTTGAAAGTTGTAGAAAATCACGGTGTAACGTAGAAATGGCTCCTTCAAAATCCATTAACCGCTTTGCCCTAATTATGGTCAAAAGAGAACATTGAACAATAGCAGTTATTGTCAAAATGGACCACAATTTTGATCCTTCTCCCGAAGAAAGGAGGACCAGAGATCATACAGCGCGGGGAAACAAATAGATCGGGGGGGGGGGGAATCTCATTTCTAATGTAATGCTTCGATATAATATATTTCCTTATAAAATACAGTTGTTTATGTGGATACAGCCCTACCCTCATATTACTACGAAACAAAAATCCATAGGAAAAAAAACAACAAAATTAAAAACGCTATAACTCTGTCTCTTGGAGAAAATATTCCTGTCTAATTTTCTGGGCGAACAAGCCAATTTTGAATTACTGTGTAAATGTTTTAGGAACATTGGTGGGTTTTAAAGCCATGGAAAATTGCTTTGCCGTTTTTGTTTTGTTTTGGGGTTTCATATATGAAATGTAGTTGCATTTAATTTTGATGGCCTTTGGGGACCAGGGAGGGGGAAAAAAAAGAGATCCTTCTCTTCCACTGACAGGTCCAGTAGATTTGTGATCCATTTCTTTCATATTTTCGGTCCAGTTCTCTATTCCAAACCGACGTTAGGAAAATAAGGAACACTGTGCATTTGTTGTGTTTCCTTCAAGGATTGTTTAGTTGGAGTTGTTGCCAACTTCCTGATGAGCTATTTCTGAAGCTGTGTTGGAGACCACACTTCCTTTCCTGTCTTAAGGAAAAGAAGACGAGACAGAGCAAAACAGCTTCCCTTGGAGAAAAGTAAGCCCTTGAATCACTAGGTATTATATCTTTATCTTTCTTCCTTTTTTTCTGCCTGTCTTTCACGTCCCGTCTTCTCCTTCCCAAGGCTAAAATATCTTTCGTGAGGGAACTTCTAAGATTTCCCATGTTTAATAAGCTCGCGCCCCTTTTGAAGCAACGCTGGTGCTCTGAATATTGCTTGCAGTTGCACGCAAATACTTCCCAAGTCTGCACTCTGTTTATTCTTGAAATTTTACTTTTCTGATACCTTTATTCTGGAACATAATTCTGCTTCTCTTTGCAAATCTTCCTCCCTGTTTTGTTCCTCTCTTCAGATTTTATGCCACGTAATCAGAGGGTTTATTTACCTATGCAAAATTTTTAGCATCTTTGCCGGACGGTAACTATCTGCTCGGTTAGCAGGTAAACAATAATAATTATACCAAGAGGAGAGATAGGAAACTTCAAGATCATCTTTTTTTAAAATGAACTGTGTTTGATTTCATTTTTCCTGCATGCAATGTTTTTCCCTTCGTTTGTCTTTTTCAAGTAGCACAGTAACTCCTTTCATAGTCATATTTTGACAGACGTACCTTTTTCAAGAATTTCTAAGAAATGTGTCCATTGTGGGGTGGTTATTTTACTCCTGTTTTGCTAATTTAAGCACAGGTTGTGAATATTTTATGAGTAACCCAATAAAACTGGGTAAATACAAAAATGTAGAAAAATATATTGGCTTTAGAAGCAGATTTTAATATGTAAAATGTACATTAACAATATAATGACCCGCAGAAAGAAATCTAGATTGTAGTCCTGGCCTACAAATAGGGGGGAGGGGAAGCATTATGAAGTTTTTTTCATCTGCAAACTGAAGAGAAATCATTTTCAAAAACGATTAGCTGCCTTACTGAATATCTAAAATATTTTCTTCTTGCAACACATGAGTCGGTGTCAAAAATAGGTGCCAATTCTGGAAAGTGATGCATTTAAAAAATTCAAATATCACAAGGAAAGGAAAGGAAAGGAAAGGAAAGGAAAGGAAAGGAAAGGAAAGGAGAATAGTGCTATTTAAGTCCCTCTGCAGTCAATAGAACCTGTTAATTATAGCTCATTAAACTCTGGGGTTGGATTGAAACACAATTAATTCTCTTCAAAACAATTCTATTAGATCTATGACAGCTCTAAGTCACATACAAATGTTTTCTGCCACCCACATGGACAAGGACTTTCTGTCTGAAAACCCGGGTGGGATTGAGAGTGTGGAAGAAGGGTGACCTAAGTAGACTAGGGTAGACATCCTTCCTTAGACAAAAATAGGACTGGGGAGCAACATTTCTGACTCTGGTTTTAGGAATGCGATAGCCAAATAAATAGGAAGGGTTATTTCGATAAAGGGCCCACAAATTGAAAACCAAAAGGAAAAGCATCCAATTCCAGCTCTCACATCATATCAGAAGAATTTTGGCAAAGGTTGGATCTCAAGCCACAGAATTTCATGGACGGTCATTTAGCAAGCTGGAGCCTGATCAAGTTTTTGCTTGTCTCCTTTATTCAATTGTTTTCGTAATTATTCAATTGGGCAGTTCTGCATTAATTCTGCTATAACCTTCTTTTTGTTACCCTCTGTTTGACTTTGTGTCCCAGTGTAATGCAATGCAGCACCTAAAAAATCTTTCCTATAAGTTTGTTTTTCTCTGGTGGTTGCGTTACGCCATGGGCTAGATGGCCTTCAAACATTTCTTCTTCCATTGGGATGGAGCAAGCCTTAATTTAGATGGAAAGACAGACATTGCTCCTTTTTAAATAGGCCTTTGGGTGAAAGACTAAACATGGGTTGGAGAAAATTAAAGAGACGGGTGAGGAAGGATTCACGCCTTGTCAGCATTCTCATCTTCGTCGTTCGGGAAGTGCGAAAATACTCTCTAAATGAGCGTGGATGGCTTTTCAGATCAATCTTGCTGAACCACAACGTTCAACCATAATTCTACTCTTGCTGAAATTCAGAAGCCACCTTCTTCCAAGGGCAGGCATGCCACAGAGAAGCCCAAATATTTATCAAGCCTCCACTTCACCATTTTGTTATTCTTCCTGATAAACTCTAGCTTTGTAAATCTGTTTTAAAGCATTTGGAGTTTGGGCTGAGATCTTTATCGGGGAAAGCTGCTGTGTCAAGATTTGAGGAGAAATTTCAACTTGGCCCATCAGGGGGCGTTTGCGACTTCTGAACAACAAACTTGGAAAAACCTTTAAGATCTTGAGAACATAACCGTCTATAATGCAGCTTTGACCTCATCGCTGTTTAAAACTCTAATTAATTGAAACACGGATCTCTTCACCGTTCCAACAAAGTGCCCTGACTGCTTTTGATAGCTTTAGTTGTTCAAAGTCTGTAGAGATTCTCAGTCCTCCAAGTCATGGTTGTCCCAAAGGTGCTTTTTCAGGAGGCAACTGGACTTTCTTGTTTTTCTTTTTTGAAGACGTTTCGTTTCTCATCCAAGAAGCTTCTTCAGCTCTGACAGAAGCTTCCATTCCCCAATGTCCTGTCAGAGCTGAAGAAGCTTCTTGGATGAGAAGCGAAACGTCTTCAAAAAAGAAAAACAAGAAAGTCCAGTTGCCTCCTGAAAAAGCACCTTTGGGACTTTAGTTGTTCAGTGATCGGGAACTTCCTATAAAATGTTCAAACTTGAAATAGTATGGCAAACTAAAAGAAACTCAAGATGGTTATTCTTAAGCCATTTCTACGTTGCACAAAAGTCAAGATTTTATTGTTCCCATTGATTCGGACCGATTCCTGTTTGGGTTAAGTGAGTCATTCGTTGCTGATTTATCTAATCTTTATTGGGTTGGATGATTGATTCCTGTGGTTAGATTTCTGTTCTTGAAACGCTGTTTGTTAGGGCAAAAAATAGTTCACACCGTCACCTGGCTTCGTCATTTAATTTTGAAAATTAAGAATATTAATTCGACGACATTTTTCATATTGTATCTTTTTATGGGAATATTTATCCTTTAAATATTAATGTGAGAAAGAAAGAAAGAAAGAAAGAAAGAAAGAAAGAAAGAAAGAAAGAAAGAAAGAAAGAAAGAAGGGAGGGAGGGAGGGAGGGAGGGAGGACCAAACAGTTCATATAGTCCATCCATGTTTAGTAAGTAGGTGAAAAGGAACAATGATAATGAAAAAGATAAAAATTATCACTATAATTTTCTACTATATTATTAATGATAAAATAAATAGTTTTCTTGAAATCCTTATATTGTATGTATCATCTTAAAAAAGCAAAACTACAGTATACAGAAATTTCATTTGATTTCCTATTTCCATTATTACACTGGGCAAAACCAGTATTATAAGGACCTCTGGAAAAAATAACACTCATTGTTTATTTATTTAACAGATTTATTGCCATTACAATAAACTACTTAAGCTCCCATAACTTTCACTGTTAGTCTGGGAACTCTACTGGTCTTGTAAAAATTGTAAAAAAAATTAATAATAATTAGAGAGTACATGTATATCACCTCAGACTAGAATCATTTTCGATTTGATCCATGTTTAATTTCAGTTAAATTTTGGTAGCTTTTTGTTTTTAAAGTACCCAGATTGTAATTTTAAGCACTTGTTTCTTGAATGTAGGTTTCCCTGAAATCAGAGAGAATTGACTGGCACTTTTAACAGGGCAGAAATAATGTCATTAAAAGGATACGATCCAATTTTGAAGTCAGCGTCTCTTGTTTGGGCTCCTTTGAAGTGAAAGAGAAGGAAGCAAAATTCATTTGACCCATGTCTCACTTAGCAACAGAAATTTTGGGTTCAATTGTGCTCGTAGGTCGAGGGCTACTCTGGACTACATTGCAATGCAACCATTTCTAAATCTCTGGAATTTGCACACAATATCCTTGGTCCTTGTTAACACAACTTCAGTGATTTGCTTCAAAATCTTTGCCAAAATAAGTTGTTGTCCTTAAGACAAGCTGGGGAATTTGCAAGCATTTGGGTGAACTTCCAACTGTGTTATTCTGTTATCCTATCAATCCTCAGAGTTCTTTGCAAAGTCACCCTATCAATCAGAATAGATCTGGAAGGGACCTTGGAGGTCTTCTAGTCCAACCCCCTGCTCAGGCAGGAGACCCTGGCCTAGACCATTTCAGACAAGTGGCTATCCAGTTTCTTCTTAAAAACCTCCAGGTTTGGAGTACCCACAACTTCTGGAGGCAAGTTGTTCCACTGGTTAATCATTCACTGTCTGAAAATTCCTCCATATTTCCAGATTGGATCTCTCTCTGACTTCATTTCCCAGAATTCCCCAGCCAGCATGCTTTAAGATGGGTGGATCATAGAATCATGGGGCTACAAGGGACCTTGGAGGTCTTCTAGTCCAACCCTCTGCTCAAGCAGGAGACCCTATGCCATTTCAGACAAATGGCTGTCCACTCTCTTCTTAAAAACCTCCTGTGATGAAGCACCACAACTTCTGAAGGCAAGCTGTTCCAACCGTAACCTGCATGCATCAACCAATGGAACAGAAGTTGCCTTCAGAAGTTGTGGGGGCTTCATCAAGGGAAGCTTTCAAGAAGAGACTGGACTGCCATCTGTCAAAAATGGTGAAGGGTCTGCTTGGGCGGGGGGTTGGGCTAGATGACCTACAAGGTCCCTTCCAACTCTGTTATTCTGATGTCTGAAATGCACACACAAAGCTCCAGAACCAAACCAAACACTGTTTCCAAGTCTGGCATGAAAATAATCGTTCCTCATTCATGCCACGCTCAAAGGTCTTGACTTTACGGGATTTCAAGCTGCCTCTTGAATTAGATGCTCCCAAATCTGTCCACTGATTCCCAAAGGGTTAACCCTGGGACGGGGGCTCTGCAACTGAACACCCTCCGTGGTATCACGGCTGACATGATGGAGGGCTCACATTTCACACTTAATTACTCGCTGGGCAATCACGCCTCCAAAGATGGATGTTTTTCTCTGTTTAGCCCACGCAGCTGTGAACTGTTTATTTACTTATCGTTAGGCCCAGGAATGGCTGTAATTTAAAGGTTCAGATCTCAAATACCCTCCTCCCTTAGTGGCACCCCTTTCTTTTAAACACTTCCATATTGCTTTGATGGAAGGCTGCTTGCAGAGGTCCACTACCTGCCTCCCCCTTCTCCTCCTGCCAAATTATCTCAAGAACAAGTGTTGGAGGCCCAACCGTGTTAATCCATTTTGAATATCGGGGATTATTATATTTTCTCCTCTGCTCTTTTTTTTTGTTTTCCTATCAAGAGAGAAACTCCCCCCAAACAAAGATGCTTCTCCTGGCAACATTGATTCTAGCCTGGCCCATAGGAGCCATGTTCACTCCGAGCGCCAAATGGTTTCATTAGGATTTACACCTTTCTCTTGGGCTCCATCACAAGAGGAACAAATGGAATTCACTTTCACACCCATCTTGTTGTTACATGAACCAAGGTGTGAGTTTTCCTATCTCTGAGTCACCTGTGGAGTCCCCCTTCCATCTCAGCTTTCCTTGCATGGATGAAACAGAGTTGACTTTCACCAGCTGACTTTTTCTGGGTATTCTTCACCTTCCGTGTCTATCTGCAATGGTTGGAATTAGATAAGACCTTTGGGAAAAGGTGCAAAGGTCTTCTCAAACCAACTCTGAAGAAGTGCCAGTTGAGTGCCCAAGACATCTTTTGAGTGAACCCTGGGAGTTGAAGTCCACACCTCTTAAAGGTTGAGAAACATTGAACAGGGATTGGGAGGCGGTCATTCAAATGGGTTTCTTCTCCATTTTTGAGGTTTGATGAGATGCAACATGAGACGTGCTGGGGAGTTCTGGGAGTTGAAGTCCATACTTCTTAAAATGGCCAAGGTTGGGAAACACTGCTCTAAGCCATGTGCCTTTGCAGCATTAACACAGATAGAAACATGTCTGAAGTTCTGATGGAACCAGGATCTTTATCTACACTGATGTATCTCTTGTGTGGGATTTTCAGTAGAGGCTGAGCCAACACCACAATTACCCTGCCTGACGTTGTCACTTCTGCCTCTCCTACACATCCAACACAATGGACAGTCTCCCAGGGCCCTCCTTAAAACAAGGTCATTAGATGGGACTTTGGGGGCATACCTTTTCTGTTGTGACCTCTGCCCTGTGGACCATCCACTACCCCCCTCCCCAGCTTCAACTAGCCCTGACCTTGTTAGCCTTCAGGAAAGCTCTGAAGACCTGGCTGTTCCCACCAACCCCTCCCCCCCCTCAAGGTTGAGACCAGAAAGTTACATGAGATCATCCTGGGAGGTAAATTATATTTTGATGTTCTCCATCTGTACATTTGTTGTCATTGATTTCTGGCTGGTTTTGTGTGGGGGGGTTATTTTAGCTTTGTTTTTAATCACCAATCATCAACCAGGGAATTGCATTTCTGTGACATGGGGATAACAATCCATAAATAAATAAATTTGGATATCAAATGTTGAAGAATATATATTTTAGGGGTTCTTTTTTAATTGCTTGTTGGTTGTGTTTTTCAGCAATCTAGGATATTGTGTTGGGGTTTCAAATTCATCAACAGAACTCATAATTTCAAATTTCAAATTAAATATTGCAACTTGGCCTTTTCTGACTGTTATTTTCTTTTCTTCCCTCCTTTTCCCTCCTTCCCTCCTTCCTTCCCTCCCTCCTGTTCTCTGTCTTGATCTGGTTTTCCTTGTTTCTCAACCAAACCATTTTAAACCTCGTCCCAAAGGAGCTTTTTCAAAAGGCAACTGGACTTCTTAAAGTTTTTTCTTAAAGACGTTTCGCTTCTCATCCAAGAAGCTTCTTCAGTTCTGAATGTAAGAAGAAAGTTCTTGGATGAGAAGCAAAATGTCTTCAAGTAAAAACAAAGAAAGCCCAGTTGCCTTTTGAAAAAGCACCTTTGAGACAACCATGACTTGGATGACTGAGAATCTCCATAGACATTTTGAACCTCATTACAGTTTCCAAAGAAGACAGCTGTTAGTGAGGTGGACAATGCAGATAGAAGCAAATTTTTCATGAGAAACCACTTCACCTCCATTGTTTCATGCATTTTGGGGGGAGGGGGGACTGTTCTCTTGTCACAAATGTTTAAACATGTCACTCTGAAAATTAAGCTGAGAAAGAAGAGGGTGTTTGGTCCTTAAAGATGCAGCCAGAAATTGCAATGTTTGTGCTTCTTTGCAGCACCGAGTAATTTTAATCCTTTAATGATCTGGGATTTTATGCTCCGCTTTGGAATTCCCCAATGGTATTTAGTACTATGTTGATTGTATTAGCTTTAATTCCAAGGTCAATGCAGTTTTTATTAAAAGGGAAAAAAAATACTCCCAATAGCAAACTTTGATTGAAAAGAAAAATGTAGACTAAATGTAATACCCACATAAAATGGGAAAAACTGTAAGATGAACGGTTGCAGGAACTGGGGTATGTCTAGCCTAATGAAGAGAAGGACTAGGGGTGACATGAGAGCAGTCTTCCAATATCTCAGGGGCCGCCACAAAGAAGAGGGAGTCAAGCTATTCTCCAAAGCACCTGAAGGCAGGACAAGAAGCAATAGATGGGAACTAATCAATGAGAGAGCCAACCTAGAACTAAAGAGAAATTTCCTGCCAGTTAGAACAATCAATCAGTGGAACAACTTGCCTCCAGAAGTTGTGGGTGCTCCATCACTGGAGGTGTTCATGAAGAGACTGGATAGCCATTTGTCCAGAATGATATGAGATCTCCTGCCATAAACAGGGGGTTGGACTAACAGAATAACACAATAATAGAGTTGGAAGGGACCTTGGAGGTCTTCCAGTCCAACCCCCTGCCCAGGCAGGAAACCCTACACCACTTCAGACATATGTAACTTTAGGATGGATATGTAGCTTTAGGATTATAAAGTGGTATTAACACTTCACGTGATCTTGATTCTCTACCTCTGTTTATGCAGCCTAGAACTGTGTTGGCTTTTTTGGCAGCTGCTGCACACTGCTGGCTCATATTTAAATGGTTGTCCACTAGGACTCCAAGATCCCTCTCAGTTACTACTGTTGAGCAGGGTACCACATATACTGTACCTGTGCATTTTGTTTTTCTTGCCTAAATGTAGAACCTTCCTTTTTTCACCATTGAATTTCATTTTGTTAGATAGCGCCCAATGTTCAAGTCTGTCAAGATCCTTCTGTATCTTAAGCCTAGATTCTAGAAGATCCCCAAGGTCCCTTCCAACTCTGTTATTCTATAATGTGCAACCTATATAGAACAACTAGGAGAATTTTCTGATCCTCGGAATTATTTCAAATGGTCCCACATTCAAATATCTTCAATTTTTCTGACTGGGCCTTATTGTCAACATCACTTAATGCTGTTACACATCATCAGAATATGTTTTTTCTTCACTCTCCCACTTCAAACCACAATTCAAGGATCCCCACAGGAGTCAAGTTGTTTCACCAAACAACTAAAGCAACCCTTTTGTGCATAGAAAACAAATACTAGAGAGATGCACTTGTGATGGCATGGTAGCTCTCCACTCATGGTGGTCATTCATGTCTCAGCTGAAATGTTACTGCCCAGGGAGAACCAAATCATACGAAACTTCTGAATATGTAACGGAAGGCAAGAGGGTTGCCTGTAACAAACTTCAACAAAATCTTGACATGCTCAATGATGTCATGGCAAGGATGCTGAGATTGTATCCTTCCAACACAATGTCTGACCCTAAAACACAACTCAAAGCATTTGTGTGTTAAAGTTAACAACTAGAAATGTGTTTTTCTTCTTTGCTTCTCGTGTTGAGGAGCAAGGTTGGAGTCTCTATTATATCGGCACTTACTGCGTTTATTGAGGGAAAGACAGAACAGACTGAATTTTAAATGTGTGACTTCACAACACAAACACCATTCAACTACACAAACACAAGAGCTACTAGAAGGAACACAAGAGCTACTAGAAGGAAGCTCTCTCTTTGGTGGCAAACAACAATCCTACATCATAGAGATAATGTTGCTCTTCAAAAATAGATGGTGAGGTGGCCATAAAGCCATCAACACAACATCAGGACTGGCTCAGTTTCCTGCTGTAGCATGGACAATGAAAAGGAGTCAGTTGTTGAACTTACACAAGGTCTCCTTAAACCAGGGGTCGGCAACCTTAAATACTCAAAGAGCCATTTGGACCCGTTTCCCACAGAAAAGAAAACACCGGGAGCCACTAAACCCTTTTGACATCTAAAATGAAGATAACACTGCATATATCATTTTTTAACTTTATGCTATGTATAAAAAAACTATAGTGTGTTGCATTTATGAAATCAATGACCTGCTACAGAGAAAACACATTTTTATTTCTGCATGCAACAAAAACATTTTGAACTCCCCAAAAAAAGATGGGTCGAAAAGCTCAATAAATCACGTGCCAGCGGGTGTCGCACATTTGACGGATGCAAATTTTGAGCGACGAGCCGCAGCAGAGGGATGAAAGAGCCACATGCGGCTCCAGAGCCACGGGTTGCAGACCTCTGCCTTAAACAAATCCATAGGATGTTGTATTTGTGCTGAGGGTTCCAGGCCATCTCCTGCTAGATTTGTAAAATTCTTCTTTCACAACATATTTTTATGATGGGGACCTCATATAATTGGAAGTGCTAGTAAAATAGGATGCAATGAAATTGGGGCCAAACCACTCGCCACTGGGAAAATGTTTTCTTGTTATTCACAGAAACTGATAATCCTAGAATCCGGATAAGCATCTTCCAAGTTTGATTTCCAAGAAGGAAATAATATCTCAAGGGGGCTAATCCTGGCAATATTTCCTCTTTTCTGAAGGCCTTTCTTGCACAACTATGGGAGCGATGCTATTACAATTTTATGTACAGCAAGCTACTGTATATAAATAGGGAGTAAACCACCATAATCATCACTAAATATGTTACCTAGTTGGATAATAAAATGTCTGCAAGAAAACAACCAACTTCAGAGAGCACCAAGGACCTATCAGTCCTCTTCCTCCTCCTCCTCCTCCTCCTCCTCCTCCTCCTCCTCCTCCTCCTCTCCGCAAACCACATTGCCTTTATGATGTTATCTAGTTGGGTCATAAAATGTCTGCAAGAAAACCACCAACCTCAGAGAGCACCAAGGATCTCTCAGTCCTCCTCCTCCTCCTCCTCCTCCTCCTCCTCCTTCTCTTCTATTCTGCAAATCACGCTTCCTTTTACTACTGATGATGTTACCTAGTTGGGTCATGAAACATCTGCAAGAAAACAACCAGACAGCATCAAGGACCCCTCAGTCCTTCCTCCTCCTCCTCCTCCTCCTCCTCTCCACAAACCCCATTGCCTTTATGATGTTATCTAGTTGGGTCATGAAATGTCTGCAAGAAAACCACCAAGCTCAGAGAGCACCAAGGACTCTAGAGTTCAACCCTGAGTTACAAATATTCTCTTCTATTGAAATGTTTGTCCACATGACACCTGGAATTGAATTGGACTCCTTGGGACCTAACTTGCTGACATAATGAGATACTAGTCAAACTATTATGGGAGAGGAAAGATTTGATACCACCAAAGATACTGGGACAGGGAGACAAGCAGCCTGGTGGTGAAATATTTGTGGGTTTTCTGCTGCCTTGAAAAAAAAACCATGGTATTTTTTAAAATTATTATTCAGAATTTGGGATTGGTGAATTCCCGTGACATTGCTACTAACAAAGCCACTCTATTATACAATCGTTCCTTTTTCAGTTTCCCTGGCAATGAATGAGCTTTTGGAAGGAAAGCAAGTTTTTCCTTTCTTTCTTTCTTTCTTTTTCTTTTTTTCCTGTTTTAGGAAAAGAAGAAATGTTCAGCCCTTCCCCCAAGGAGACATGTTTTGCACTTTCCTTTTCAAAGCGCTGCTTCAATTCTGTAGAAATCTCAGTCAACTCATCCCTCTGTTTATGTTGCTGTTATTATTATTATTTTTAAATGTCCTGATTCCAGATAGTTGCCAGATATGAAAATAAAACTTGTGTATCTGACGTTTATATTTAATCAGTGAAATATTTTTCTATTGTTGTGGGTTTTTTATTATTTTGTTTTCATCCTCTATGATACAGCTGAAAACTGAGATGGAAAAATAAATGAGAAAGTTGCTTCCTTCTCTTTCTCTTTCTCTTTCTCTTCTTTCCCTTTCCCTTTCCCTTTCTTTCTCTTTCTCTACTCTATTCACGTCGATGTACCCAGTTCTCCCTCCTTCCTTCCTTCCTTCCTTCCTTCCTTCCTTCCCCTGAAAAAAGAATGGATATATTTAACAAACGGCTATCAAATTAATCTAAAAATGACCTTATTCTTTATTTGATTGTCTGCCCATAAATATAGCTGAGGAGCTCTGTCATCAGATGTGGCACGCATGACATGTTCAGTGATAGTTTTTGTTCAGAAGCTAAGAGTGTTAGTTGCTTTGAACGATTAATAGAGAAATGTTTCAAATGAGGTACTTCGGCAGAGAATCAAAACCTACTTTTCTTGGATGATCCCGCCAACTGCAAGCCAATTTTAGCTCAGGCACAGCAAAAAGTCACTTTTAAACTCTCTGAATATTAATATGTGCACAGTTCAAGAATTCTGAAGGTGGGTGGATGGAGGTGTCTTGAGTTACAAAACCTCCCCAGCCAAACTTCCCCACTGTATATATTAGAAGAATGAAAGGAATTATGGACTTTCTTCTGAGTTTGCAACCCAGCTCTGACTTTTGAGTAAAAACAACAGAAGGGCTGAAAAGTCATTTGGTACCTCTGGGTTATGACCAGGCCTCTTCAGAATTTGACTTAAATCTTCAGCTTTCAGCATGAGGAAAGATTAGGATTTGCAGCCAAGAATACCTGTATCTGCATTCTACAGACTAATTTGTTATGCAAGTTAAGCGACGCTACATCAACCTCAGAAAAAGGTCTAAGAAAGGAAAGTGGGGCCTGGGAGAGCCTGAAAGACTTCCACCTTCTCAAGTATCACCATGATCCCTGCCACTTGACCAGAGAATCAGCAAAGGAGGACACTGTACCAGTGATGGGTTCTAAATCCCATCACTACCAGTTCACGCATGCGCATGCACAGAAGCGTCCAGGGCGGGTGGGCGGAGCCTCCCGCCACCGCCGCTACCGGTTCGTAGTATGCACATGTGTGGCACTCTAGCCACATCCTTCCTCTCTCTTGCAAACATGTCAGAATAAATGATGTCCACGCCATTGCTTGTAGTTTCAATATCCTTATTTTCTACTTCTATTCATTTTATATTTTGGAATTTTTAGCTGCCTAATTCCAATGGACAACCTTCCCTGCCCTTCCTGTTCTCCTTCCTTCCTTCCTTCCTTCCTTCCTTCCTTCCTTCCTTCCTTCCTTCCTTCCTTCCTTCCTTCCTTCCTTCCTTCCTTCCTTCCTTCCCTCCCTCCCTCCCTCCCTCCCTCCCTCCCTCCCTTCCTTCCTTCCTTCCTTCCCCTCTCCCTTTTTTTTCTTATCAAAGCATAGCTTCACACCCTACTTTCTACATACTCATACTCATCAACCAGCATTGCCTTTGATTTTCAGTGAGGTGGAGAGGACCACACACCTGCTTTCTGAACCTCAACCTCTTGCTGCTTCACAAAGTCCAAAAGTACCCAAACGATCCTTCTGTGCCAATTTGCCTGGTCCAGTGGAAGCCTGGCCAGGAGATCCTAGAAAACCCAGCATGAGGTACATTTTGTAGGATAACTATAGGCATTGATTCACCAATTTTCCTTCCTGCAAATCAAACATTCTTAGGACTTTTGCAGATGGACCTTGACTTAATGTCTTCGTACCTCTTTCAACATGAGAATGTTTGCCCAAGTCTTGGGCCAAGACCTCTTCTCCTTAATATCTATGGAGATTCTCAGTCCTCCAGGTCATGGTTGTCCCAAAGGTGCTTTTTCAAGAGGCAACTGGACTTTCTGGTTTTTCTTTGAAAATGTTTCGCTTCTCATCCAAGAAGCTTCTTCAGCTCTTCTTCAGATGGATGAGAAGCGAAATGTCTTCAAAGAAAAACCAGAAAATCCAGTTGCCTCTTGAAAAAGCACCTTTGGGACCTCTTCTCCTTATTTTTCCATATTGCATTGAAGCTAAGAATAGGGTTGTTTATCCTAAGTCTTGGGGTAGAATTTACATTTTGGGCAACCAGTTGTGTTTGGTCTGCAGGTGGGAGTGCCACCGTGGCTGATTTACCAATGAGGTACGCCAGAGAGCTTGATGGAGCACAACATTTTGGCCAAAGATCCAGCTGTGGAACTGGGGCCAACAGCTGGCCAGCTGCACAACATGCAACAATCGTACCGCTTGTGGGCTCAGAAAGATGGCCTTTAAACACCTGCTCTCTCTCTCTCTCTCTCTCTCTCTCTCTCTCTCACACACACACACACACACACACACACACACACCACCACCACCACCACCACCTTCTCTTAGACCCCCCTCTGGAAGAACCTAGCATCCATTCCTTGAGGCACGTTCAACCAAGATCAACATCTTTACTTTTCAGCCTAGCTAATCTTGCAGTGGGAACCCTAGGGGGCTTCCTACACCCTCCCCCCAGCCCCCCTAGTGATGAGGAATGAAAAGGGAGTATTGTGAATCGGAACGCACCGCTGTATAGGTTTCTCAGCCGTTACTGAGCACTTCTGAAAGTTTACAGCTGTGCTAGGAACTCCCTGGAGCTCAACCATCCGTTTTCTGCCAGCCGAGAGACGCTGAAGGCGCTCAGCTCAGTCTGCAGCCAGAGAGAGTCCAAAAGCTTTAGATATTACATGGACTGAAGAGAGAAACTATTTCAACTCAAGAGAAACTAGGCAGTATTTAAAACATAAAGCAAAAAAATTGCCGAAGCAGTTAGACATAGTCCATGAAATGCCTTGGGCCACACATACCTTTGCTCAACCTTCAAGAGCAACCCCAAAATTAGATTCTATTATAATCTACTCTATTTTGTACAAATCAGTTCCATATTTCATTATATTTGCTCATACAAAGTCTATGTCTGTGGACATAGACCAGTGTCTATAACCCAGGGTTCCACAAAACTTGGCAACTTTAAGCCTGGCTGTGGAATTCTGGGAGAATTCTGGCTGGGGAATTCTGGGAGTTGAAGTCCACAAGTCTTAAAGTTGCCCAGTTTTGGGGAACCCTATTAGAGCACAAGACATTGTAGCTTAATTGGCAACTCGTTGGCTTTTGCTATATAGATAGTCCTCGATCTATAACCATTCATTTAAGAGCCATTCAAATTTGCAATGCTGCTTAAAAAAAATGACTTGCAGTCATGTGATCAAAATTCAGATAGTTGGTAACCCTTATCTCGATGACAGTTGTTGTATCCCCGGGGTTACATGATGGACATTTACAACTTTCTCAAGGGTTTTCCAACCAACAAAATCAATGGGGAGGCTGGATTTGCTTAACGACTGCATGGTTCACTTAACAAATGCAACGAAAAGGTCATAAAATCAGACACGACACATTTAATCACCGTATCATTAGTGATGAAACTTCTAGTCCCAATTACAGTTGTGAGTTGAGAACTACCTGTATGGATAAAATGAAATTCCTGGAGAAGTAGTGTTATAACCCTGATCATAAGTCATTGAATCGCATTTTGATATGCCGTTTCCTTACACGTTAAGCTTTATTTGAAATCAAACAATAAACCTGATTTATACTCCTGCTGGTAATACTATCCAACAGGGTGAATAAAAATCAATGATTTTTTAAAAACTAAATTTAAAAAATCGTTTTTTTAAAAAAAATTAAATTGGATTTTTTTTTATTTAAATCGGATTTTTTTTTATCAAATTAAATGCTTTTGGAGTAAAAATCTATCTAAAGATAGTTTTCCATTTAAGATACATTAATCATTTAGTTTATTCAGCATGAAATGGAGCTTAGTTATGTAGCATGAGGCTGTATATTCTGCAATATTTACATTTTTGGTAAACTCATTCAATGAATCCAAGCTCTGCAAGCTGAGATAACATGCACTGCATGGATGCATTCACACAACTTCACAGTAACCATGAGATAAATAGTTAGTAAAACAAAGTTCAGGAATATTCCTTTATCCCATTGTTTTGCAAATCTGTGTACACTACAAGCCAGGTATGGTTTCTAACTTACCTCGCTGCCGGTTCGCTTCCTCCCGCGCCGCGTGGCATGCGCAATGCTGAAAAATAAAAAAAAAATTCCCCCCAAAAAAGAGAGCCAAAAACAAGATGGCAACGCATGCACAGTGCCAGAAACTCGGCTTCTGCGCATGCGCAGAAGGAAAAAAAACCTGGAAAAATATTCCAAAAAAATATTCCCCCCAAAAATAAAAAAAAATTAAAAAAAAGAGATGGCGGCGCCCACGGACCGGCACCGAGTGAACTGGATCAGTGATGTCATTGTGATGTCACCAGCGAGTCACTACCGATTCGGGTGAACCGGTCCGAACCGGGAGGAACCCACCTCTGCTACAAACTGTATGATTGTTTGAAGAGAAATGCATCTGTACCACCAGGCTCTTAAGTGTGAGGAGGAAGGGCAAGCAGTAAAAATGAAAGTGAAACCTTCTAAGCAGCTTATAAATATAATATTAAAGAGCACCTGTCATTTCAGATCCATCATGGCAGCGCCTGTTAGCGGGCATCCACTCAC
Source organism: Thermophis baileyi (assembly GCA_003457575.1). NCBI lineage: Eukaryota > Metazoa > Chordata > Lepidosauria > Squamata > Dipsadidae > Thermophis > Thermophis baileyi. The sequence continues at coordinate 587,925 of QLTV01004222.1, forward strand.
CTGCTGCCCGCCACGTCCCTCACCTGGTTGAGTCCCTGCCGCATCACCAGCCGTCCCATTAAAGTGAATGGGATGGTCGGTGAGTCAACAGCGGGTTAGAGGAGGAGCCGCTGCGGGACAGAGATGACAGTTGCTCTTTAAAAATTATGATTGAAATCTCTTTAAAAATTATGATTTAAATCGAGTTGATTTAAATCAAGCCTTTTTACTAGTGTTCTAAATCATGATTTAAATCGTTAATTAAATCAAATCCACCCTGCTATCCAATCTGTGTTATATTAGGGGAAATTATTTGCAAAATCCCTGGAGGTGAGCGAATGGCAAACCTTAATTTTTGCCACATTTGGCAAAAAGTACACCCGGAGTGTACTTTTAGTGCCCTTCTTGAAAAATACATTTATTAAGTTTGACGAAATGAATTTGATAGAGCTGCAGAACTGAAAGAGAAACTGAAACGCAGGGTTCAAATATTCACAGGGCAGCAAAGCACAAAACATCCATCAAGGAGCTCCTCTGTTGCCAAGATCATCTCTGAAGCTGCTTGTCAACGTGGAAAAGAGATTTAGAGCAAAATACTCCTTTAGTATAAATAAAACTAGCAGAGTACTTAAGTGGCCACTTAGATAAGCAGTGTAAACAGAACTTGTCTTAAGCATCTAATAGAGTCTTATCAGCCGAGAAGAATGGCCCAAGGAAACCTAATGGTCTTTTATGGATTTCCTGAGACTGACCTTGTGGCCAGAGGACTCCATTCTTCCCCAGCTAAGTTTTTCTCTGCACATCATTTAACAAACATTTTAATTTAAGCTATCCTTGTGTGTGGGAAAACAGAGGATGACTCCTCTGTTGCCAATAGCTAAGGGCCCAAATCAGAGGAAGCTATGGAGTTCTAGAGCCGAGGTGGCGCAATGGTTAGAGTGCAGTACTGCAGGCTACTTCAGCTGACTGCTAGCTGCAGTTCGGCAGTTCAAATCTCACCGGCTCAAGGTTGACTCAGCCTTCCATCCTTCCGAGGTGGGTAAAATGAGGACCCAGATTGTTGGGTGCAATATGCTGACTCTGTGAACCGCTTAGAGAGGGCTGTAAAGCACTGTAAAGCGGTATATAAGTCTAAGTGCTATTGCTAGTTCAATCAAAAAGGAGGTTCATCAAAAGCTGAAAGGCATCTAGTCTAGCTGATTGCTCAGTGTCATGAAGAGGAGGACGAGGAGGAGCAGGAGCAGGAGCAGGAGGAGAAGAGGAAGAGGAAGAGGAGGAGGAAGAGGAAGAGGGGGAGGAAGAGGGGAGGGGGAGGAGGAGGAGGAGGAGGAGATTTAACTAGAATATGCCAGAAATGTTTTTCTACTGGAAAAATAATATCCTGTAATATATGGAGAACTGTGTAAATGCACTTTTGCCTAACACAACAGAGGCCTTGTCCGCAGTGATAGATTGGGGGCGGGGCAGGAGAGAGGAAGAGGTGAATTGAGTGACTTCATGGCTGTTCACACTGTGTGCATTGGTGTATTTGTGCATAATCATTTTTTTTTTTTAGCCAGGAGGCTTCATTTTCAAGCCTTTTGATTTTAATGAGATTTATAAAGATCTGTTTTCTAGAATCAAACATGCAGTCATTTGATAAGGATGCTGCGGAGGGAAAAAAATGTGCCCCAACAATATTTAATTTTTGTTTCATAGGGAGCAGCCGTCCCATCAGACTGCAGGTGATGGAGGTCAGGAAGATGACTCTGTGAAGATTCACCTGGTGGAGCGGACAGCAATGAATGCGGAACTGAAGAATTTGTTCACCATTGTTGTTGTTTTTCAATTTCTCACTCACTATACAGGAAAATAAATTTCTCATGCTTTGATTGTTTTGTTTTGAAAGATAACTACGGTCACTCATAGTTAAAGAAGTAAAAAATGAAGGCATCCTATTCCAGGATTTAGAGCAAATTTGGACATTTTATGGCCACATCTTCTCCTCTTCCCTTTTATGGCCACATCTTCCTTCTCCTTCTTCTCCTTCTCCTTCTCCTTCTCCTTCTCCTTCTCCTTCTCC